>JAQHUG010000102.1:1760548-1770567 GCA_028555095.1 Dicrostonyx torquatus | reverse complement strand
TGGATCGCCGACCTGTCTGGTTTGTCTGCATCTACAGAGGAGCCCTTTCCGGTACTGTACCTGTGCCCCTTTTCCCAAATAAATTCTCTACTCTACTACAGAAAGGTCCCGAACTTCTGAGCCAGGAGACGCTTCTTGGAGTTTCGGAGCTCACTTTCTACACCTAAAGCAGCCACAAATTTCTGAATATCCTTAAGAAAAAACAAGGGAGTGCTTAAAAGGAGTGTTCACAAAAGATAGCCAGGGTTTGGGCATGAGGTGTGTGATGTAGGTCTAGCCCAGACATGCAGCCAAGTTCACATGCCTAAAAAACACCACCGGATACTGACTAAAATGCTCAGAGTATGAAAGAGGACTTCTATGGTTCGCTAAAGTCAGAAAAAAAAACTACAGATGAAGTCAAAAGCACAGCACACTCTTCCGAAAACCAGTGTGCTCTGCGTGCTACCTGGTAATAGGTGGGTTAGATAGTCTTCTGTAAAAATTAGCGAAGAAAGAACAAAAAAAGAGAACTTAGTATGTGACTGAACAAAGTCACAGTAACGAAGTCAAGTCAGACTGGCAAGGGTGACCATTTCCAGCCAATCAGGCAAATAGGGAGATAGGCTAACTTCAATGATAGAAGAGGACAGCTTCTCTTCTATCCCCACAAGTTAGGACTGTACATTCAAAACCTAGTATGAGTCTTCGCTTTTGTGTATTCCCTGGTAACATCACCCACTGAAACCTTACTTTCTGATCCTTGTTAGACATGTTCAAGTTAACAAAGCATGTAATCAGGCTATCTATCAATCATTGTCATTGTGAAACAGTACTAGAAATGTACAAATTGAACCCACAAGCTAGAGTAATGGTCTAGGGTAGTTGCTTCAAGAGTGGGCATTCAGATATCCTTCAAAATGAGTGTGCATTGAGCAGAAAAAAGATGAAATGATTACCACAGTCCCTCCTCTTCCAAAGGTGCCCTTCATTCCTTTCCCAGTGCAAGTGAATGTGCACCTGGAGGGAGCAGAGTACCCATCAATCACTCCCAGGCTGGCTCCGTGCCTAAGCAACATGTGCAACCGTGGGCAGCCCCTCTGTGAGCAGACTAGCTGCAATCAAAACATTGCTTATTTCACTACAGGATAGCATGGTGCTTCTTTTAAGAAGCTGTGTGACAACCGCAGCATGCTAACTCATCAGAACATGTGGCAGGAGCATCCAACATGGCTCTACCACTCAAACTTACACTTTGACTGATCAAGGAGCAGCTAGAAAAAGACAGCAAAGGACACAAGCTTAATTGAACAGTTCACCATCTGATCAAACTTCAGGGGATGGGGGGGGAGGCAAGAACTAGAGGCTAGTTACCCTTTCTTCAACTGCTCCCTTTGAAGAGCAAGAGGAATGGGTGATAGCTTCCTGAAATAAGACAGCTTCCAGGGTTTGCTAAAAATCATTTGATAGGTCTCCCTTACCAAGCCCCTATCTATCACAAGATCCCTGAGCTTTCTTCTAGAAATAGATGTACATAGAACATTCAAGAAGTCCCACATGGGAAGTTAGAAGAAAAGTAATTCATTTTTTCATCGTCATTTGTTTTATCAAGAGTTGATATAATAAACATGTTCTGCCATGTCCACTGTGTTGAATCTGGACATGCTAAACTTTAATTGATGCATACATATCTTAGAAACTTGATCTGCAGAGGTGGCTGTTAGGGAAGCGACTGCCCTGTGAGCTTGAGGTGTTCCTGGATTTGAATCTCCACACAAAAACTGGCCATGGTGGCAATGACTGGAATCACAGTGCTGCAGAGGCAGAAACAGAAGGATCCCCGAGGATCACTGACTAGCTAGTCTCGCTGAATCAGCAAGCTCTAGGATCAGGGAAATACTAAAAAGTAAAGGGGATGGTCTATGTGTGTGTTGGCTGTTTTTCTGTCAACTTGACACAAGCTAGAGCCATTGGAGAACAGGGAGCCTCAGCTGAGAAAATGCTTCCGTAAGATCTGACTGTAGGCAAGCCATACAGCACTTTCTTAATTAACGGTTGATTTGAGAGCACCCAGCCCTGGGCAAGTGGTCCTGAGTTCTGTAAGAAAACAGGCTGAACAAGCCATAGTTAGTAAGTCAGTAAACAGCACTCCTCCATGGCCTCTGTCATGTCAGCTCCTGCCTCCAGATTCCTACCCTGTTTGAGTTCCTGTCCTCTTGTCCTAACTTCCTTCCATGATGAACAGTAACGTGAAGCATAAACCAAATAAACCCCTTTCTTTCCAAGTTGCTTTGGTCATAGTGTTTTCATCACAGCACTAGTCGCCCTAACTAAGACTCTAAGATACCTGACATCAGCTTCCGGCTTCCGCACGCATATGCTCACACATCTGCACACATTCTCTCTCTCTCTCTCTCTCTCTCTCTCTCTCTCTCTCTCACACACACACACACACACACACACACACACACACACACACACACACTAAAAGAGAGAGAAAGATAACATGGCCTCAGGAGTGCTACTATCTAGTAATTATCCTGGTTGACCAATTTGTAGTGGTTTATTATTTGTATTTTGATGAATAAATCTTACCTGAAGATCAGAGGCAAAGCTAAAGCCACTAAAGTCAGGCAATGGTGACACGCACCTTTAACCCCAGGATTTAGGAGACCGAGTCAGATTCTGTGAATTCAAGATCAAGGCAGAAACAAATCTAGGTGGTGGTGTCTTACACCTTTAATCCCAGTCCTAGGGAGTCGCGCTCCTTTAATCCCAGCACTAGAGGGAATATAAAATGGGAGGAGAGACAGGCTTAGACTGCTTAGTTTAAGGTTTCCCAGTCTTAGTAGAGGTAAAACTTCCCTAGTGGCTTGGTTGCTTTTCTTTTCTGGTTTTCAGGTTGAACCCCAATTTCTGTCTCTGGGTTTTTATTATTTGTGCTACATCCATTTATGAAATGGTGAATTTAGAAAAGTTGCCTAATGGCCTTCAGTGTGCCTGGTCTGCATCACTAGAATAAAAACTTACCTACATCAGGGTCTCAGTGAAGACTACTAGATGAATGATATCTGCATAGCACGCATACAATTCTTCCTCACTTATGGGAAGTTGCATGGAGTGTTAGCATCTCTTTACTGTTACTGCCCTTAATCTTGCAGTCTTCCAGAGCCTTTGCTTATGAGATTACAGTTTCTCAACCTCATATCTAACTTTCAGCATGTGGAAAAGCGAATACCTTCTCCACAGCTTATGGTGTTCTCCGTTACACGCCACCTGTACAAAATCTTGTGAGGAAGATAGCCTCAAGCCTCACCAGACACCATTCCCTGTCTTTCGGGTATGCAGCTCTCCAAGAAAGTCTGACAACAGTGACTTTTTTCTCCTCCTAGCATTGCTCTTCTTGAGAAATATTGACGTTTCTCAATTCCATTGGCCACTTGTCCTTCCTCTGTTCTACATGTTAGCTCATTAATAGCAAAGATTTTTTTTTTAAACTGAGTCATGGGGCCAGAGGCATGGCTCAGTCAGAAATGCGCTTGCGTGAGAACCTGAATTTGATCCCCAGAAACAAGGTAAAAATGCCCAAGGTAGTGACCCACACTTGCAATCCCTGAGTTAGGAAAGCAGAAGCAAGAGAGTCCCTGGAGCTTGCCTGCCATCCAGACTAGCCTAATCAGTTTGCTCCAGATCCCAGGGAGCAACCCTACCTCAAAAGAACTAATGGAGTTCTTGAGGATGCTATCCTCTAGTCTCCACATGCATGTGTGCATCTGCAAACGCACATGCTTGTACACACACACACACACACGCACGCACGCACGCACGCAGACGCATGACCTTTATCTTATCCAAATCATCATTTCATTCTTTCTATTTGGACTGCAAGTTAACGTCTGATCCAAGTCCTAAAACTGCCAAATACAAGGCACCATGAAAAGGGATTGTTTTTATTAGCATTGAACTCTCTATAGTGTTACCATCTACACAAAAGTTTTAAATAATTTCGAATTCAGCCTAGAGCAATTTAATTCTATAGAACAATACAACATTATATGCATCAGAATTATGAGCATACAACCACTTGATGAATCTAAAGCATTTGGCTTTCTTGACCTAGCAATCTTCAATTCTAAAAGGCCAACATAGCTATCAACTACCATGGCTAAGCATCCCTTCCAGTTATCACCTTTGTTTTAAGAGGAAATAGTGAAGGAAGACCGAAAAGTCTACATGTACTTCAGAATTAAGCACAATTATTTCAGAACAAGAAACTAATCAAGAACTAAAAAACACTACATATAAAGATTTTTTTTTTTTTGGTTTTTCGAGACAGAGTTTCTCTGTAGCTTTGGAGCCTATCCTGGAACTAGCTCTTGTAGACCAGGCTGGTCTCAAACTCACAGAGATCCGCCTGCCTCTGCCTCCCAAGTGCTGGGATTAAAGGCGTGCGCCACTACTGCCCGGCTCATATAAAGATTTTTACTTAAAATTTTATCCAGGTATATCTTTGTCTTCATAATCATTCTAATCTAATATATTAAAGTAAGATCTTGCCTTCTAAATGACTCCCTAGTCAAAAAAGGAAACTTTTCACTTGAATTTTGATAATAATACAGTTCCCGTTGCCTCATATTTAAGTCTGAAACTGTCTTTTATCATCCACTAATATTCTCTCAACACTCTCTAAGTTGCTCTGGAGTTCTTTGTGACCAAGATGCTGTTGGTGAAATGCTTCTGCTTCCATCCAAGAGCATCTGTGTGGAGGGTACAATACGGAACTGTTGCGACAATGCAAGGCTTAACTAAAAAATACTAAAGCCTTGAGGGGTTTACTGCTTTTGGAAAGAGTTCCATGAAGCATCCAGGAAACCTTCTTCCCACTCTCCTACAGACTTAACACTGCTACCTAAACACGGAGGGACACACTTCCCCAATAAATAAGAAGCAAATTGTACCTAGTGTGTGCAGTTCACAAGAACTATGTGGTCTAGAAAGCCACATGCAGCGCAGGGAAACAGAAAACTAGGGCACAGGAATCAGCTTGTGCTTACATTTTCATGTTCCGGTGATCGTTAACTTCCACAAACAAGCTAGAACATTCTTCATAAATAGCATCAGAAAGTTACCAGCACAACGATCGATGCCCTACAGACTTCTACCTCACAGGCAGCCACTTTTTTGTGCCAGGTGTGTAGTTCAATGGGAAGGCACTTGCATAGGGTATACAAAGCTCTGGATTCAATGCCCAAACACCACCAAAATAAAACGTTACCAGGAATTCTCCTTTTTATCTTTCCTCTTTGGTTAGGCCAAGTGAAATAAAGCTTGTAGCTATAACCTCGAATTTGAACAAACCGTAGAATGCAAAGCTTTGGGTTAGATTGCCTCATTAAAATGTTCCCAATTGATTACTTTTATTGTTCACATTTTCAGTAGGCACAGAATGATAAGTACCAACGAAATAGAAATCCAAAAATAACTAGGAAATCACTTGACAATTGAGAGACCATTAAGCAATGCTAAATAGAAACCACAGGAGCTAATGGCTGGCAGAAGAGTGTTGCTCAAATTTATAAAATGAACAGAATTATCTGTTTTGCAAAGTTCATAGTTTTTTCCCTCTTCTGTCTTTTCCTGCTATGGCTAAAATGGATTCCCCAGGGCTTTCAGCCCCAAGGCCATGATCTTTCAACAAGCAGACAAAGTATTCCTGCTGTCATTGTTCCTTCTGAATCAGAAAGCAGAAAATGTAAGTCACATCCCAGGAAGTTTCCTGGTCTGACAGTTTTGTTACACCGGTGACAAGAGGAGCGTTTGTAGGACAGCATTATCAGTTACGTTTTAAAACATACGTACCAGACTTCGACAAGGATAGTTTCCTGATACTAACAAAGGCAGCTATTCTTCAATAATTTAATATACATAATGACTATAAGGAATGGTTGCTAAAAATGTAAAATTCTGAGGCCACATATCGTCTTGACCAAATCTGAGCTGCAACAACTGGAGCTGGGGATCTACTTTTTTCAGTTGATTTTTGAGAAGGGATTTCACAGCATAAACCAGCCTGGTCTTGGACTTGAAACCTTCCCATCTCATTGTCAGAGATTCTTGGATTACAGGTATGTGACATAAACGCTGACTTGGAACTCTAAATGTTTAACAAAATCCCCAGTTGATCCTAAAAGAGGTGATTGCCAACTACATATTCAACAGAGAATAGACGGAATTCTGGCTGCCAACAAAGAGAGATGCTGTTTGTGACAACGTCTGGCCCTCAGTGAATTGGGCATCTGAATCTTCTGCTAGCTCTGTCTATGTACTTCCTTATAAAATCCAGCTTTAAAAAGGGCCTGGCTAAGTCAATTCAGCCAAAACCCTGCATCCTTGATATCCCTTATACCTGATCATCTTCTTCATTCTTTCCCATGCCCTGGTGACATCTAATGATGCTGATTCTGACCTGCCTTAGAAGACTCCTCTCGGGTCACTGAAAGCCCTCTTACTAATAATATTTTCCAGACTCAGTATCCCACACTGCTCCTCACCTATGAAATTCATACTTGTTCATGATTTTAGAGTTGAATCCAGTCTTTCTCTTCCACTACAAGACCTCTTTGATGAGATCCCTATCGGTATCTCAATTGGTAATAACCCAGCCCTATTACTGTGCTTTTAACAGTTATCATGGGATCACCATTTTGTCAATATTTGTGGATCTGCTGGATGCTTTTGTAACTTGTATTAACAGCCAGCTTTACCACTATCTCTCATGCCTAACTCCTTAGTTAACTCTGTAATGTTCCTCAGTATGGACTCACTTACCCAGAATAACTGCTTAATGAGTAAGGTTAGACACTGAAAACTCAACAGAAGACAGATACTATAATCTTTCCCCCTCCTAATGAAACACCTTTGATAGCAGGCCAGAACAAAACAACTTACTTTATTTCAGAAGCAATGATGTGTCTCTTCCTGTCTTCTGAGTGTAAACTCCTCACAACTACTTCTAAAATGTGTCAATTCTGGTTTGAAAAGGGAATGGCAGATTCAGAGTTATGCCATCTGAATTTAAGCTCTAATTCCACCATTTATTTGATAATATCAAATAATATTTATATTGTTTGTTCCCTCCTTTATCTGTCAAGCAAAGTAAGACCTGTAGCTCCTGTGGAGTGGTCAGCAGAGCTCTAAAGAGCCTGGTAGTTTCATTATTCTTACAACATAAGAGGCTGATTTCTATGGAGAAGGATGAATAATTTTATTTTATGTTTGAGCATAGAAAAATGCAAGTTTTAACTTCATTAAATATCAATGAAATTTAGAAAAGCAAACAGTTGGAAGTTATAACAAATGTTTTCCACATCAGAAGTGTCTCATCTACCTGAAGAGTGCAAAATTGCTACACACTAAAATACAGATTACATTGAATAGTGTAACAACCAATTTTATTCATGAAGTTGGCCATTTCTGCCCAACTTTTAGCAAATCATTTTCACGTCCTGATGCAAGACACTAAATTGCTTTCAGAAAACACCCTTCCTATCAAAGCAGATAATTAGTATAGTCTAGTATACCTTACTGAGATATTCCAGTATTACTCTTTTGATAAAATGTCTAAAGGTGAAGGCTGGAGAGATGGCTCACAGGTTAAGAACACTGTCTGTTCTTCCAGAGGTTCTGAGTTCAATTCCCAGCAACCACATGAAGGCTCACAACCATCTGTAATGAGATCTGGTGCCTTCTTCTGAAATGCAGGCAGACATGGAAACTAACACTGTATACAAAATAAATAAATAAAAGAGAATACCTTTAAAAATGTCTAAAGATGAAGATAAAGAGTAGTTTAAATTCACTAAAGTGTAGATGCCTAAGGAAGACTTAGCTGATGACAAGATCTGAAAATGTTTTTGACTGAAAGTGTCTGGCACAGTATTACATGTATATCTCAAACTGGCACAGAGCAACGAATGAAGAACAAAATGGAGTGAGAATAAGTACAGTTAAGATAAAAAATGGAATCTATATTTTATCCATTGCCACAGCGCTGCCTGTTATTATCAGGATGTCTAACCTAGTTCCTACTTGCAATATAAGTGAAGACAGCCCATACCTTGATGCTCATGGGGTATTGATCAAGCAGTGAACAGTAAACAAGAATATTCTGTAATGCTGTCAATACAGAGTTTTGTTTTTTCTTTTTCTCTATAGTCAAAGGAAAACAAAAACAGCTCTCTTCTTGTTTGCTCCTAGGCCGCTGATGTAAATGTTTAAGTACCTGTAACGCAGTAAGTTCTATAGCCAAGAGAAGCAAATGACACTTTCCAAAGAGCACAAATCTAGCTGGAATAAATAAATGGGGCAGGTAGACTCTCTTGTTATTGAAAGAAGAGGCTTCTAAAACAAGTTTGTTCTGGGAGAGCCTTAATAGCAAAGACAAAGGCTTGAACTGATTTCAGAAGAAAAGTGAGAGTGGTTTCAGTATTCTACTTCGTTCTTGTTTAGGCTCAACTTGACCTAGTGGGACATTGATCATTTTTCCACCTACTAAGTGCTGAATCTTAAAAGGATGAAAGGATGATTAAGATAAGGAGAAGTGAGGAGTCAGAGATACATAAACCACAGATGAGTTACTCTATTTAATTGGCTGTCCTAATACAATCTTTGCATTCCAATCTTTTGAGTCGTAAGTCCCTTGTTGGGATTTGAAGAGGAAATGCTCCCCATAAGATCAAATATTTGAACAGTTAGTCCCCAGCTAAAGTAGCTGTTTGGAAAGATTCTAAACCCTTTAGGAGGTTGAGACTTGATGGAGGACTTGCATAACTGGGGCCAGGTCCTGACATTTTTTGAGCCTGGCCACCCTTCCTGTTTTCTCCGTCCACTTCCACACAGATGAAGTGTGACTAGCCAGCCTCTTGTTCCTGCCAGCGTACCTTCCCTGCCTAATACTGTGCATTCTCCATCACAGTAAACTGCATCTGTGGGGACTATGAGCCAGGACAAGTCCTTTCCCCTGAAGTTACTTTTGTCAAGGCATTCTGTCACAGTAACCAGAAACTATGATGTCCCTTTCGAAATCTTTGCTTAGACATCCCACCATCATGACCAATTTACATACATATAAAGTCAAACACAGAATGACCTCTTCACCTAATAAGAACAGTACTTCATAGTCCAAATTTACTTGGAGTACATCTTCTTTACCAATCTCTAATTAATATTGCCTTTATCAAACCTTTTATTTCCTGGCTATCAACAATTAGATATTGATCCTATCAAATTTCGCTGAGGAATTTACCCCATAAAAATAGTTTTCTTTCAACCCCCACTACTGAACACTTCTTCTTTCAGATTTCCTTTATAGTCTGTAGTAAAGAGAATGATAGAGGTCTACGTCACCCACAGCCATTGCCAGGAATGCCCTCCCTCCACCCCACCCACAAGTTTCCCACTAATGTCCCAGCATAGTCCTGCTCCTACTGGTCAGTTTAGCTTGGCTTTTTCTTCTTTGAATGACTTTGGCATAATTTTAAGAAATTACTTTAACATATTGATTTCTGTTGCTTACAGTCAAAAGAGCCTTAACTGAGGCAAATAAGATTGAGAATAAAATATGTTACATCAGCCTATAATAAGAGGAGAGAGACTAGTCCCACATCTGATATCTTGCTAAAAATTACTTAGTACTCCTGACACAAAGAAATTGTATGCAATAAATGGTATGTATCATTAAAAATGTGCTGGGCTGAAATAAAACTGTGCACCTGAAAAAGAGTCATTGTATCACTAAAAATGGAAAGATTTATTTTTCATTTCTGTGATGGAATAAAAATGTTTTCTCTGCTCCCATAGGAATATAGACAAAATATGTCTCAAAGTCATCATCATCCTGTGCAGCATCCTCATGCACTGAGTGACCAATGCAGAGGATACAGTCGCTAAAATCTTGGGCAGCAGAGGAGTGGGTGCCTGAACTGAACTTGTCCCATAGTTACTTTGTTGAATATCTTAATCGTCACCATAGAAATTTCGCA
>JAQHUG010000102.1:1644599-1722788 GCA_028555095.1 Dicrostonyx torquatus | reverse complement strand
GACAGGGTAACCTGCACCATCTTAAGGAAGCAGGGGGAGGGCAGGGGGGTAGTTGGGGAACGGGAGGGCCGGGAACAAGGGGAGTAAATGTAAACTTTGCTTTTAACAAAAATAAATGAATAAATTAAAAGAAAAAAAAGATAAAAAAAAAAAGACTGTAACGATGGCAATCCCAACAGATATGCAAACGTGGAAGAGGGGAAATTTCATCAGTTCTCACCGCTAAACAAAGAAATACAGGTAACTAATGAATGCTTGGATACATCATCATATCATATACATATGGACCATATGGACCATATTATATGTACCAATAATAAAAATCTGTGTTGAGGGAAGATGAAAGAGGTTGAAGTCAGGGACCCTAGGAGGAGCTAGAGAGAAGATAGGGATAGGGGGAAGTGAAGTAATTCTATTGTAACTTAGATATCCTTTTTAGAAAACTTCAATTAGCTATCTCATCACACAGATGTCTGCCCAAGAGATCTCAGCTGGGTTTAGAACCAGTGATCCCCTCTCTGTACAAAGGAATCAATTTGGGAGTTTTTTGAAGTAGATCAGAGCTGGATTTTGTACAACAACCTCTCTTGGGGTTGTCTAGTCTCGGGCTTAGGGAACTGGTTGTTTTGTTTTTTAATTGGGGAGAAAAAGTTCTTCGGATCATTTGGCACAATCTGAGATTTGGGAAACACAAAGGTAACTCAAGCCTTCCTTGTTTAAAAGCATAGAAAGCCTGGCAAAGGACCTAAGACTATCTTCCCTTTAGAGTACAGTGCTTCTTTTCCTAAAAACCTAACCCTAAAATTGCTCAAACCAAATCAGCAAATGCAAGCTGAATTCTTAGAAAGATGTCTTTTTCTGAAATGAAAATATTTAATCCTCCAAAGGTAAATAGAATATTTGCTATTTTTATTGTATCTCACAGAAGACGTTTGTTAAACTTTTAAGCCATTCTATGCTGTCAGATGTTGACAGCATTGAGAGGTTAATTAATTCTAGTTTACAAATTGCCTTACTCTTTTAAGGATTCGACACAAAAACAGATGTAAAACAATAACACCTTTTATAGGATCTTAATTCAAAGTGGAAAATAAGTGACCAAATTGCAAGAAGAAATTAGAAAGAATTATCAGAGATGAAGGTATTCCTTAATCAGAGCTTACACATATTTTGCTGCACTTAAGAGAGCTAATGAATAGAAATGGAGAGGTGATCACTTCCAAGATCTCCATTCCCTTTTAGTCAGTTCCTCGGAATGAGAACGGTTTTGTTTTTAACAGAATGTAAATAAGATAAAGAAGCTACATGAGATATCAGATGGCGCTCAGTGAAGCTGGGGGGGAAGGATGGAGACTATTAAAGAGGGGCTAGAAAAGACTAAGGCAATATGGGCTGAGCCATGGATTCCTGGAACCAGGCATTCCAAGTTTACAGAATAGCAAGTCCCCAAGGAAAGAGTGTACCTGGCAAGTTGGAAGAAAAGAAAGAAAGAAAGAAAGAAAGAAAGAAAGAAAGAAAGAAAGAAAGAAAGAAAGAAAAAGAGATAGAGAAGCCAGTTTGAGAGTAGTCACAACTAAGGCTAAGTCTTATTTAGATTATATCATTTCTGTACTCAGGGTGCTCCAATTCTCCCTGTCTCCTTGCAAGAAATCAGGCAAGCCATTGCAATCTTGTACAGCATCCAACAAAAGAACTCTTCTTTTGTATAGTGTCAGTTCATGAACACTGACAATCAGATGTGTCTTGCGCGGGGGCACCTGGAGGTGACATCTTTGTTGGCTTTTATTCCTGGTCAGTGTGAGAGGAGAGGAACAGAAACATGAGGTACTGGTAGGGTGTGGCAGCTCTTTCTGTAGTAGGAAGGTCTCAGAGATGCTAGAAGAAGAGACAGAGAAAGTAGAACACACAGAGATACAAGTGGAGACCTATCTTAATAACTGGGTTAACAAAATCTGTAGTGGGGAAGTTGAACATTGCCTTATAGAGTCATAGGACCTAGTAGGTGGCATAGACACTCCCAGTGCATTCACCGTGGTTTGAACTTTTCAGAGAGAATCTTGTGTGAGAAATAATTGAGAGTTTCTCAGTCTGCAGACAAGACACTTTGGTGACAACAGGATCTAAACAGTGGGAAAATAATAAAAATTTAAGGAGTTCACCATCAATTTGTCTTTATTTTACGGGAAAAAAAGAGAAAAGAGGAAATTGGAGCAGGGAATACACTTAGGAAAGGGAACCCCATTTATTACAAACACATACACATGTACTCTTCCACACTCTTCTGCACTTACACACACACACACACTCTCGCGCGCGCGCTTGATCGGGAAAGGTTTTAGCCAATCAGGCTAATAGCCACGCCCCGCCATTAGCCATTAGCTAATTATTCTGGGTTGGACCATCAGGTCCCGATTAGGTATAAAAAACTCAGTCCACGTGTGAGTGCTCTCTCTGGCACTTGGTCTGGCACACGTCTTCGGAAAAGCATGGGATCCAGGATCTGGTATTGCAAATCTGTTTGTGTTCCTGACACCTATTAAAGTGTATATCTTAAAGATAGCTGGCTTGGACAATAATTAATTAAATCTTACACACGTTCCCCAGGCAGGTAGTGAATCTGTATTCAATGGCAAAGCAAACGAGAAAGTCAGTTGCCTGCTGAACACTTTTCATATAGTGATTTGTTTTTTTAAGCCTTAGTTTGAGTTGGCATGACAAAATTAAAGAAGACTCAAATTGATGAAACATAGTGAGACAGAAACATAAAAAGAGAAAATGTTCCTGGAGGTTAAAAAGATCTGCCCCCCAACTGGAAGAGACAGACAAGGAGGTGGTCTCTATGTCTGTGTGCTAGATTTTGGGTAACTTTACACCATTGCATGATTTGTTGGGTTTAATGGTTTCCTTTAGCCCCTTAAAGGGAGAACATAACAGAAAGAGGACAATGTTCCACATATACACCACTGAAAATGAAGTACTAGGCTAATGGGATACTCGCATCTCACTGGAAAGATAACCTAAAATAATAAGTTTCTCAGATCCCTGAAAGTTTTCAGTCTGAGAACTCTGAACTCCAAAGAAAGGGCATTGGCAGTAAAGTCAAGGTCAAAAATAAAGGGTGACATTCTGATCCCTGCTGACTTCAGTTTGGATGTGTAGAGTCAGTTCACCTGCCAGTCCTTTTCAGCCCTAACAGCTCAGCAGAATCTCACAGAATGCTTTTAACATAACAGAGCTCAGGCCACCCCCAGGAGGTTCTAAGGCAGTTGGTGGAATTTTAAGCCTCCAGTTTATTTTACTAGGTAATCAGTGCCAAAAGCCAATACTTGAGCTATTAAGCCTCAGACCTGCCTGCCATGGACATTCCAACAACTATGCTGGGCCCATAGGCTGACCCTACTACTTCCAAATCTCCCTTTCTTATGCGCCTTCAAAGAGTAAACCTCATAGGGTAAGATATAACAAAACAAAGCTTATAGCAAAAACTAGAGAGCATAGGAATCTATATTGATGTCAATTTTAAGACCCCTTCACTAGGGGCCCATACAAATGCCAAAGTATGTTTGTATCTGTGTGATCATTTTATTCAAGATGTTAATAACATTTTATCAACACAAAAGTTATAAAATGAACACGTTTCCTAAATAAGAGAGCACAAAGTCTATGTTAGTGCCTTCTAACAGCATTCGCCTATCACTAGCTTGAGTATTTTCTCTGTGTATTCTAATCATCACATGATAATAGGGTACCCAGAGCTATTGTTGCTTCTAAAAGCCTAGAAACAAACCATTGGTCTGTACTTTGTGTTGTCATGAGCCTCAGCTGGATTAAGTTTAACCCCAGTTTCCAAGGCACTTATGGTCTGGCGAGCTATTGGTAGTACGCCATCATGACACCATGATAGATGTCTGTGAAAACACCTGTGAGCCAGTTTACACCTTCAGACAGCTTTATTAACCCATCTGTTCACTCACACGAATGAAATCATTCCCCTATAAACTACAAATGGCTATCACCTTAAACGACAGCACAGCAAATGAGATGTTCAACTTGAAAGGGTATTTGTGCACCCCCTGGGGAAATGCTGCTGCCAGTGTAAGCAGAACCAAGAGCAAGCTGAAAAGAACCCACTTTCGGGCTCTGTCAAATGAAATCTACAGCTGACTGACAGTAGTAATAGGAACAGTCCATCTCTGTGATTGAGATGATCGCAACGTGTCTGGAACAGCCAACAGCGTCCCTTTGTACATTGTAAATGTGAACAGCATCTCTTTATACATGACTGAGGTGTGAAAAAAAAGTCACAATCCACCATGGGCGCTGGATACCTTTGTTTTCAACAGCATGTCTCCCTTGTTAATGTATTTAAATATCCATACTCAGTACAACCATTCAAAAGCTCTGGCAGTGTCACTGACAGTTAGAAGTACGGGAAGTGCTCATATCATTTAGAATTGCCCAAACACCTGAGCTGCAGGAGAAGTGCTTCAGAAGCATGGTGATTGCCACGCATGACAAGTTTCTCACTTTACAATTTGATCAAACTTTACCCAGCCTGGCTTCATACCTACCCTCATCTTCTACTGACTGAACCCACCAGGTCATCCCAATGAAACTCCGACATGAACAACAGAGCTTGGCAGAGCACGTAGTGAAGGATGATTTGGAATTCCAACAAAGCAGTTCTTAACTTTGAGCTCATACAGAGCAGAATGAGAAACAGACCCTAAAGGACCCATGAATCTAAATGGGTGGGGGGGTCTGCCATCTATTTTTAGTAACATCTAGCCAAAAAAAATAATAATATTTCAAATATAAATGCAAGAGCTCAACCATAGTAGGGTTATCTGTGTCTACAACTTCATCATAGAGTTTACTTACATTTCAATTTCTCATTGCAGTGATGCACATGTTGGGGGCTATATGTGCTGTTTGTTTGGTTTTAAATGATCCGTTGAATTCTGAAAACCTGGATTCTGTCCTGAGAAGAACGCATGCTATTACGCTGCAACATTTGAAACTGTTGTGTGCAAGGCAGTGGGGTCTATTCCTTTCTATTTTATATCACACATTTAAATCGTTCTTCTCAGGGGAGATAGCAGGGTTTCACCACACTGCCAATCATAATGCAAAAGGTCAAGAAACTTCAAAGCTATTTAAAGCTTTTGTAGTTACCAGTGCTTAGACTTTTATGTGATTTTGATACATGTGCTAAGTGACTTTTTCCTCATGGACTTTGAAGATACTCAAATTCATAGGAGCAAGATACACGAGAAACAAAGTATCTTCTTCTAGGTTCTTCCATGCCAATTGCCCTCTGTGCTTCATGACAAGTTTGAGAGGGTTGGGGGGAGGGGAGTGTTTGTTTTGGGGGTATTTATTTTGTTTGATAAGACAGATATCGTCTATACTTCATTCCAAGAAATACATTAAGTTACTTTCTGCAGATGGTCAAACAGCAACGACACAAAATACATTCAATTGTATGTCTTAGAAAAAGAAAAGAAACTTCCTGGTGTATACTGTGGGTAGCTATCCTACTTCTAGCTTCTCCAGTGCCATGCTCACAGACTAAAGCCACCAATCTCACCTTTAGGGGCCCCTTCTTCCCTATATGTACAGAGCATAAAACTGCAGGTCTTTAAACTGTCTAACTATGTCCAAGAGTTCTCCAGCTATTGGCTATAATGTATTTTGAGATTTCCAAATGACGAGTGTTATACAATCATAAAACAGCAACACATAGGAAAAAGACTTCTGTCAAGGTAGTGAAACCTTGCTTCTCATATGCTGGTTAGCCTCAGACTAAATACATAGGCATCAACTTTGTTGAAATCAGCTCCAGCACCTCATTCTTATACACTATTTATTCCCACTCATGTTGGTTACTACTAATGTCTGGCTAACACTTCACCCAGCTTTGTAGACAGAAGTTTCTGTCCTGTCTGGCCTCACAGCCATTCAATTCCAAAGAAATATACAGAGGCTTATGTTAATTATAAACTGTTCGTCCTAATAGCTCAGGCTTATTATTAACTAACTCTTATAACTTAAATTAACCCATAATATTTGTCTATGTTTAGACGTGTGGTGTGCTACCTTTTATCAGTGAAGCATTCTCATCTTGCTTCCTCTGTGTCTGGCTGGAAGCTACATCTCTGCCTTTCCTCTTCCCAGAATTCTCTTAGTCTGGTTGCCCTGCCTATACTTCCTGCCTGCCTACTGGCCACGCAGCATTTTATTAAACCAATACAAGTGACAAATCTTTACAGTGTACAAGATCCTTATCCCACAGCACAGCTTTGACACCTTGTTATCTTTCTCCTCTGGCAGCTTCATGGCATCTCTAGATTCCGCCTTCTTTCTCCCAGCATTTAGTTTAGTTTTCCCCACCTAGCTCTACTTTACCCTATCACCAATAAAAGCAACACATACACAGAAAGTCTTCCCAGGCCAGGTTTAAGACATCCTAACATCCCAACAGAAGACTTCTGAGATAGTGATAACTGGAACTCCTCCGTGCTAACAAGCATCTTAAAAAAATAATACAACTTCTTATGGAAAATAAAAGTATCCACTAGATGCCTTAATCAGGAAGATAACACAGTAACTTCCCATGGTCATAGGACACTTAGAATACCTCAGAGAACCAATTGAATCGACAGATAGTCAAGCATGCTTTTATCACCCACACAACTCAAAATAGCCAACCCTGAAATCATGCCTGCAGGAACTCAAAACAAGCAGTAATTAATGTCTTCTGAAGAAACAAAACAAAAACAAAACATTTTCTTACAGTCAATTAAACACATTCAAGTCAATTATTTGAACAATTTCTGCCAATATACAATTCAAACTTTCACTTCCAAAGAATCTGTTTATAGGCCTACTAATTGCCTCTAGATATTAGGAAGCCAGAGGTTATGGTGTGTGAAGGAACTTCTCTGACACCAGAGAGTAGTATGACAAAGATAAAACTAGACTCCTTCCTGTCTTAGTTTTTTTTTTTCTATTGGTAGGATAAAATACTGACCAAAACCATTTAAGGGGGAAAGGATTTATTTTAGATCATAGTTCCATAGTATAGTGCATCACTATAAGGAGTTAAGGTTAGGAGCCTGAAGCACCAGGTGACCTTAGGTCCACGATGGGAAAGCAGAGTGATAAGTGCATGATGCTGTTGGCTCAGTTTATACAGTGCAAGATCTAAGCTAGGAAATGGTACCACACACAGTGGGTGGGTCTACCTGTCTTTCTTAAAGTAATCAAGTTGTTCACCACAGAAAAACCCAGAGGTCTATCTCCCAAAAGATTATACATTCTGTTGAGCTGACCATCACCAATCCCAAGCAAGGACTCAATGGGCAGTATTGTTTTCATACAAACAGGAGGAAAAAAAAACATAAACTGAGCTTCTGAAGACTTGCATTAATACATGAAAACTTCAAAATATTCATATTGGAGAGCCTCAATGTTTAGACAGAAGTTTAATAATATAAAAATGGAGTAGTCCTACTTTCTATTTTCTAAAAAGTCTTGCCTTTTGTACAAAAAGTTGTAGCCAGAACTCGCACTGAAGGAGTCTTCTGCTCCTGTCTTTAGTATGCAATATCACCAGTAAGTAAATCAGAAATTTCACTGTAGCCTCTCCTCATCACCCTCCACAAATATTCTTCTCTCCACGGATGCAGCGCTACAGTAAAATCATTTAGGGCATAATTGTCAGATTATTTACTTAAAGTGTATACAAGTATTGGATGGAAAATTATTTTATACAACAAATGCTGAAATTTATATACTATAGGGGTCACATAGATTTACATAGTTATACCTACCATGGTTGGGAATGAAAGAAAAGAAAACCACATAGACATTATAATCTAAGATGACATATATTATACATCCGATTTATGTAAGCATCTAAATGTTTCCATAAACTTACAGAACACTCTTACTTACAATAAAGCTCTGGCTGTAGATTTCCTGAGTGGTGTCACTGAGCAGCCATAGATAATACTGCTCAACATTAAACGCTCAGTAACAGAAATGAAGCTGCATGCAATATAGTGCCATCAGATGTATGTACCATGATAGAAAAGGGTTCCCTTCTAGGCTGTGTCTAGCTGTATCTCTGAAGCCCTCAACTGATGTAAAGTAAGTGTACAATGAAATAAGTATTCATTCTTGACCTGTATCTGAGAGAGGCCAAGTGCCTCCATGAATCAACCCAAACTTCACCTGGAAAGATATTTGTTGTGTCAGTGGGTAGACATACAAATCTAAGTCCACTTAGTTGTTAATCATTCTTGCCATCTTTGCATCTCTAATTCCTAAGAATTCTGTTAAAATAAAGGTTAGGAGGCTAATCCAACACCCCATCCCATCAATCGGACCCAAGTCCCACTTGGCCCCTATTACCCCCCACATCTCCAAACCCCACCCCCCACAATACCCCACTCCCTGCAACATCAACACTCTCTAGGCCCTCCATACTGGAGCAAAACCCAGGCCCCTCCACCACATGCCTCAGCCACTCTAGTCAGCTAGCAGGCAAGTTTCCTTAGGCTTCACCCCATCCCATCAATCAGATCTTGTAAGCTGTAAGTATCACTCTTCCCCCAAACTCTCCTATCTGTCCCCCCAACAACCTCAAAGGAGCACTGAAACATGCTACAAATTTACAGAAAAGACCAAGAGGTGAGTGAACACCCTCCTGGCAGGACACTCCACTCTCTGGGCCCGATGGGTAGAAGCCAATGCAAGAATTCATTCAATAACCTAAAAAACAAAATGGTAACATCAGAGCCAGTGGTTGAATAACAGTAAGACTTGATCATCCTAACACAGAAGAAGTAGAATAAAATGATTTTAAATGTAAATTTTATGAGGATAATGGAGACCATTTAAGAGAAAGTGAAAATTTTTCCGTGAAGAAATGGAGGAAAAGACAAACAAAATATTGGAAAAAATCAATAATTCTCTCAAAGAAACTCAAGAAAACCATGAAAAAAAACAAACAGGTGAATCAAACAGTTCAAGACATGAAGACTGAAATAAAGGCAATAAAGAAAACACAAGCCAAGGGAACTCTGGATATGGAAAATCTGGGCAAATGAACAGGAACTACAGAGCCAAACATAACAGAATACAAGAAATACAAGAGAGAATCTCAGGTGTTGAAGATACTATAGAGGAAATAGATTTATTGGTCAAAGAAAACATTAAATACAAAAATTTCTTAACACAAAACATCCAGGAAATCTGGAACAACATAAAAAGACCAAACCTAAAAATAATAGAGATAGAAGAAAAAGAAGAACTCCAGTTCAAAGGTACAAAAAATATATTCAACAAAATTATAGAAGAAAACTTTCCCAACCTAAAGAAGGATATCCTTATGAAGATACAAGAAACTTACAGAACACCAAATAGACTGGACCAAATAATAATAATAATAAAGAAAGGCCCCCCACTATATAATAATCAAAATGCAAAACATAAAGAAGGCCTGTCAAAATTACACCCAGCTTCTCAATGGAAACCATGAAAGCCAGAAGGTCCTTGAAAGACGTGATCAAGACACTAAGAGACTACAAATGCAAGCCCAGATTGCTATACCCAGCAAAGCTTTCAATCACCATCAATGGAGAAAACAAGATATTCCATGACATTTACAGAACATTCCACCCAGACACAAAAGAATATACTTTCTTCTCAGCACCTCCTGTAACCTTCTCTTATATTAATCACATGCTCAGTAACAAAGCAAACTTCAACAGGTACAAAAAATAGGAATGACCCCCTATATCTTATCAGATCACCATTATTTAAAGTTAGAATTTAACAAGAACACTAATTGCAGAAAGCCTACAAACTCGTGGAAATTGTGCAGTGCTCAATTGGACCACCCCTGGGTCAAGGAAGAAATAAAGAAATTAACGACTTCCCAGAATTTAATGGAAATGAAGGCACAAAGTATCACCCATGGGACAATATAAAAGCAGTGCTAAGAGAAAAGTTTGTGGTACTAAATGCTCACTAAAGAAAGTGGAAACATCTACACTTACCATCACACCTGAAAGTTCTAGAACAAAAAAGAATCAGACTAACCCAGGAGGATTAGACAATAGAAAATAATCAAATTGAGGGCTGAAAGCAATAAAATAGAAACAAAAAAAAAACAATACAAAGAATCAATGAAACAAAGAGCTGGTTCTTTGAGAAAAACAAAGCCTTATCCAAAATAATCAAAAGGCAAAGAAAGACCATCCAAATTAACAAAATCAGAAATGAAAAGAGTGACATATAACAACAGACACTGAGGATAACTTAGGTCTTACTACAAAGACCTGTACTCCACAAAACTGGAAAATGTAAAAGAAATGGACAATTTTCTAGAGAGATATGACATACCAGAATTAAATCATGACCAGGTGAACAATTTAAATAAACCTAAAATGTGTAAGGAAATAGAAGCAGTCACCAAAAAGCCTCCCAACCAAAAAATCCCAGGGCTGGATGGTTTCAGTGCAGAATTCTACCAGAACTTCAAAGAAGAGCTAATACCTATGCTCCTCGAAGTGTTCCACATAATAGAAACAATAGGAGCACTGCCACACCCTTTCTATGAGGCTACAGTTACCCTAATACCAAAACCACACAAAGACTCAGCCAAGAAAGACCAATCTCACTAATAAACACAGATTCAAAAGCACTCAATAAAATCTGACAAACTAAATCCAAGAACACATCAAAAAAAAAAATCTTTCACCATGATCAAGTCAGCTTCATCTCAGAAATACAGGAATGGCTCAACATATGAAAATCTATCAATGTAATCCATCATATAGGTAAACTGAAAGAAAAGCATATGATCATTTCATTAGATACTGAAAAAGCATTCGACAAAATCCATCATGCCTTCATGATAAAGGTCTTGGAGAGATCAGGGATACAAGTAACATATCTAAACATAATAAAAGTAATATACAGCAAGCTGACAGCCAACATCAAATTAAATGGAGAGAAACTCAAAGCGAGTCCACTAAAATCAGGAGTAAGACAAGGCTGTCCATTCTTTCCATATCTGTTCAACATAGCTCTCGAAGTTCTGGCTAGTGCAATAAGACAACAAAAGGAGACCAAGGTGATACAAATTGGAAAAGAAGAAGTCAAACTTTCATTATTTGCAGATGATATGATAATATACATAAGTAATCCCAAAAATTCTACCAGGGAACTCCTGCAGCTGATAAATACCTTCAGTAATGTGGCAGGATACAAAATCAACTCAAAAAAATCAGTTACCCTCCTATATACAAATGATAAAGAAGCTGAGAATGAAATCAGAAAAACATCACCCTTCACAATAGTCACAGATAACATAAAATACCTTGGGGTAACGCTAACCAAAGAAGTAAAAGACCTATTCAACAAGAACTTTAAGTCTTTGAAGAAAGAAATTGAAGAAGATACCAGAAAATGGAAAGATCTACCACTCTCTTGGATAGGTAGGGTCAACATAATAAAAATGGCAATCTTATCAAAAGTAATAATCTATAGATTCAATGCAATTCCCATCAAGTCCCAACACAATTCTTCACAGACCTTGAAAGAACAATTTCATATGGAAATTTCCAATTTTTTTCATATGGAAAATCAAAAACCCAGAATAGCTAAAACATTCCTATACAATAAAGGAACTTCCAGAGGCATCACCATCCCTGACATCAAGCTCTATTACAGAGCTACAGTGAAAACAGCTTGGTATTGACATAGAAACAGACAGGTTGACCAATGGAATCAAATTGAAGACCCAGATATTAATCCTCATACCTATGAACACCTAATTTTTAACAAAGAAGATAAAATCATACAATGGAGAAAAGAAAGCATCTTCAACAAATGGTGCTGGAATAACTGGATGTCAAAACATGTAGAAGAATGCAAATAGAAGAATGCAAATATCTATCCCCATGCACAAAACTCAAGTCCAAATGGATTAAAGACCTCAATATAAATCTGATAACACTGAACCTGATAGAAGAGAAACTGGGAAGGTGGGAAGTAGCCTTCAATGCATGGGCACAGGAGATCACTTCTTAAATATTAACACCAGTAGCACTGAGCACTGAGAGCAACAATTAATAAATGGGACCTCCTGAAACTGTGGAGCTTCTGTAAAGCAAAAGACACAGTCAATAAGACAAAAAAGGCAGCTTGCTTAATGGTAAAAGATCTTCACCAACCCCACATCAGACAAAGAACTGATCTCCAAGATATATAAAGAACTCAAGAAATTGGACATCAAAATTCCAAATAATCCAAATAAAAAATGGGGTATAGAACTAAACAGAGAATTGTCAAATTCTCTGTTTAGTTAAACAGAAGATTTTCAAATGGCTGAAAGATAGTTAAAAAAAATGTTCAAAATCCTTAGCCATCAGGGAATTGCAAATCAAAACAACTCTGAGATTCAATCTTATACCAGTCAAAATGGCTAAGATCAAAACACCAATGATAGCTGATGCTGGAGAGAATGTGGAGTAAGGGGAACACTCCTCCATTGCTGGTGGGAATGCAAGTTGTACAACCACTCTAGAAAACAGTATGGTGTTTTCTCAAAAAATTGAGTATCAACCTACCTCAGGATCCAACAATGCCACTTTTGGGCATATACCCAAAGGATGCTCAATCATACTACAAGGACATTTGTTCAACTATGTTCATAGCAGCATTATTTGTAATAGCCAAAACCTGGAAACAGCCTAGATGCCCCTCAATCAAAGAATGGATAAAGAAAATGTGGTACATTTACACAATGAATTACTAATCAGTAGTTAAAAAAAAATGACATCTTGAAATTTGCATGCAAATGGATGGAACTAGAAAACACTATCCTTCGTGAGGTAACCCAGTGCCAGAAAGATAAACATAGTATGTACTCACTCATAAGTGGATACTAGCTGTAAAGCAAAGGATAACAAGTTATAGTTCATGACCCTAGACAAGCTAGGTAACAAGGTGAACCCTAAGAAAACATATAGATCCTCCTGGAAGGGAAACTAGACAACATCATTGACAAAATTGGGGGCACAGGTTGGGGGGAGAGCAAAAGGAAAACAGGAGGGAGAAGGGGAGAAAGGAGGAAAACTTGAAAGAACAGGATAGTAGAGATGGAGGAATGACAGAGATGAGAGAAAGGAAAAAGATATTTGAATGAGGAAGCCATTATGGGACTAGCAAGAAACCTGACACTAGAGAAAATTCCCAGGAATCCACAAGGATGATCTCAGCTATAGAGGAGAGGAGTTCCGAACTGACTTTGTCCTGTAGTCAGACTGATGATTTTCTTAAATATCACCATAGAACCTTTATCCAGAAACTGATGGATTTGGAGGCAGAGACCCTCA
Organism: Dicrostonyx torquatus; assembly: GCA_028555095.1. Lineage (NCBI taxonomy): Eukaryota > Metazoa > Chordata > Mammalia > Rodentia > Cricetidae > Dicrostonyx > Dicrostonyx torquatus. The sequence continues at coordinate 1,709,376 of JAQHUG010000102.1, read as the reverse complement.
GCAGAACACTGGACTGAGCTCCAAAAGTCCAATTGAAGAATGGGAGGAATGAGAATATGAACAAAGAGGTCAAGATCATGATGGGGACACCCTCTGAAACAGTTTATCTGAGCTAATGGGAGCTTACCAACTCCAACTAGACAAGAAAGGAACCAGCATGGGATCAAACCAGAACCTCTGAATGTGGGTAACAGTTGTTATGGCTGGGGCAGACTGTGGGGCCACTGTTACTGGCACCGGGATTCATTCCTACAGCTTGTGCTAGCTTTTTAGGAGCCCATTCTCTTTTGGTGGATGAACTGCTCAGCCTAGATATAGTAGGGAGGGCCTTGGACCTTTCCCAAAGCAATGTGCCTTGCCCTCTCTGAGGAGTCAGTGGGGGTAAAGTGTGGGGAAGGTGGAAGGAATAGTAGGAGGGGAAGGAATGGGAACTGGGATGGGTATGTAAAATGAGGAAAGATAGTTTGCTTTATTTAAAAAAAAAAAGAAAGAAAAAGAAAGGTTAGAAGAACATTTGGGAAAGTGTGACTCTATAGTCCACTAAGACTTCCTAAACTTGATAGAAAGATTTTTTCAGTAATCCCAATTGATAAAACTTCTCCATGATTATTTTCTTATTACCTAGAAGAAAATGTTCACTATTTTACTAATTTCCCTAGATTTGATATTCAATTGTAAATGACAAATTACAAGAATAAGGGTCATGAAAAGAGGAAGATAGACATAGTTACAAACCTAAGTTTTTAACTCACGTTTCCCAGAGAATAATATTGTTTTCCCAAAAGAGCTTTCTATTTTTGTCTATAAGATGGGGGGAGCTGTTGGTTTATTTCTACTCCCAATGTATCCCTAATCTCCAAAGGTAATGATTCCTGCGTACACAAAGCAATCACTATCACAGCAGGCACAGTGGAAGCAAATAGAAGAGACAGACAGCATGTTAATAAGGAGACTGTTGATAAACTGCAGTTTTCCTAATCCGGGAAAAGAAATGTGGCCATGAACATACAAACCTACACTCAGTTAGAGCTTTTACATTGTGGGTCAGATGACAATCGGGACCCCATGTATGTTATCCTTGTTCACTTTTGAAATATAATAGATGCCCTAGCCAGGCAGTGGTAGCCCACACCTTTAATCTTAACACTCAAGAGGCAGAGACAGATGGATCTCTGTAAATGTGAGGCCATCCTGGTCTACAGAGTGAGTTCCAGGATTGCCTGAAACCCTGTCTCAAAAATCACAAACCACGTACACAAAGAGATGCTCTAGTTTGGCTATGGCACTGGATAATTTGCACTGACAACTGGCTTGTCTCCCCTCTGCTACAAAGGTTCATTCTTATCTTCAGTCCAAAAGTAAAATCATTCCCAGAATGTGAAAAGTATGAGTCATTCCCGGTTTTTTTTTTCCTTTATCCTTGGAAGATAGCCAAACTGTGTAGTTAAAAAAGAATAATGCAAGCAAGCCAAAGACAAAGGTTGTGGGGCAAACCAGATATTTAATAAAGAAAGGAAAGGTTATTTCAATGAAGATTCAATTAGTTTCACAGCAAAGGTTTCCCATAGGTCCCCAGTATAGACCTGTGAGTTGTACTGAGTGAGAGGAAGATGCCCTTTTTCTGAAGAACTGGGACATGTCCCCATGGTCCATGACACAGGCAGGAAAACTGATTTAGTGGCCTAATTCCATTCTCAAAATTTGAAACTCAAGTATTGCTTTGGTGCCTTCTGGGTATTTTTCTGACATTTCACTGAGGCTGAATTGTTCTCCGTTTCACTTTCTACAAATTGATATGTATGGCTGGAGCACAAACATGTGTAAAGGTAAATTTACTACCCAAACACTTGAACAAGTTAAGCCAACGTACTTGGGGAAGGAATTTGTAAGAAGCCGAAATCAGCTTTGGTTATAAACTAAAAGGAGAAGAGGTAGTGATGTGACAAACAACGCTCAGACAGAATCGAAGACATTTTAATAATCGAGCGATGTCAACAGACAACGTGGAGCCACGCGCTTTTTCATCACCACCTGCCCTTCTTCCCTAATAGACACTGTTTCCCTATCTTAGTGAAATCGCTTGCAAATACCAGTTCAGAGAACCCTATGGTACTCCACCCCAAAACAGCTGCTGATTCAGATCGAGTCTGCTCTGTAACAGTGCCCATCAATCATCTGGACTACCTAGATGTAAGACAGGAAAGCTGGTCTTCCTACGTGCCCTAGTTAGCTTTAGCTATTAACTTACCTGTGGGAGTCTCAACTGAGTTGAGTGCCCAGATCAGAATGGACTGTGTCCATGTCTGTAAAAGAATCTCTTGAGTGATGATTGATGTGAGAGGACCCCATCCTCTGTAGGCAGTACCATGCCTGTGCAGGAGTGTTTGGACTATGTAAGAAAGCTGGCTGAGTGGACCAGAGAATGAGCTATCCTGTCCAGTCTTCCCCCATGGTTTCTGCTTCAGGTTGCTGCCTTGAGTTCTTTCTCTGACTTCCCTCAACAGCGAACTGTGACCAGCAAATGTAAGCCCAAATAAACCCTTCCAATTTGTTTTTGGTCAGTTTTGTAAGCAAAGGTACAATAAATACGCCACCAAAAGATCCACTCGATTATTTGGAAGAAAAGAGAGCACAGCCGTAAGCATTTGGTGGTGTCCAGAGCAGAGACAAAAGAAAGCAGACTGGACATGGTTGTGGTTAAGGAAGCAAGAATAGTAAGCATGAGAATAGTGAGAATAGCAGGGGCAGGGGGAGAAACCTTATTGTATAGAGAATGAAGGGGTGTCAAGGAGGAGAAAAGCCTGTCAATCACAGCAGCCTAAGAGCAAGCATTGCGGAGGAGGAAGTGAGAAGGGCCAGGATGCTGGCTGGACTTTGAAATGTAAAGCAAGCATCGAGAAAGTGTGACTAGGAGGTGAAGGAGCCTGGAGGCCAGTATGGGCTTTGATATGATGATATGATGACAGATATATATCACTATCGAGTCATACATCCCTTCTGCCAGAGGCAAGAGAAATGACTGCTTTTGGTGGATGGGAACACTTTTCACAAGTTCCTGAGAAATGCTGGCTTCTATCTAACTACCAGAAATCCTTCCATAGTCCAGTGTGAGCTGAACATAGACTCAATTTTGGACCAGGCCAATAGGCCTTCCCTTTTGAGGGGGGAGGCAAATCATGGGGTACCCTTTGGATCTGACAAGTGTTAGATCACAGCAATAGCAAAGGAAACTAGAACACTGATGACCATCTCAATGGCAGAAGAAAAGAGAGTAAGTCTATCGGCTAGCAAGAAGCAGGTAGTGGGGACTACCATAGCTAAAGTTCTAACAGAGGAAAATTGTAGTGAGTGGTTCAGTAGAGAAAGCTACACAGTGACCTGTAGCTGCACAGTGGCCTGTAGCAGGCTTTTTGTTGTTGTTATTGGACTTATGATGAAGAAGAATGAAGGATTCTGATTTGAGGGACTCTGGGGTCTCCTTGACCGATGACTCACAAGGGATAACTTGTTCCTGGTACTGAGATTTTAATTTTGAGGATGGTCGCTTTTTCTTCAGCCTACTTTTGTCACAGCATGATTGTCCTCCATCTGTCCTCAGTTTGGTTCACTCTGCACTCTGTTCTCTCCTTGGTGAATTCACCTACGAATGAGGCTTCTGGTCTTTCCTACCTGATGGAAGGGTTCCAAACCACACTTTTCTGCATTTCAGACTTATTTTTCTTCTTTTGGTTAAGAGCTTAGATCTGGTGCTCCAGAAATAAGGGTAGATTTAGATCTCAGTTTAAACACTGTCTCTTGAACTTATTTAATTTTTGTGGTGGGAACATGTAGCAGAGCCAATTGCCATGAATTAGAAGTCATAGACAGGAAAAGTAAGATCCTGGAGTACCTTGAACCTCCTCTAGGACACAATTCTAATGACATAAAGGCCTCCTACAAGACACTGCTCTGGGCATCAAGATTTTGTTGTTGTTGTTGTTGTTGTTGTTGTTTTTTGAGACAGGGTTTCTCTGTAGCTTTGGAGCCTGTCCTGGAACTAGCTCTTGTAGACCAGGCTTAAAGGAGTAAGTCACAAAACAATCCCACACCAGTCTGGAATTATGATTAACAAAAGGGTTATTTATTTAAAGGGGAAAAAACTTACAGATCACCGTCCTAGATAACAGCCCTCTGCACAACCAGGGAAAGAATCTGGTATCCGGTAAAATCATACTACTGAAAACACCACACACTTTGGTTGTAGAACAGAGAAATCATCAGCATGGACCAGGAAATTCTCACTGCTGTCTTGATTTCTAGTACCAAAAGACGCTACACTGATCTTACGCAATGCTGGACCAAGTATGCTATGCCACTGACCTGCAAGACTGGTGCAATAGTGGTGTGATGGTTGTGTGGGTAACCAATGACTTTCTGACTGGATCTGAGGCCTGCTTCCTTGGCTAGTGATAGGCCCTGTGGAGAATGTACCTTTGATATGCTAAGTGGCCATGTGGTCAGACTCCCTTATAATCTTTATGCTATTACACATGAATCTGTGCAGCTACTGACTTATGTCAGAGAAGCTTCTTTTTGCAGTGGGCAGTAGTAACCGGTCAGAGTGCTGAGAATACGTGACTATGAGTGCTCAGACATGGATACGGCATCTATATCACCATCATATATACCTGCAGGTTCAGCCAGCATCCAGGAAGGATAGCAAGAATACTACGAAATACCATCTTCTGGACCTGACATGCTATTGTACGTATAAACTCAAAGCAGTTGTAATTATCTATACAAGATCAAACCATTAGAATTCCAGAAAAGATAGGGAAGAAGCCTTAAGGCCTCACTCCTATCACAGAAGTTGTTAACAGCTGATGGTTGCTTGGGAAAAGGGAGTCATTTTAGGGGGGAATGTGGCCTCGGGTAAATTGTCCATGCCCTGTGGATGGCTACACCCCAACACAAATGAGTTGTACTAAATAAACTCAGGCAGTTATTTTAAAATAACCAAAGAGCCACACAATTATGAGGGAAATATTTTTGGGAAGGCCCAAGAGTAACAGATGGTAGATATGATCAAGAAAGAATGAAAACATACATGAAATCTTCAAAGAATAAATAAAAACACTGTTATTTACCGCATATATGTATGTATATTTATATATATTTATAATATTTTACATATATAAACAAGAAGACAAAACCAGAAGGAAGATGAAAAAGAAATGGCTCTAAGAAACCTAAGTATGTGCTTTCTTCCCTACTTTATTCTTTTTTCAGATTATTTTTTATTACTTTATAAATAATACCAATCAAAATTTCCACTTTCTCACCTCCTCCCATTTCCCTCCCGCTCCCCCACTCACTCTCCCCCCCTCCTCATCCAGTCCTAAGAGAGGGCAGGGTACCCTGCTTTGTGGGAAGTCCAAGGCCCTCCCCGCTTCATCCAGGCTTAGGTATGTGTTCAAATAGAATAAGATCCCAAAAAGTCAGCACATGCAGTAGAGACAAATCCCAGTGCCATTGTCATTGACTTCTCAGTCTGCCCCAATTGTTAGCCACATTCAGAGAGTCCAGTTTGATCCCATGCTCCTTCAATCCCAGTTCAGCTGGATTTGGTGAGCTTCCATTAGTTCAGGCATACTGTCTCAGTGGGTGGACCAACCCCTTGTGGTTCTGACTTCCTTGCTCATATTCTCCCTCTTTCTGCTCTTCAGTTGGACCTTGGGAGCTCAGTCCAGTGCTCCAATGTTGGTCTCTGTCTCTCTCCATCTGTCCCTGGATGAAGGTTCTATGGTGACATTCGAGATAGTCATCAGTCTGACTACGGGACAATGCCAATTCAGGCACCCTCTCCTCCACTGCTCAGAGTCCTAGCTGGGGACATCCCCATGGACACCTGGGAATCCCTCTAGAACCAAGTCTCTTGCCAACCCCAAAATGGCTCCCTCAATTAAGATATCTCCTTCCCTGCTCCCATATCTGTCCTTCCTCCATCTCAACCATTCCATTTCCCCAAGCTCTCCCCAACCCTCCTCTTCTCCCTTCTCTCTCCCCATCTCCCCTTCCTCCATACCACCCCCACCCCCATGCGCCCAACTTTTTTGCCTGGCAATCTTGTCTGCTTCCAATTTCCAGGAGGATCTATATATGTTTTCCTTTGAGTTCACCTTAATACTTAGCTTCTCTAAGATCGTGAACTGTAAGCTCAATGTCCTTTGTTTATGGCTAGAATCCACTAATGAGTGAGTACATACCATATTCATATTTTGGGGTATGGGTTATCTCACTAGGATAGTGTTTTCTATTTCCATCCATTTACATGCAAAATTCAAGATGTCATTGTTTTTTACCGCTGAGTAGTACTCTAATGTCTAAATGTGCTACACTTTCTTTATCCATTCTTCCATTGAGAGGAACCTAGGTTGTTTCCAGGTTCTGGCTATTACAAATAATGCTACAATGAACATAGTTGAACAAACGTTTTTGTAGTATGATTGGGCATCTCTTGGGTATATTCCCAAGAGTGGTATTGATGGATCCTGAGGTAAGTTGACTCCCAATTTTCTGAGAAACCGCCACACTGATTTACAAAGTGGTTGTACAAGTTTGCATTCCTACCAGCAATGGAGGAGTGTTCCCCTTACTCCACATCCTCTCCAGAATAGGCTATCATTGGTGTTTTTGATTTTAGCCATTCTGACAGGTGTAAGATGCTATCTCAAAGTTGTTTTGATTTTCATTTCCCTAATCACTAAGGATGTTGAACATGACCTTAAGTATCTTTTGACAATTTGAACTTTTTCTATTGAGAATTCTCTGTTCAGTTCAGTACCCAATTTTTTAATTGGTTATTTAGAATTTTAATAACTAGTTTTTTAAATTCTTTATATATTTTGGAGATCAGACCTTTGTCTGATGTGGGGTTGGTGAAGATCTTCTTCCATTCAGTTGATGGCCTTTTTGTTTTAATGACTGTGTCCTTTGCTTTACAGAAGCTTCTCAGTTTCAGGAGGTCCCATTTATTCATTGTTGCTCTTATTGTCTGTGCTCCTGGGGTTATACATAAAAAGTGGTCTCCTGCATCCATGTATTGCAGGCTACTTCCCACTTTCTCTTCTCTCGGGTTCAATGTGGTCAGATTTATATTGAGGTCTTTAATCCATTTGGACTTAAGTTTTGTGCATGGTGAATGATATGGATTTATTTTCATTCTTTTACAGGTTGACATCCAGTTATGCCAGCACCATTTGTTAAAGATGCTTTCTTTCTTCCATTGTATAATTTTAACTTCTTTATCAAAAATCAGGTGTTCATAGGTTTGTGGACTAATATCTGAGTCTTCAATTCAATTCCATTGGTCAACGTCTCTGTTTTTATGCCAATACCAAGCTGTTTTCATTACTGTGGCTCTGTAATAAAATTTGATGTCAGGGATGGTAATGCCTCCGGAAGTTCCTTTATTGTATAGGATTGTTTTAGCTATCCTGGGTTTTTGTTTTTCCATATAAACTTGATTATTGTTCTCTCAATGTCTGTGAAGACTTTTGTTGGGATTTTGATGGGGATTGCATTGAATCTATGGATTGCCTTTGGTAGAATTGCCATTTTTACTTTGTTGATCCTACCAATCCAAGAGTATGGGAGATCCTTCCATTTCTGGTATCCTCTTCAATTTTGTTCTTCAAAGACATAAAGTTCTTGTCAAACAGATCTTTCACTTCCTTGGTTAGTGTTACCTCAAGATACTTTATACTGTTTGTGACTATCGTGAAAGGTGATGTTTCTCTGATTTCCCTCTCTGCTTCTTTTTTTTTTTTGTATATAGGAGGGCTACTGATTTTTTTGAGTTGATCTTGTATCCTGCCACATTACTGAAGATATTTATCAGCTGTAGGAGTTCTCTGGTAGAGATTTTGGGGTCACTTATGCACACTATCGTATCATCTGCAAATAACACAAGTTTGACTTCTTCCTTTCCAATTCAAATCCCCTTGATCTCTTTATGTTGTCTTATTGTTGTTGCTAGAACTTCAAGCACTATATTGAAGAGATATGGAGAGAGTGGACAGCCTTGTCTTGTTCCTGGTTTTAGTGGAATCGCTTTGAGTTTCTCTCCATTAAATTTGATGTTAGCTGTCAGCTTGCTGTATATTGCTTTTATTATATTTAGATATGATCCTGTATCCCTAATCTCTCCAAGACCTTTAGCATAAAGGGGTGTTTAATTTTGTCAAATGATTTTTTTGGCATCTAATGAAATGATCATATGGGGTTTTTTTCTTTCAGTTTATTTATATGATGGATTACAATGATAGATTTTTGTATATTGAACGAGCCCTGCATCTCTGGGATGAAGCCTACTTGATCATAATGGATGATTTTTTTGATGTGTTCTTGGACTCGGTTTGCCAGTATTTTATCGATGTTCATGTGTGAGATTGGTCTGTAATTCTCTTTCTTGATTGAGAAATCTTTGTGTGGTTTTGGTATCAGGGTAACTGTAGCTTCATAAAAAGAGTTTGGCAATGACTCTTCTGTTTCTATTATGTGGAACACATTAAGGAATATAGGTATTAGCTCTTCTTGGAAGTTCTGGTAGAATTCTGCACTAAAACCATCTGGTCCTGGACTGTTTTTGGTTGGAAGGTTTTTGATGATAGCTTCTATTTCCTCATGACTTATAGGTCTATTTAAATTTTTCACCTGGTCTTTATTTAATTTTGGTATAGGATATTTATCTAAAAAATGTCCATTTCTTTTATATTTTCCAATTTTGTGACATACAGGCTTTTGTAGTAAGACCTAATGATTCTCTGAATTTCCTTAGTGTCTATTGTTATGCCCCCCTTTTCATTTCTGGTCTTGTTAATTTGAGTGTTCTTTCTCCACCTTTTGATTAGTTTGGATAAGGGTTTGTGTTTTCTTTATTATCTCTATTTCAATCTTCAAGTCTTGAACTGTTTTCTTTACCTGTTTGATTGCTTTTTCTTGGTTTTCTTGGGTATCCTTGAGGGATTTATTAATTTCTTCTAACTTTTTGTTTGTCTTCTCTTCCATTTCTTTTTTTTTAAAGATTTATTTATTTATTATGTATACAACATTCCTTCCATGTATGCTTGCATACCAGAAGAGGGTACCAGATCTCATTATAGATGGCTGGGAGCCACCATGTGGTTGCTGGGAATCGAACTCAGGACCTCTGGAAGAGCAGTCAGTGCTCTTAACCTCTGAGCCATCTCTCCAGCCCCTTTTTTTAAAATATTTATTTATTTATTATGTATACAACATTTTGTCTGTGTGTATGTCTACAGCCATTACAGATGGTTGGGAGCCACCATGTGGTTGCTGGGAATTGAACTCAGGACCTTTGGAAGAGCAGGCAATGCTCTTAACCACTGAGCCATCTCTCCAGCCCCCTCTTCCATTTCTTTAAGGAAGTTTTTCACTTTCTGTTTAAGAGTCTCCATCATTTTCATAAGGTTATGTTTAAAGTTGATTTCTTCTACTTTTTCTGGGTTAGGATTGATGTTCATGTCTTTCTGTTGCGTGTTCGCTGGATTCTGGTGTTATCATGTTGCTTTTCAAGATGTTGGAGGAATTCTTGCATTGACGCCTACCCATCTCTTCCTTCAAATGAGGCCAGCAGAGTCTTGGCATCTTGGTCCAATCTTTGCTGTGGCTGACTGTGTACTTGGGATTTTTCTTGGTCTGCCCTCTCTTAGATCCCCTCAGCTCTGGAGCAGGCTCTCAAATCCCCTCTGCCCTGAAGCAGGATGTGTTGGGGGATCTAAGGACCTTGCATATGAAAAGGTGGGCTTAGGGGGCAGGGTGGAATGGGGTAAAGAAAGCCAGCAGCAGGGAATTGGAGGGGGCCTGGATCAGTCCCCAGGGACTGTCCATCTATGTGGCCACTTACTTACCTCTCTGGATCCCCTCGGCACCCCTCTCCAGAGCCCCTCAGCACTCCTGCTTTATTCTTGCATTTCTGTTCTCCCCAAATCTTTAGGAAAGGGCACCAGTGCTACATGCTGTAGTCACATGATAAGTTCGATGGCCTCTTGCTCACAAGGAGTTTAGGATCTGAGATTAACAGAAATAAATGCAAACGCAGGTAGCACTTGCTGCAACAGAGGTGGGTCCTATATTCAGAGTTAAGGTTCAGAGAGAAAGGCAATAAGGAGACCAACTTGGAAGAAGTTTTAGGAACTCTTCTGTATCAGAAGTTTTGTAAGTCATACCCCAGAGATTCTGATGTAATTGCTCTACAGCAAGACCCTGAGTACTAGAAATTTAAACACTTCTAGATAATTCCTATGTGTAAGCAAGACTGACCCCCACTGCATCAGTGGATAGTTGATTCAATAAATCTCAAATAGCTACGCATGGGACTGTTTTAGAGATGGATGGAGGGACATAGAGTACTTGGCACAGGACAAGGTCCTTGGACACAAGCTGCTGTCATTAGGAAGGGGCCATGGGCCAGTCTTCCCTTCTCACCTTTCCATGTGCCTGCCAACCACAGTGAATGTTGTGAAGGTTATGAGTGTTTGGATAAAAAGAGTGGCAGCAAACCTCAGTTGCCTCCTCAGAAGCCTCCGGCTTGGCAGCAGAGAGACGTGTTCTGGAGCCTCAGTCCCACAGTGGAAATGAGTGGAGCAGAATTGTTCTGCCTGAGGTCTGGGGAAAGTCGCAGAATTCCCAGAAGACTTGCCCTGGCTCGTGCTTCTCCACCCTGCTAGCAACACGTTTGAACACGGTGGTTGATTGAGAGATATGCTATATTGAAGAGAGAATCCTGGGGTAAGGGAAACTTAATTAACTGCCAAAAAAAGAAAAAAGAAAAGATGGGTGGTGCTGGCTGGGGCACGCCTATAATCCTAGCGCTAGTCAGAGGCAGGCCGGGCTAATCTTTGAGGTTCAAGGCCATCCTGGTCTACAAAGCAAGTTTCAGGATGGCTAGGGCTACACAGAGAAACCTTGTTTGGAGGGAAAAAAAAAGTTAGGTATGACCCTTCTCTGAGGTATCTAGGCAAAATACCCAAAATACTACCTAGAATTACAGACTGGCTTAGGTTAAAGGAAGGACACAGATCTTCCCTCACTTCCTTCCTTTCTTTTGTTCTTTCTCTCTCCCTTCCTTCTCTCTTTCTTTCCCCTTCCCCACCCTTCCTTGGCCCCTCCCACTCCTCAGTGGTCTTCCTTGCTTTAGTCTAGAGAATACTTCAGGGATCATGATATGCCAGGTGTAACCTGGACATCAGGAGTTCACAGAACTCCACCCTGTTATTTATAGCCATATTTTTAAATATTCAAACTACATTCTTTCACATTCTTCTCTCTTTTTCTAGAACCAGAACATGTCCAACTCTAGACAGCATGAGAACCACATGACTACCTAGCCTCATCTACAGTTCTTGCCTACGAGAGATTTGTACACAGATTTTCCTATTGCAGAGTCAGTTCAATCCCCCAGGACAGAGTATCTATCTGGCAGAAAGTCGGAAAACCTGTATTACAAACAAGTTTTCATGGTGATGATCTATGGGCATCAATCCCCAAGAAGAGTAAGTGCTGTGAGACTGTTTGGAATCTTAGTTTTCTTCTTTTCTCGGCCAGTCCAGAGCACAGCCTTGAAACCAGGCTTTTGTGGCTCAGCCCAGGCATTGAGCTATTGAAGGGAAAGGTCCTCACTGCAGCCTGGCCTGACTGATGACTGTGAGTCAGACCTACAGCACAAATGGTTCAAAACTGATGTGGCATGTGGTAACAAACTGACCAGCGGATTCTTAAGTCTCTTTCCTGGCATGTGAGCTCTATTTCCAGGTACAGATGGCCTTACTGAGGCCGCTCCTTTGGCTTCTCACCATAAACCTTAATGTGAGCCCAGTTACTTACCTTGACATCTGACCTTTTGATTCTTATAGCAAATAGAAGAGAAAAAAAAAGTTTAAATAACATGTCTATTGGGAAATCTGGGAGTTTTTAATGTTTTCTTTTAAGGGACTGAGAACTGCCCACTGTGAGGCAAGTCTGTAATTTCACGTGAAGCGCTACAAATCCTGCGGGCTCCACCTCAGCCGGTGGGACAGGAGACTTCTCAAACTGGAACAAACTGAGGGCAAAGAGGGAGCACCTCACAGCATGCTGCATGAGGATGGAAGGAAGCAAAGCCGTTTATCTCATTAGTGGTTTCTGAAGATGTGGCTCAGTGAGCAAAGGTACTTGCTGCCAAGCCCAACAACCCAAGTTCAATCCACAGGACCCATGCAGAGTAAAGGGGAAAAAAAAGAAAAAGAACAAACTCCCTCAAAATATCCTCTAACCTACACACACACACTCACACCACACACACACCATAAATAAATGTAATAAAACGTTACCTGTAATGTTTTCGGATTGTGAGAAGGATCACAGGCGCGAGTAGAGGGCCATGATGATTTTTCTTCTCTGGCTTGCTTATATACGCCATACATGTAGAAAACAAAGGTGTGTAACCTCAACACAGAAAAGAATCCTCTCTCTTCCAGCTCTCAAGACAGGAGCTATGGGATTGATCAAGATCCCTTCTAAAGGGTTAATCCAAAGTGGAGAAAACTGTCTAAATGTTGGAACTGAAAAGAAAACAGACTATTCTTTCAACAAGATGAAATCAAGTGGAAGGGGGAGAATAAGAAGTCATTGGCCATGGTGTGTGTCTGTGTGTGTGTGTGTGTGTGTGTGTGTGTGTGTGTTGTAGAGATGTTTCTGAAAGAGGAAATCTCAATCTCCTCCCATAGTTCAATGACAGAACTAACAAAGTACAAGGGGATGCACCATAGGCAGCCGTAGGGCCTTCAACAAGAAAAGAGACAAGGGGGGGGGCACAGAAATGTCACTGTGATGCCCTTTTGCTAGCAGACAGGTACTACCAATTATTACTTCCACTGTGCATAAGATACCACTATCCACAAACCAGGCATTTCCTTTGTACATCAAAACTAGACACACAGTGGGTCAAAAGATGACTTCATTTCATAGCTCCCTGGGTAGCCAGTCACAGCTATGCATCTTGATGCTTACCAGTAGAGATATGAAGGAGGTACAGATTCCACTACCAGCCTGTGCATGCCCTGGTTTTGTCTGGTCTCCCGTCAGTCTGGAACACAGATGAACCTCTGACCACCATGGACATTAAGGCAAGGCTAACACACTGAGGGATGAACAACAAAGTGGAAATCTACAACCCTGAATGGTGACAAGGAACAAAGCTAACTGAAGTGTGAACTCACAAACGTTATAAACTGATGTAATTAAGGGTTGCAATGGTAAGAACACACTCACAAATACCACCTCTGATCCCATCTGTCTGCCTCTTGGGTCACCAACCACATCAAGCACCAGCCAGAGTGAGAGAGCCAACATGCTTTCCCTTCCAGTTATCAGTCCTCAGGGAGCAAACAAGGCCATACCCTAATGCCCGTACCCCAAAGCTATTGGCAGAATGAGTTCCCACAACAACTAACCTAAACTAAGATAAGTGCATCATTCTATCCTTCCATGATGTGCCTGAGGTCCTGTTGTGCCCAAGTTTCTGGTCTCCAAATGAATTCACAGAGCCAGATTTCCTATGCAAAATTTACATGGGATTTTTTTTTAATAATAATAGTTTGGACTACACCTCCATCATGACAATGCAGTGGGTGAGGAAAGTGCAGCACTAAACCTGGGGGAGGGGCAAACTTTTAAAGGGGAAACACTGTAGTCAGGGGAGTTCAAGTCCTGTCATCTTGAGATTCGGTGAGGAGTACATAAGATAAGGTAGTTTCTGAAACCATTGGTCAGTTTTTGAGCGCAAGAACCTAACAAAGAGCCATAAATTACTGACGAAGTATCAAGGACAGGACGCCTCCCAAGAACATCTGTACCTCGTTAAATTTTATGGTCCTGCTCCCTGTCTTCTTAATTGGCCATTTTTAGGGTATCTGTTCTAATTTCTGCTATGACAGCACATTTCTGGAGATGAGATCACCCTCTCCCAGCTCATTATATGTCTTAAGATGAAGTCCCTTCTTTAAAAGGGAGTTTGCAAACCACCTATCCTCCTGCAACCTCGGTGGAACTCTGAAACACAACTTGCTACAATACAGAGGGAACCAAGAGGTGAGTGACCATATACGCAGCAAGACACCCCACTCTCTAGGACCTCCATAGCGGGGCAAAATCCCATGCTCCTCCTGCAACTGCTTCTGTTTCTCTAGCCAGCCAGCAGGAGTTTCCTGCAAATAGGCTGCCCCAATACCCACCCTCAATGACTGGACCCCCACAAATTAGAAGCCCCATCAGGACCCAAACTCACCTATTCCCCAGAAACCTCAGTGGAAATCTGAAACACAACTTGCTACAATACAGAGGGAACCAAGAGGTGAGTGACCAGCCATGCAACAGGTCTCTAGGCCCTCCATAGTGGGGCAAAACCCCAGGCCCCTCCCAAACTGCATCAATTTATCTGGCCAGCAGGAGAGTTTCCTGCTGAGAGGACCAAGAGAGATGGTGAAGAAAGGAAGTAAAGCACAAGCTGTGACTGCTCAGAGTGGACCAAGAGAGCAAACCAGGAGAGAAGACCAAGAGAACAGGCTAAGAGAGACCTCAGTGGCTCCCTGAGACACAGACTGCCGTGCCAGCACAACAACTGTAGTTCTTCTGAGCAAGGGACGTCAGGATTAACTAACAACACACACTTTAGGCTCTGCAGACAAGCCTTTATTTCACTTTCTCACACAGTACATATAGCCCTCAGCAGGGGAGACTGAGCCAGGAAAAGCAGGAAGCTCTCACACATGGTTTAGGGGTAAACATCCTTAGAAAACATTGCTGAAAACACCAGATTGTTCCTGTTTTCAACCAACCTCAAGAATGCAAAACAGATCAAGTGGGGGTGTAAAGGCCTATCCTCAAGGGACCCAACAATTCCCCCTTTTTATTTTATTTATTTATTTATTTTATTTTTTGGTTTTTCGAGACAGGGTTTCTCTGTGGCTTTGGAGCCTGTCCTGGAACTAGCTCTTGTAGACCAGGTTGGTCTCAAACTCACAGAGATCCGCCTGCCTCTGCCTCATGAGTGCTGGGATTAAAGGTGTGCGCCACCACCGCCTGGCTCCCTTTTTATTTTAAAAGCATGAGAGCCCCTGTCTTAGGACTCCCCCAGATAGAGACTCTTACCTGTCTATGGGAGGCCTTAATCCCTGTCTTAGGTGAGCTCTCAACTGCAGGACAGTTGCCCGTCGTAGGGATCCCTCATCTGCAGCCAGACTTGGGTTCTCCCTGATTAGGATAGCCTGAGCAACATTTGCCAAGTGACAGTGTGCTCTACATGGGATTGACGCATAAAGCAGCAGAGAATCCAAAAACAGATAACCACAATAGCAATATCAGCGCAAGTCACTGAGATTCCAGACAATTGCTGGACCCAGCCTCCAAGCTGGGCCATGGCACTCACTGACTAGATCCAGACACAGCAGGGACCCATGTGCTATTAATACTAAGAATATGATGAGCTGTCTGCAGGGTAAAATTCAAAAAATAGGAATTCCAAGGGCCATCCAAACATGCATTCAACTGTACAACATTAGCAGGTGTTACAGGAGCCAAAGGGAATCCACCTGTTCCTGCAAAAGCGCAGTCCGTCAATCCAAATTCAAAAAGCCCAAGTCCAGAGCACTCTGTGTCTGCAGGGACTCACTAACCCTTCCAGACAGCTGATCCACAGTCTCTGCAGTCACAGACATCTCCAAAATGGCAGCTCCAGCAACTGTAGTCGCAGTGACAGCAACAGCAATAGCAGCAACAATTGCAACTGTTACCCCAAAGTCTCTCCACTGTTGATACAGGATGAGCTCCTGACGTTCTTGAGACACCAGCACTGGCGGAAGAATCACAGCAGGCACTCTAATGATGAAAGCTCCATCAGAACCTCCCGTCAATTACTCAGCTTGCAGATCCTGGAAGAACAATTAAGAATATTGCCCCCCAAAGTGCCATTCCACAATACAAAGAAAAATGGGGCAAGAATGGAAGTAGAGCATCGGACAGTCATATTGCATCCAGCAGTATAACAAATCAGGCTCTTGAGTGATACATTATCCCCACATAACTGTGGGGTGGAGATTAAAAATCTCTATCAATATCCCAACACCGAGGAGCAGGCTTGGGACCATAGGTATATGTTATATTTGTTTTCAAATCCTCTTTCAGGATGAGATGCAGTATACTTCTA
Organism: Dicrostonyx torquatus; assembly: GCA_028555095.1. NCBI lineage: Eukaryota > Metazoa > Chordata > Mammalia > Rodentia > Cricetidae > Dicrostonyx > Dicrostonyx torquatus. The sequence continues at coordinate 1,693,133 of JAQHUG010000102.1, read as the reverse complement.
AATCCTATCACCCTATGATGAATACGATTAATAGAAGCATTATGCAATAATAAACATCCATGATGAAAGGAGGACTCCTTCGCTAATGACAGATTGGCAAAAAGTGAGGGAAAGAGGAGGCTACTTTTACTAACTGGCATTAAAAGTGGGAGGTTTCTCACCAGACTCCCCATCACCTGTGATTCTGGTTTTTTTTTTTTTTTGCTGATATAAGCTGGATCATTACCTGGCTTAATAACCTCAGGTTTGCCCATATAGGCAAAAGCAGATAGACAGTGTGCAATGGCATCTTTTGCTCATTCTCCTGAATGCAAGGATGCAAAAATTACTAAGTTTCCCTGCAGCAGACAGGTGTGTAACATCCATCTGCCATAACTGATTTGGTCATAACCCTCATGGGTTAACTCCTAAATTGGGGCTGCTTAGGAAAGGAGTACATTGAGGAATGACCTGTGCTCTCCATCCCAGTTGCTGCATAATTTGGGCTGGTGGTGGTGTGGGCTGAGAGGTCAAGACAGCTCCCATCTCACTCAGGACATCTCTTCCCCAGAGATTAACAGGGAGTCCTGGGAGGACATATGGCGAAAAGTAACCCTCATGGCTCTCATTATCATGCCATTTTAATATTTTTGCACTCTTCTTGGGACTTGCTTGACCTATTCCTTGTAGGGTGGCAGTAATACTTTCTAATGGCCACTTCTTAGGCCAGAATTGTAAGGACAGGACAGAAACATCAGCATCAGAGTCTAAAATCCCATTAAATGACTTCCTATAAATAATCAATTCTAATTGTGGCCTTTATTTGATATGAGCTACCCAAAAGGCTGCAGTACCAGATGACCCAAAACTCTTAGCACCCCGACTGGATCTGGCCGTGGGGTTGGAGGTGTTAACTAGGGGTACCAAGACCAATTGGGCAATACGATCCCCCTGAGGAATTACTGTAACTCCTTGCATAACCGATGTCATAATTTTTATTTCTCCTTAATAATCTGCATCAGCAACCCCAGGATGGATTTGAATTCCCCTCAAGATGGTACTGCTTTTTCCTAAGATAAGCCCCAATGTCCCTCTAGGGAGTGGCCCAAAAATATTAGTGGGTAAAGCTTGAACCCCCATTTGGGCTGTCAAGACTGCTCCGGCAGAGGTAGTGAGGTCCAGTCCTGTACTTCCTGGGGTGGCGTGGGCAAGGTCTACAATGCAAAAGGATTGCCCTGTGGAACAAACTGGATACGGCCACTGCCGGGGTGGGACCCCCTGACTCCTGGTGTCATTGCTCCATACACTGAGGTTCTGGGGCCCTGGAGCGGGGCCCTTTGCCAGTTTCCCTGCTGTTGGCCTTGGATGGGCAGAGGCTTTCCATCTATATCTGTCTTAGATCTGCAATCATTTACCCAATGAGCCCCCCCTTTTATATCGTGGGCACTTTCCTGGTCTGGCAGTAGCTCCCTGAAAGAGCTGTGGACATTCCTTTTTAAAATGTCCAGGGGCACCACAGTTAAAGCAGGCTTTACCCCCAGTTGTCCGTGGTCCTCGCCCAGGCCTGATGGCAGCAGCAATCACCTGACCCTGAATGAAGTGCCCATCAATATTCCAGCAGATCTGGATGTATTCATTTAAGCTTTTTGCTTTATTTGGCCGCAAGGCTTCTTTACAATACTTATTTGCATTCCAATCTCCTCCCGATAGTATCGCACGGCATAACTGCTGCCAATCGCTAGGTGTAAGATTCGATGCCACAAAAGATTCTACTATTGCAAGAGTAAAGGGGGCCTGAGTGCCATATACTGCTACGGCCTCTTTTAATTGCTCCATCTCCTTAAAGCTTAAGGCCACATGTTGTCTCAGCATCTGTCCTGGATTGATCAAATCAGGTACCTCTATGACAGGAGCAACTATGTGCCAAGGCTGAAAGCAGACACCTCCTCGTCTTCCTGAGCCGTCTTCAGTCTGCCACTCATCTGTCAGTCCCCAGTGGGGCTCCTTCCTTTCCCAATCCTCACTATGAGCAGGTGGGGCTGAGGGCACACATAAAGAATCCTTCACCTTACAGCTCTTCAGCCTTTTCTGACGTACCTTAGTTTCCTGCGTTAGCTGTCCTTCCTCAGCAGATAAACTATCTTCTGCACTAGAGCTGAGGCTGTCTTCCCCATTTTCTGACTCAGAGGTTATCACTATCTGGTATTGCGCCTGTAAGTGGGCAGGCTTTGGCGCTAGCCTTGATCCTGCATCAGATTCCAAAGTTCCCCCTAGTACCCCTGACATTTCCTTTCCATCCCTATGCAACTGCTCTGCCGACTGCTCTGCCAATCCTATGAACCGGTGAGTCTCCTCCTCCTGTATTTCTTCAAGTATTTCTTTAGCCACAATGACCTCTGGTCTCACTTTCACTTTATAAGTAAGCAGGGCATCACAGACCAGGCACCATAGCGAAAACATAGATATAAGTACGCTATCAGCACCCTCCTTTTGCAGCCGTTTCTGCATATCTCTTTTCACCTGTTTCCAATTGGAGATGTTCAAACCTCCACCTGTAAAAAACCATAGCTTTGCTGCAGCTATATTCTTAAGTCTCTATTTCACCATGGTTAACAATTTAGATACCTGATATATCAAAAACCATGGGCTTGCTGTGGCTATATTCTTTAAAAAATCCTCTATAGTTCTCTGTTTCACCACGGTTCCTTGCTGCTCTAACAACTTAGATATCTCATATATCAGTTCTCCCTTACTGCTCGTGGATCCCATCTTTTTCCCAATCCGTCCTTACTGGCCTAGGACAACCCTGTCCTCTACACCTTCTTTCTCAGATCTCGGTGGGACCTCCACTTTGCCGTGCCAGCACAACTGTAGTTCTTCTGAGCAAGGGACGTCGGGATTAACTAACAATACACACTTCAGGTTCTGCAGACAAGCCTTTATTGCACTTTCTCACACAGCACATATAGCCCTCAGCAGGGGAGGCCAAGCCAGGAAAAGCAGGAAGCTCTCTCTGCAACTTACATGGCTTAGGGGTAAACATCCTTAGAAAACATTGCTGAAAACATCAGATTGTTCCTGTTTTCAACCAACCTTAAGAGTGCAAAAAAGATCAAGTGGGGTTGCGAAAGGCCTGTCCTCAAGGGACCCAACAGAGACAGTGAGAGTACAGAGCAGACCAAGAATTTCCAAAGATGCAGACAGCCACTACAAAGATTGAACCAAGACACAAAGACACTGCTGGCACCAACTGAGGGAAGAGATCAGAAGGCGCCAAGGCAAGAATTCCTCCAACAACCTAAAAAGCAACATGGTAACACCAGAATCCAGTGGTCACACAACTGAAGACTTGATCATCCTAGCCCAGAAGAAAACTACTTTAAACGTAACTTTATGAAGATGATAGAAACCTTTAAAGAGAAAATAAAAAACTCCCTTAAAGAAATAAAGGAAAAGACAAACAAAAATAGGAAGAAATTAATAAATCCCTTAAAGAAAACCAAGAAAAAAATCGAACACATGAAGCAAACAGTTCAAGACTTGAACATTGAAATAGAGTGAATAAAGAAAACACAAACCGAGGGAATTCTGGATATGGAAAATCTGGGTAAACGAACAGGAACTACAGAAGCAACTTAACCAACAGAAAACAAGAGATGGAAGAAAGAATCTCAGGTGTTGAAGATAATATAGAGGAAATTGATTTTTTTGGTCAAAGAAAACATTAAATCAAACAAATTCTTAACACAAAACGTCCAGAAAATCTGGGATAAATTGAAGAGACCAAACCTAAGAATAATAGGGATAGAAGAAGGAGAAGAACTCCAGCTCAGTGGCAAAGAAAATATATTCAACAAAATTATACAAGAAAACTTTCCCAACCTAAAGAAGGATATCCCTATGAAGATACAAGAAGCTTACAGAACACCAAATAGACAGGACCAAGGAAACTAACTGTACCCACAAAAACATAGGCAATGGATAACCTCACACCAGCAAAACCCAAAGAAGGAAAACACAAATAACAGGAATTAACAACCACTAGTCATTAATATCTTTTAATATCAATGGACTCAATTCACTTATAAAAAGACACAGGCTAAGAGAATAGATACGAAAACAGGATCCAGCCTTCTGCTGTATACAAGAAACACACCTCAACTTCAAAGACAGACATTACCTCAGAGTAAAGTGTTGGGAAAAGATTTTCCAATCAAATGGACCTAAGAAACAAACAGGTGTAGCAATCCTAATATCTGACAAAATAGACTTCAAACTAAAATCAGTCAGTCGAAGAGATGGAGAAGGACACTTTATACTTACAACAGGAACAATTCATCAAGATGAAGTCTCAATCCTGAACATCTCTGCTCCAAATACAAGAGCTCCCATACATGTAAGAGAAACATTACTAAAGCTTAAATCACACATCAAGCCCCACACACTAATAGAAGGGGATTTCAGCACATCACTGTCAACCAGCTGTACAACCACTCTGGAAATCAGTATAGTGGTTTTTCAAAAAATTGGGAATCAACCTACCTCAGGACCCAGCAATACCATTCTTGGGCATATACCCAAAGGATGCTCAACCATACTACAAAGACACTTGTTCCACTATGTTCATAGCAGCATTATTTGTAATATCCAGAAACTGGAAACAACCTAGGTGCCCCTCAACTGAAGAATGGATAAAGAAAATGTGGTACATTTACACAATGGAGTACTACTCAGTGGTAAAAAAACAATGACATCTTGAATTTTGCATGAAATTGGATGGAACTAGAAAACACTATCCTTAGTGAGGTAACCCAGACCACGAAAGATGAACACAGTATTTATTCACTCATAAGTGGATACTAGCTATAAATAAATAACCTATATCCTTCATAACTGTGGCTTAGCTTCCATCCTTGTATGAGCTGTGGCATGTGGAGATTGGGGCCTTACAAGAGAAGTAGCAACCCCTCAGATGATACCAGCTTTCTCTACTTGGTATTTGTCTTCCCAGATTTCTGGAGGTATCCCATTTTAAAGGCAATGGTGGAAAGGATATTTTCTGAGAGTTCATATAAGATACCTTCACAGATTAAGAGGAGTATTATAAAATAAACATAGTCAAAAATCATTCCAAATTTATCAGAAGTGGAAAGTCCTTGAGAAATTCTATCAATCAAACTTGTGTTAAACACAAATGTGTTCAGCCATCATAAATACAACAGGTGAACAGATAGGGACTGTGACGGGTGGGATGGCAGCCCCGATGCCCACACAGTTCTAACCCCAGATATGTCAATATGACTATATTTAGAGATAATATTTAAATCAATAACGAAAATTAACAGATGATGGGGTCCTCATGGGAGACAGGACACAGACAATGTAGACTGACAGCCTACCACGTCTTCACTATTTTTCCATAATGAAACAAAGAAAGACGAAGGCTTTTGCCCAGCTTACTTCCCCTTTTATGTACATTTTAGGATCCCAACACAGGAAGCAGTGGCAGGCATGGTGGAAGGGTCTTCACACTTAAATTAACCTAACCAAGATCACTGCCCACAAGTTTGCCCAGGTGTTTCTAGGTGGAATCCAGCTAGCAACTATGGTACAATCATACCATGTGAAAACAGAGGTGGGAGATAGTCTTCTGCAAATCAAGAAAAATGTAACAGCAGTATATATATATACATATATATATGTGTGTGTGTGTGTACATGTATATATATATATTTATATATATATATATATATAGTAAGTGTTATTAACATCTCAGACTTTGAACCTCCAGAACTTTAAAATAATAATTAATAAATAAATATGTGCTGTTTGAGCTCCATGGCAAAGTGTTCTGTGGTGCAGCCAGAGCATAAAAACACAAGGAGTCATAGCGTGAAACCAAATCTTCAAACCACAATACCAAGGCTGCTTGAGTTCTATTGAATTGATAGCCTAGGAAAGTTAAGAGACAGGGGAAAATATTCTCAATATCTGAAGCCAGAGATTAGTAACTAAAATCTACCTGCCAGGAGACCAAGAAAACCTGTCAACTGACAAGAAAATAAGGCAAAAACCAACATGAAAATGAATGTCCATAGCTAAAGTTCAGTTGTCTGGCATGTGTATGAATAAAAGCCCAACACTATTATCAACAACAGCAAAAACCTGAGGGTCTCAACATCAATGGAATTCTATGCCATCCATTAAAATGGTAAATTTAGAATATTAGACAATAACTGCTAGACAAGTAAGGATGGCAGAAACTGATAGGCCCCGACAGAGACAAAATAAACTAGTCCAGTGGTTCTAGGAAGCAATATAGCAGTGTTGGGAAAATTAATATTGGGGAAATTAATTTTGAGGATGTCCTATGACCTAGAAGTTGACTTCTGGTATATATAGAATGGTTATAACAATAATAATAAAGAAGGAGGAGGAGAAGAAGCATGTGCCTAGGCCTGGAGAGATATCTTCAGGGGTAAGGGTGCTGACTGCACATCCATGAAGGTGGGAATTCAGATCCCAGCACCCTATTAAAGTCAGTGTACAGACCCACAATCCCAGCTTTGCAGGAGGAGGACACAGGAGTAACTCTGGGACTGAGCTGACCATAGCCAACGATCTCCAGGCTCAATGAGACAATCTGTCTCAGGGAACAAGGCAAAGTGACAAAGGACACCACAACTGCTTCTGGCTTCCCTACACCAGTGCCTCTGTTCCCGGAGTCAACAGTGCTGACCCATCTCATTATACCGTCCACGGACATATGCTTCTCAGGTCTCTCAGTCACAACACTCGCCTTTCAAACTTCCTCCATCCTTGCGTTAGTCTCATTTTTCTGTCCGCTGTCATCTGTTCATGCATCGTCTTCTTGTGTTAAATGTTCTGCTCTCCTGAGTTGTTTCTTTTGTAAGCTGTTAGCGTGTTTAGACGTCGCTGAACTTCCAATCGCTCATGTAGACTGTGATGGTATATCATGACACAGAGCTTGCCATAATCACAGGAAGAAGGGCTGATAAAAAAAAAAAAAGCCTCGACCTCCTTTTCCTTTCCTCTCTTCGACATTTTCCTCCAAGTCTCCATATTCCGGCTTAATATTCACTAACTCTCCATGAATGTGCTGAGGGAACTGAGCTAATGAATTTTCTGGGAGATCAAGCTGTAAGAAGAAAAAAAAATCTGGACCGTTCAAGTTCGTCTAAGGCGGTGTTTGGGGCGGCAACTTCACAGCAGAGAACCAGAGGCAACAAGAGAAAGGGGAGGTTTCCAAACTGTGGGAGGTATGAGGCCACTAACCAACCAAGACTGACAGGAAAGAAATGACATTTTATGACTTTTTGTTATAAGCCTCCTCCCCCGTGTTGGGGGTGCTTGTGTGTGGTGTCCTTTGAGGCCAGAAGAAGGCACTGAATCTTCGTGAGTTCTGTTGATTGTCCAGTATGGGTGCTGGGAACCAAGCTGTGGTCCTTAAGAGTTGCAAGAGGCCTTAGAACCAGGACATATCCAGGGACCGATGTTTGAACTTGACTCTCACATTCTTTGAACAGAGGGAGCATAATGCATCCCACGTAGGATTTAATTTCCAACAAAAACTTTTCAAACAACCACAGCGTTAAGGCCGGAGATGACTCTCCATTCTTTGTCTTTATTTTTTAAAGGCTTCAAAACAGTATTAGAGTCCAATTTAGGCTAAGGGGCAAACTAAATTTCCTAAGAGCAGAAATTTGAGTTTTTGCATCAATTTCCTGATGTTTTGTCACCTGTCACCTTGCCCCCAGCCTCCACAGTGCCATGAAGAAAAAAGTGTCCCCAAAGTATTTAACACAGCCTGTTTTGCAATGATAGTGCTGGCCGCGTGTTGTTGTTTTCTCTGTCGCTACTTCTGTGTCTCCTTTTAGAAGTGGAAATAAAAGGTCAGAAGGTTTCTGCAGAGGGAGGGTGTTCTATTTGAAAGCAATCCTTTCCTTCTGCAGGTAAACGGGGCTTCGAACTCCGGGGATCTAAAACTGAATTTGCTTTCTTTAACAGCGTGTTTATAAATGAAAGAAGGAAACATGGAGCCCCCATCACCTCTCCCACGCGGGAAAAAGCGGCAGAGAGCACGCTGTGTCTTTAAGACGCTGAAGTTGGGGGGCGAGCCTCCGCATCAGCGTGCCTGCTGAGTGGCCAGGCCTACAGGAAGTGGGCGGTGAACGCGCCGAGTCTGTTTTGTCAGCGCTGCGCGGGTGGCGAGGGCAGCTGAAGAGAAGCGCGGCCACTTCGTCTGCTGTGCCCCCCACTCGTGGACGTGGGACGTGGGTGGAAAACGGGCCCCCTTCCTCCCGCGGGGCTGAGAGCCGCGGCCGTCGCCGTCCCGCGTGCGTGCCGCGCCGCCGTGGGCCGGGGTCCGCCCGCGGTGAAGGGGCTGCCGGCGTCCCCCCCGTCGCGATCGCGTCCCCGCGCCGAGCTCCGGCTCCACTCGAGATCTCTCTTCCCCCTCTTCTGCAGGTTCGCCAGCGGCGTCATGGCTCAGAGGGCCTTTCCGAATCCTTATGCTGATTATAACAAGTCCCTGGCCGAATGCTACTTCGATTCTACTGGGAGGGTGAGTTGAGGCTTGCCTGCCTCGCCGTCCACCACTTCCCCACCCTGGGGCGCCAAGACCTCACTCCTGCCTGGAAGATGGGGGCGCTCAGCCATCCTCTGCCCTGGATGCGCGGTCCGAGCAGACTTACATAAGGATCTAAGTCAGGATGTACTGGGTAGGGGATAAAAAGCCGTTGTCAACCTCATTAACAGTGGTATCAAGATTGTCGTTTATAAAGATTGTCCGCGAAGTTCCCTCCCTAAGTGGCGCTAAGGGAGGCGAAGGACCTGGTTGTATCCGCCCCCTCCCCGTGCCATGTTATTCGTTAGTGAGTGTGCACAAGTCTGGGCGGAATAGTTCGAGCAAATGGGCCTGACGGGAGGAGGATGTCCATAAAGGGAGGATGCTGAGAGAAATGTCACCGAGAGGCCTGAAATCATTTGTAATTTTAAGTTGTTTTTTTTTTTTTTTTTCTGAAGCCATCTTTAAAGCCGAGAGTGGGGAGCCAAAGTTTAGAAAACTCATTAGTACTTTACACTGGTTTGAGCATCCCGGGGCTCTCGGAGGGGAGAGGAGAACTTGGGGTGCGGCACCCGGGGCTTGTTTCCTCCTGCCTTTTTGGTGATTGGATTATTGGAAGGAATACCTAGTTTTGGCAAGTCCCTGAGAGAGGGCTGAAGAGTGTGCGCTCACTGTGTAGCCCAGGCTGGCCTTGAAATCACTAACCTCCCACCTCAGCCTCACAAGTACTAGGATTAAAAGCAAATGCTGCTGTATTCAGTGGCCATACATTTTTTAAAAAATTTACCAGCTTATTTCTTTGAAACTTGTCGACGCTGCAAAGATTCATTTTTAGGTGCTGTTATGGTAACTAACTGGGGTTCATACCTGTCGGGTTTACCAGACTGTATCCCCTCACCTCTGAAAACACCTTAGTCAGCCATTCTATAGGAGGAGCAAAGGATGGAGATGCGGTGTGGAGGGTGCTGAAGGGTGTGTGGAGCTGGGGTCCCTTATTTAAGGTCTGGGTTGGCCTGCTGGGACAAAGCTGGGTGTACTGGTCTGGAGCCCCGTGGCCTTCTGACGCCCTCCTTTGCACATCTGAAGCTAAGGTGTGAGTTAGTCCTGTCTGGTTGGAGGAAGACATGCTGCTTCTTGTAGACTGGTAGAGGGAGCACTTGAGAAAGCATCCTAATAATGCAACTCCACTCCTAGGCCTTAGGCTGCTCGTAAATCAGTGCTTTTATACGCTTAATTTGTGTGGGTTTGAGTATCTCTATTTGTCAGTATCTCGTATACATTATACGACCTCTATTCAAGAATTTTTTTTTATTTTGTTTTACTTGTTTTGCTTCAGAAGAATGTATCTACTTGTGTGTGTGATGGGCAGGCTTATCCATGTTACAGCCATGTAGAGATGGGAAGAGTCAGCTCTTACCTTTCACCTTGTTGAGGCATGGTCTACTAGTTCTGCTGCTGCTGAGCAGTGTAGTCCAGACTAGCTGAACCACAGGCCACTGGGTCTCTTGTCCCTGCTCCCCATTTTGCTGTAAGAGTACTGGGGTTAAGGTGTAGATTGCTACATTCAGCTTTTCACATGTTCTGAGATCAAATGCTGATTAGTCAAGCTTTCATAGCTAATGCTTTGGTGCGCTGAAACATCTTGGCCCATTTTCTTTAGATTTTTGAAAGCTAAGCTAAAACTCACTTTGTAGCCCCAAACTGGCTGGTCTTTAACTCAAAATGATCCTCCTGCCTCAGCTTTCTGGGTTCTAGTATCATAGGTGTGAGCCACCACTTCCAACTCTCAACACTAATTCATTCTTTTATTTCTTGAAGTGTCTCACTATGTAGCACTGGCTGGCCCAGAACTTACTGTGAATTCTGGGATGGCTTCAAACTCACCCAGGTCCACCTGCCATTGTTCCTTAAGTGCTGGAATTAAAGGGATATGTCACAAAAGACAAATCCATCTCTAAACCCAAATAGCAAGGTGATATATGGTAGAATATAGTTTGGGAATCTTACAAAGAAAGTGGCATTAATTTTTTTTTTTTTTTTTTTTAGTTCTTTAATGTTGACTCCAAAAGGTCAAACCCAGAGCCCTGGCTATGGGAGGAGCTTCCTATCATCTGCAGGGACTCTTCACACAGTCAGTATCTTCAGGCAGGTCACCTCCTTAAATGCATGTGTGCCTAGTAGAAAATGACTCCCGTCCCGGGGCCACAGTGTTCTCACTGTGGCCTCCTAGATTTGGGCCAGCCAGGACCATCTGTTCAGAAGATGGCTATGGTCACGTCGAGCTACCCCTTGACCTCTGTGAGACTTACAGACCTTTTTATAGTAACATTAAAGTCCATTATTTTACTAAATGTTGAAGTGCTAACCTTTTGGCAAAGATTGTTAAATAATAAGCAAGTATCTGTCAGGCTTGGATCCTTAGTGGTGCTTATGCTACACCAGCCGCAGATCTTCTCAGGGATGCTCCTCAGAGGTGAATCTTTAAAAATGTTTAGCGCTAGTACTCATGACACTGCCTTCTTACAATCTTAAACGGCTCTTTACATGTTCATCTGTGTGCAGGGAGGCATGCATGTGTCAGGGTTAGAGGATAATGTCTTTTGCTCCCTGTGTGTTGTCCTTTGTTTTGTTTTGTTTGTTGTTGTTTGTTTTTTGAGATAGGGCCTCTTTGGCATGGAGCTTGCCAGGTAGGCCATGACTGGTTGTCCAGTGAGCCCCAGGAATCAACCTTTTTCCTCCTCCCCAGCTCTGAGATTATAAGTACATCCCAGCATGTCCAGTTATAAGCACATGCCAGCGTGTCCTGCTATAAGCATGTGCCATCATACCCAGCTGTAAGCACGTGCCACCATGCTCTGCTGTAAGTACATGCCAGCATGTCCAGCTACGCACGCCAGCATGCCTTACTTTTATGTATACTGGTTCTAGAAGTCAAATTCAGACTTTCATGCTTGCTTACTATCAGGGCCTCTCCCTAATTCAAGATGCAAATGTTCTTAAAATGAGCTTGTAAGGCCCCTGCCATGCTTTGCTGAGAAGCACTTGCCCGGTCAGGAGAGGACGCAAGCAGAAGGAGAGAACTGACTCCTGCAGTTGTCTCTAACCCACCCATGTGCTTGTCACACGTGTGTGCATGACACCCAGACTCAGAATAATAAAATGAGACTTTGGTGGTGCCTGGCATAGGTTTGATACTACAGCCTTTCCATGATGAAGCATGTTTCTCCACTTGTAGTGTTCCTCAGCCCTGTTTTGAATTATTACTGGTTTTCTGGAATCCCAGTATGAAGTCAGCAAGTTCCTGACTAGTTGGTACATTGAAGTGACTTTTTAAGACACCCAGTCATCGACGTGTACAGTACTTTGAAAATGCTTTCCAGGTGCCTTCGTAAAGAATATGCCTTTTGAGAAGGCAGAAGAGAGGCTCCCCAATTAAGAGTACTTGTTGCTCTTCATAGGACCTGATTCTATTCCCAGTGCCCATGTGGCAGCTCACAGCTGTCTGTAACTCCAGTTCCAGGAGACCAGACACCGTCTTTGGCCTCCCAAGGCACCAGAAACACACACACACTGAACGAACTATCATAAACCCATACATATATAATAAAAATTTGAAAAAATTAAAAAGAAAGTGCCGTTAGGAATATGACTTGTGAACCTCAGCTTGCCCATCAGTTCTATAGGTCCTCACATGGTGTCACTAACCCCAGGACCCCAGCATTAGAGTACACTCGGCACAGAGTGGGTGGCCTGCACAAACCATGGGGCAGGTGTTTCTCTCAAGCTCCAGAAAGGTAGCTGCGGTATAAAGAGCAAGGGTAGTCAGCCAGTAACAGGTGAGGAGGGACATAGCCAGGCCTCTTGTCACACTCCAAGCTGGGCAAGGGCCTCATAGTCTTGACATTTGTCCTAGAGGTTCCTGATAATCAGAGACATGTTTTGTTTTTTAAATGCTGCAGCTTTATCCATTTTTAAAGTAACAGAAACAAGTAGAATATTTCCTAAGGGGACTACCATTGTCACAGCTTAGAACTTAGCTGAGACCCAGTGGGTGTCTATGCTTTGTGTTAAGAACATGACTTTTACTGCCACACCTTTAAGCCCAACACTTGGAAGGCAGAGGAAAGGGGATCTCTGAGCTCAAAGCTGGCCTGGTCTTTCTTTCTTTCTTTCTTTCTTTTGTTTTTTTTTTTTTTTTCTACACAGGTCTGACTGTGTAGCCTAGGCTAGCCTCAAAGTAGCTGACCTTCTGCATCAGCCTGGCTCACAGACATGCACTGCCATAACCTGGCTCGTGGTAACTTTTAAACATGTTGGCTTTAGTAGTATGTGCCCCCATGCGGTTTCTGGATAACCTAAACCTTTAGGGCTGCTTTAAGTTTTACATGATAATATTTTATTTCCATGAATAGAAAATGTCATCATGAAGGTACTATTAACTCTTAATGTGATTGGTTTCTACTCTTTTTAAAAATGCTGTTCTTTAATTTCTACAGCTGACTCCTGAGTTCTCACAGCGCTTAACCAATAAGATTCGTGAGCTCCTTCAGCAAATGGAAAGAGGCCTGAAGTCAGCAGATCCTCGGGATGGCACTGGATACACCGGCTGGGCAGGTATAGAGCGCTGACTAAGACAGCATGTACACTGGTGAGAGCCAAAGCAGGACCTTCCCTCAGCAGTTAGGTGTGGACGCCGCCTGCAGGCCCTCCTGTGTGTGCAGTGCTCCCCACCCCACAGTCACCTTGGTGTGAGGATTCTTTAAGAGGGGCAAGCACATTGTGGGTATTCATGCCTGGCATTGGAGTGTTTACTCTTCTTGTGAAGAGAAAAATTGGAAGTGAGAGAGAAAGCAAAGGAGAGCCAAGAGACCATGGTTAATCTCTGCCTGCTGCAGACAGGAGGGTACTGTCAGAATATTGAAGGACACAGTCTAGGGGCACAGTGTCTCCCATGCGCTTTGAATAGTAGGGAGTCTCCGTTCTGAGCGTTAGGACTTTGCCTCTGAAAATGCAGGTTCCTAGGCCCCACAACAGAGCCTCTCAGTGATTCATAGCTGAAGCTGGGAATGTGCATTTTTCAAACACCTGTGGAAGCTGATGTGGACGGCTACCTAGAGCTGCTGTCTGAGAGAGTGCTAGCCGCAGGCTTACAAGATTCCGTGCAAGTGGGGATGACAGATGAGGAGGGCGGGAGCATTAGGGCAACTTTTACTTTTTTTTTTTTTTTTTGAGCCGCATCTCACTGGGTAACAGTCCTGGCTGTCCTAGAACTCACTATGTAGATGAGACTGTCCTCAAACTCACAGTGATCCACCTGCTCTGCCTTCTAAGTGCTGGGATTAGAAGACATGGCCCTAAGCAAGATAACGTTGGGCCAAACAGTTGAGTTTTAAGTTTGTTAAGTATTTCAGAAGCTGAACATAGGAAACATTAGCAGACAGTAAAATGAAAGTGTTGTGTCGAGAAGGGAGTTATTGATGTGTCATTTATTACCTACTCTAACTTCAGCTTTGCAGTAATTGACAGACTCATCTCTTTAATAAAGACCGTTGCCATCTTTATTTTAAATTAACAGAATTTGGATGAAACAGAATAAGTTTCATCCAAAATTAACAGAATTTGGATGAAACAGAATAAGGGGCTGTGGCATGGCCTGCCCTGCCAGGTTATGCACTACAGATGCTTTCCTAAAACACTAGAAATTTCTATTATTTATGAAGTTTATTGTATTGTCTCTGGCCAGAGAAAGAGGCACGGGCTGACCTAAGACGGATGGCTAGATATAGTTCCAGGGCAGATTACAGAAGGGGACTTAAATCCCTAAGTCACCCATTCCCATGAGCACATATCATTGTAAAGAAGTTTGCTTAGGGGAGGGGGAGAGATGGCAGCTTACTGGTTTCTGGTTTGAATGACGAGCTTGACAAGGTCAGGAGAAGCTGTCTATCAAACAGCCTGAATTTCCAGGGTTAGTTAAGAAGTCACACTTCCTTCAGCAGAGTTTTTTCTCTGAAGTGAAATGGGCTTGGTTTAAGATTTTTGGCTGTGTTTGTCACTGTCTTAGTCTCAAGTAGCTCACTCTCCATGCTGACTCAGAGAAGCAGCTTCCATGGCAAGCATCTGAGTCAGATTGGCACACTGAGCGGTGAGGATATCTTTAGTTGTTGGTGGGTTTCTGAGGAAGCATAAAATCTTGTAGATAAATTTTCTAATGGCTTTTGAGGCAAGGTTCCTAGTGTCCCCTCATCGAACACTGTTGCAATGCCATTATCCCACATAAAATAAATCACCTCCAGCGTTCTGATACATAAAAGGCTGTCCTGTGCCGGAATTCAGTCTGAAAAATGTAGAGTTCTGAGTTGAATGCCAATTTGACCACAGGAAATCATCATCTAAGCTTTCTGTAGCCTTGCAATTTATGGGCTACTGTCTAGTGACAGCTAGTGTCTTACTGAGCGCTGAATTGATGAACAACACAATGGGAATACTTGGTGCCGTGTGTCAAAGCAGTGACTGCCTGATGGCATGCACCCTTGTATGTGATTTGTGTGTGCCCAAGTATTTTTCTAAAAATTATCTTTTTAAAAAACAAGGTACTTCATTTTGGCTTTGCTCAGCAAGAAATTTGCAATTTAGGACCTTTTATAAACACTATCTTATTGTTGCTTGTATTACTAAGTTATCCACAAATTTCTTTAACACTGACTTTTATTGAACATCTGTTGTCAGTGGACAGGGAAAACTGTTATAAGTTGTCTTTATGTTACAGTGTTGTTTATGTGAGCCTAGAGTGTGATTAGAATTAATTAGAACTTTAAGTTAATATCTTAATCTCTACTGGAAATATGACCGGTAGTCAGTTCTGATTCAGGTAGAGTTGGGATTTGGAATGGATTAGAGTCATCAGTTTAAACACTGTGTTTATGTTTTTCCCATGGAGAAGTCATGAGGGAAGTTGAAGGCTGACCCAGTAGCCTAGGTGTTAATGGGGTGGGGGGGCCTCATTCCTCTGCTGCTTTGTCAGTCCTCAGCCACTAGTTCCACCTCTTGGTCATCATGGCTGCTGACGGCAAGGTGGTACTTCAGCTTAAAATATTTTTAAGCGAGGTAAGCAATCTTTCCCCCTCTTCATTTACAAAGGAACTCAAAACAATTTTCCTCTTTTGAAAAAAATAAAGTCTTCATTTCACATGAGTGTTTTTTCCATAAAGCCTATTATAGCGAAATATTTCAGAGTGGGAAGTCCTAAGTACTGCCTAGTTCTCAGTGAAAGCTGAGGCTAGACAGGGACACGGTACTTCAGTTTTCTGCCAGGGCACCTCTGTGTGATGCATGTTTTGGAAGATAACCATTATAATTACAAGCTTTCCCTCTGATCCTGCCTAATAGTGCAGTCTGATAGTCAATTCTGGCTCGCCCAAGAGTAAACTTTGGAGTATCCACACGTCTACAAAATGTTTATTAGTAAGAGTTACTATGTCCTTGGTTAAACAAAACTTGAAGTAAGTAAGGGGCTGGCAAGATGGCTCCGGGTAAAGGGCATGCTTCCCAAGTATGGGAACTGGAGTTCCCCAGCTCCCAAGTATAAACCGAGAGAGCATAGCAGCCTACTGGTAATCATCCCAAACCCAGCACTCTCTTGTAATTCTAGCACTGGGAAGGTAGAGATGGTATCCTTAGGCACAGTGGCTAGCTAGACTATCCAAACCTACTGCTGTAGGTTTAGCAAGAGACCCTCTCAGCAAATAACGTATAAATGGTGCAAGGAAAATGACTGCCATCAACCTGTCTTCCACACACAGATGTACATGTGTGCAAACATATGCACACTCCACACAGATACACTAAAGAAAGTGGGAGAGGAGGGAAGGGGGCAGGCCTCGCTTTCCACCCTGTTCTGCTATGCAAGGACTATCTTGGCTTTAAAATGAAACATAGGATCTTTTACAGGACTGAGAGTGTTAACTGTGGTTTCAGTTGAATTTAAATGTACCCATGAGATGCCATCATTAAGCCTCACAGCCCTAGCATTTATCCTCTTACACTTGTGGTAGAGAAGCAAAATTCCATGACCCTGGAAAAAAATAAAGAGTAAAGGTCAGAGCACTGCTTCTGGTATCAGTCACTGTGACAGTGGCATGACAGGAGTGAGAAAGTGCACGGACATCAGTGCCTAGTGGGGAGAGCAGATCCCATCCCAGAAGCTTTCCTTTAATCTTCTGCTCTGCCTGTGTGTATCTCCCCAGTGTGGGGTCTGTAGAGGTCTCCATGTTAGAGTGAGAAATGGAAGCAGAACAAGGTGAAGTTCTTGGGTTACAGAACCAGCAGGCGACTTCATGAGTCATGTCCTCTGCCTTTCGAGTGAGTCTCTGCACGTTTCCTACAGCTGCTACAGTTGTGTTCATTGTGTACATTTGTAAGGGGAGATTTTTTTTTCTTCTTTTTTTGTTTTTTTTGAGACAGGGTTTCTCTGTAACTTTGGAGCCTGTCCTGGTACTTGCTCTGTAGCCCAGGCTGGTCTTGAACTCACAGAGATCTGCCTGCCTCTGCCTCCCGAGTCCTGGGATTAAAGGCGTGTGCCATCACTGCCCAGTGAGATTTTCCTAAGATCTCTGAGACAGAATAGTTTGAGCCATGACAACCGGATACCTGTACTGTACAACATTTGAGAATTGCTTATGAGCAGTCAAGAGTTCAGTATTTTATTTTTAGAAAATAATGAAAATAATTTGAGAAACAAGCCTTGTCACCAGGGCAGCAGAGGGAAAGATAATTACTATTAAGCCTGCAAGTAGGTAACTAATGACTAGACATAAAGTAAATCCTGGAAGTTCTTCTCAGCATTTGCAGCCAAAAACAAACAAAAAAATAACTGTAGTGTCTGGCATTCTTTTGTATAAATGTGTTTTCCTACTTCTTAACCCTACAGGTACATTTAGTATAGATTCAGAATAAAACATTAATTGCTCCAAAGAAGATTCTTCTCATTATGGCTTGAATTTGGAAAGGGTTGTTGCGAATCTTCTTGAGTGCTCCTCCATCTGAACTCAGGTGGCCGCCGTTAAGAAGAGGTCTTTTCACTTCAGTTGTTCAACCGGGTCCCCCTCTATAAAGTGTTAACTGAAGGCTGATGCGCAGTGACTGAGGTGTGGCTGTGTCAGCACCGTGTTGTGTGTGTACAGTCGCCGTCCCCTCCCAGCACACTGACTGTTTGGGAAGCAGAAAACAGCAGGAGGGGAACTATACAACCAGACCCATGGCCAGCTGCTGGCTCTGTGATGGGCCAGCAATGTGTAGGACACTGCAGAGGACATAGTACTACAATGCATGTCACTGGGCTGAGCTGCCTTTTGTTCCAGGGACGAGTATAGATCTTAGAATGGCATCCAGAGTTGAAATCACAAAAGACTAGTAAAGTGTTACTGTTATAAAGGGTTAATGGGCAGGGATGTGTCTCTGTTAAAAGTGGACATTGACTAGGAAACCCTACTTCTCTGACAGATGCAGCAGAGTTAAGTAAACCCAAGGGAGGACCGATTTCACTGATGTCTTTTAGGAAACATGGCGAAAAGTCCTTCATGAAAAGTCGCTTTTCCCACATTCCTCACTGCGGTGGTTCCTCAGAGAAATAGTGGTCAATTTATACTTTAAAAGAGAAAAAGCCATTTGCACAAAGGACTCGAGGGGCTTCAGCTCTGAAAGCCATGGGCTAAGCTCCTGTTAACCAACTCAGCAAGTTAATGAGGCGACAATTGGCATGCATGTCCTCTTCTCAAGCATTAGATAATGTTTTAACTACAAAGAGCTGCAGCGGGATCCCTAGAGTAATATTAACTTGGGCTCTAAATGCAGGTCATTAGTATTTCAAGATGCTGTTCCTCTGATCTGCCAAGTGCAGAGCTGTTAGCTGCCACATTAGCATGTGGCTCTCAGTTACCGCTGACATGAGATTTACTTGAAAGAAACATTCTGGCCAGTTGTCTTCTCTTTGCAAATTGATCTCTCTTTATTAGATGCTCCCATACCAGAGCCAGAGTTTCAGTGTCTGAGCCATAAGCAGATGTCCCTTCACCTTCATGAGAAGTACCCATCTCTGAGCCAGTCAGTGCCATTTGTTATGGATGGCCACTGAGTTCACTAGAGCCCTTCTTACCAACCACTGGCTAGATAACTGTGCCAGGGCGTGGTCTGTTGGCTTTCCGAGTTACACATCGAAGCTTATGATGTTGACACCATTGTACTGTAGGTTATGTTACTAAGGCACATGTTGGAAACAAGTATAGGGTTAGATGTCCGAGGGTGTTCAAATGAAGCACAGAGAGAGGGGACAGTGTTTATAAGCAAATCAGAGTACATGGTAAAATGGGAACTGAGGAGATGGCTCAGTTGGATAAAGTGCTTGCCATACAAGCGCTCACGTAAATTCTAGGTTGGTGTGGTGGCTGCCTGTAATTCCAGCATTCTCAGTGTGGGCACAGATTCCCAGAGCAGTCTGGGAAACTCGTCTTACGGGTTCAGTTAAGAGGCCCTGACTCAATAAGGTAGAGAGTAGTTGAGAAAAACCCCTGACCTCAGCTTTGAGCCTACACATGTACACATACATACATACACACACACACACACACACACACACACACACAGAGAGAGAGAGAGAGAGAGAGAGAGAGAGAGAGAGAGAGAGAGAGAGAGAGAGATGGTAGAAAGGAAATCAGGCTGACGTAAACAATGACCATTGCAGACAACACCGAAAAGGCTGCAGCTGGGCCTGCCATTCCCATTGCAGGGAACTCCACTCAGCATAATGTTGTGTCTATAGTCGGTGTTTATTAAAAATGCTTGTAGGGAGTACAGCTCCAGTACCACTCTTTGCCACTAACTATGTAACCCAAACTAACTACTTAAACTAGGTGCATGGGGGAAAGAATGAAAGTTCAGTTCAGCTCATATCTGTTAGGGTGTGTTCATCACAGCCCCAGGATCAGGTCAAGTTGAGACAAGAATTCAGGAATTAGTTGACAAGTTTTACCATGTCTGCTCTGCTGATCACTGAGACCTTGGCTTCTCTCACCCTTGAACTTCTCCCCAGACTCACAGGGCACGTGATAGTCCTGAAAGAAGAAGGATGTGAACAGATGAGGACAGATGACTCCAGAAGGCTAGTGCAAGGCCAGGTGGCTTCTGTATAGAACAGGTCTCTGCCCTCAGAGGTCAGAACGGGAGGAGTGATGCTGAAATGTGGGAGGAGGGAGATAGTACCTCCTCTGCACTCTGTCCTTCAGATGAGATGTCAGCAATAGGATACAGTGACTCCACATCCTGTGGGACTGGACACAAGTCAGTGGATGCCAGGACGAGTCTGTGCTGCCACGTGACTCCGTAGTTCTACAGAGATGCTGCTGCTGTTTCCATTTTCAGAAGAGTACTAAGGCCTAGCAGATGGGCTGCATTGCACACAGCTAGGAAAGGGAGAGGCGGTCTTGGCCCCTGCGTGAAGAGCCGTGTTACTACTTTAGCTCACTCATCACCTGTCACGCCAGTCTGATGAAAGGCTTCTATATCTTTATGAAGCAGAGCGCTGCTGGACCCTGGAAGGAAGAGTGTGTAATCCTGGTGTATGGCAGCTGTGGAAGTAGCTAAAAGGAGAAAAGACCTTGTGTGAAGGGCTCATTTGACCTGTTCACTACTCTTTGTTTGGGGTAATATTAAATGAAAGGTACAGAACCATGACTGCTTTTTTCCCAGATGACCTCTGTGAAAAACTCTGGGGGATTTGTGCAGCCAACAGCACACAGTGGGCAGCCCTGGTCTCACAACTGAGCAGATACCACCGGGGTGCTTTGCTGACACCCAGGTTTATGCGTACAGCTATGCGCAGTAAAGTCATCAACAGAAAGAAACTGCTGCCCTGACGGCAACTAATTTTGTGTACATGGCCAGTCATTGGCACAGAAGTCCAATGGGAACAGTTCTGAAATCATAGTAGAAAGCACCAACTTGATACACAAAGCCAAGTGGTTATGGGTAATAGGAGTTCATCAGGGATTCTCACTTACATTCCCCAAATCTGAAAGGAAGAAAACATAGCAATTGATGATGGACTTTTAAAGTTTCAGTGAACATTTTCAGTTAGTTTGGAATTCTCTCTTGCCTCTCCTTCAGTAGTTACCTGACTTTCCAAACTCCTGAGTACTAGCGGACCACTCCCTAAAGATCTGCACTTTAAAAAAAAAAAAAAAATTATTTATTTATTCACACACATTCTGCCTCCATATGTGCCCGCATGCCAGAAGAGGGCGCCAGATCTTGTTGCAGGTGGTTGTGAGCCACCATGTGGTTGCTGGGAATTGAACTCAGGACCTCTGGAAGAGCAGCCAGTGCTCTTAACCACTGAGCCATCTCTCCAGCCCAAGATCTGCACTTTTAACAACATGTTCCTGCCATAACTGCCTGTATCTTTCAGAGCCCCTGCCCTGAAGGGAACTGACATACCCTGGCAAAGGTACCACTGCCGACTGGTTGGTGAATACATGAAAAGGTTTAAGAGGTAATCTCTAGCATTACAGAGCCATGTTTGAGAGACTTGTGTGTCTGGAGATTTTATCATCTCCGTATACATTTGGACGCAGTAAGGTCTTGAGTGGTCAAGGAGAATAGAACTAATGATCCCTCAGAAACGCAAAGGCTTAGTGTTAGTTACTTCCCAGCGGCTGGCTGTCCTTACAGCACTGCTGAGGATCAGTAGCTGTGTAAGGAAATCGCACATTTAGAAGTGTCCCTGAGCGCTTGGCCCTCCCCTCACCCCCAGAGTGGCAGCTCTGGGAAGAAAGAGCAAAATAGCCAGCACTGATGCCTCTTATAGCAGTCTTTTTTGACCTCACAGTGCATTATTTTTTTCCTCTTAGAGTAAATTAGTTATAGTAATTATAGAAACACTAATTATAAAAAATTATAGACTTGCTAGTGGGCACTCATTGGCCTCTGGACTGAGAGCTGGGGAACCTGCATAGGACCAAACTAGACCATGTGGGTGACAGTTGAGTGGCGTGGACAGTCTGGGGCCACTGACAGTGGAACCAGTATTTATCCCGAGTGCATGAACTGGCTTTTTGGAGCCCATTCCCCATGAAGGGATACCTTGCTCGTTCTAAATATAGGGGAGAGAGCCTTGGTCCTGCCTCAAGTGACAGAATTTGTTGACTCCCCATGGGAGGCCTCACCCTCTGAGGAATGGATGGGTGGGTGGAGTGAGTAGAAGGTGGGGGAGCAGAAGGAGAGGAGGAAGAGAAAACTGGGATTGGTATGTAAAATAAAAAAGATAATTAAGAAAATTTTAAAAAGTATATAAAAAAGAAAACTCGTTATGAACATTTCAAAGCCACATTTACAGGGTGAGTTTGAGGTGGCCCAAGCTTCCTCAGTCCCTGATGCAATGGAACACTTAGATTCTGACTGTAGACTTATAAACAAATGTTGTCTAACTAGATTTTTGCTTTATCTACTTCACGTCTTCCCTTCTCTCAGATTATACTCTCCTTTAAGATGTCTACATTTTAGCTATTAATATGAGCAAGGCCGGGGCTGGAGAGATGGCTCAGAGGTTAAGAGCACCGCCTGCTCTTCCAAAGGTCCTGAGTTCAATTCCCAGCAACCACATGGTGGCTCACAACCATCTGTAATGAGATCTGGTGCCCTCTTCTGGACAGAATACTGAGAATACTGTATACATAATAAATAAATCTTTTAAAAAAAAAATAATATGAGCAAGGCCAAAAAAACAGTACAAGCCGAAGGCCTTAACTTGCACAGTTTGACACTAGTTTTCATGGAGTAGACCAAGCAAGATAAGAAATGAGTAACTCTGAACCTAAATGCTAACGTTAATGTTGGGCCAGTGATGCGGTGGTGCCAGGAGCAAAGGTATTTGCTGCCAAGCCTTACACCTTGATTTCCATCCCCTGGACCCATGCAGGGTAGCAGGAGAGAACATACACCCACTAGTCATCCTCTGACATCCACGTGTGTGCCATTGCAGACAAATAAAATGTAATTTTTAAAGGAAATTTTTAAACACTTTTTAAACTTTTGTGTTCATGAGCATGTCAAAATTTACTCGGGTTCATGAGAAGGAGGCTTATATTTTTAAATAAAATACTTGTAAAGTAGAAAAATAGATGGCACTTATTCTTACAATTAAGTATGTTCAAAACTTAAATTGTAACTAAATATTTTCTGGAATAGTACAAAAACTTAAAAGGTAGAAAAAGGAAGCTTATCTCTGTCTCTGTAGTCTTTGCTTAGCAAATAGGGTACACAGAAACTTTATCTGATGTCAGATGTAAAGTGAAGGATGCACTTACTTACAGATGACTGCTGTCTCCCTTAAAGACGTTGCGTGTTCTGTGATGGATTTGTACATTGACAGATGCAGCTCCGTGCTGAGACTCGACCAGTTGTGATGTGTCTTAGTTAGGATCTCTAGTGCTGCAACAAAACACCATGACCAAAAAGCAAGTTGGGGAGGAAAGGGTTTATTAGGCTTACATTGCTGTTCGTCTCTGAAGGCAGTCAGGACAGGAGCTCAAACAGGCAGGATCCTGGGGGCAGGAGCTGATGCAGAAGCCGTGGAGGGTGTTGCGTGCTGACTTGCTTCCCATGACTTGCTCAGCCTGCTTCCTTACAGAACCCAGGACCACCCGTCCAGGGTTGGAACTATCCACAATTATCTGAGTCCTTCCCCATTGATCACTAAGTGAGACAAGGCCTTACAGCTGCATCTCACTGTGGGATTTCTCAACTGAAGCTCCCCAAAACCAGCCAGTGCATGCTGTTATCATAGAGGTAGT
This sequence comes from Dicrostonyx torquatus, assembly GCA_028555095.1. Taxonomy (NCBI): domain Eukaryota; kingdom Metazoa; phylum Chordata; class Mammalia; order Rodentia; family Cricetidae; genus Dicrostonyx; species Dicrostonyx torquatus. Next base: position 1,669,724 of record JAQHUG010000102.1, on the reverse strand, counting down.
TTTCCTCATGCCGTTAAGTGGCCTTTAAAGACTTGAAATGTATGTGAAGGTGTGCTTCTGTGCTGCCAGTGCACACGCGGTTGTGGAACTAGGACGTTTGGGAGCCGGCATGGAGTCTGTCACTCATCCCCTATGAAGCTTTGCTGCTTTTCCCTCCCAGGCAGGTTCGTTCGCACTGCATCTCTGTCCTGCCCCTGCCCTGTGTCTCACCCCTACTCACGTAGCATCCCTTCTAGCTACACTTGGATATCCACTGTTCCAACCCCTACATTAAGCTTTCTGTTTAAAATGATGCATTTCAAATTAAACTGCATCATCAACTGGCGAAACCTGAGATACAGCTTTGCTGCCTCTCTAGCTTTGAGAAGGAACTCTGTTCTTTAGACCTGGTCTTACAAACTTGTGGCAGTACACTTAAATAGTAGTGGCTTTAATAACACAGAAGTTTTCCGTCTTGTGTTACGAGACATAATAGGGTCTGGTGCAGTCAGATTTTAGCTCTCAGAGCAGTAAGCCACCATCTCTGTGCATCACCAGCATCCTAATAGAATTTCCAACTCATGGTCTACAGTTCCTGCATTGACCGTGCCATCACATCTGTATTCCAGACAGGAAGAAAGTAGAAGGAAGGATGCATACTAGTGGGAACCTAGCCAGAGGCGATCCCCTGCGGCACACTTACTCTACGTTGAGTCTAGGCTATGGTTGTTGAGTGGAAATGGGTATACATTAAAGAACCACTTCTGTCCCTCTGTTACAAGAGGTAAATCTCCCTATTCCAAATGGAAATTTAAAAAAAAAAAAGTTTTCTGAAATGGAAAGAATTAACAAATAACACATAGGCTTTCTCGGAAATGTGGAGGCAGAGAGAGAGAGTCAAACAAGCAGATGAAGTCATTGAAGGTAGCCGCCTCTAGAAGGCGGGAGTGGCGCAAGGAAGGAGCCAGAGTCTGTATGCTCAGCCTTCAGTGCGCTAGGACTTCCGGAACAGCATTTACACCTGTGACTGTTTATCATCAGGGCCTCAGTGCATCTTGATGTCCCGCTTTGCCCGCTATCTTTGAGTCTTTGCTATCTGCAAAGATGAAGGTGTGCCTGTGCCTACTGTCTGAGGATCAGGCTCGAGACATTTAGCCCCAGGGAGTTCATTTACCCACTTTTTCTATCATTAAATTTAAAAATATTGATGAGAAATGAAATATATGTGACCAAGGCGGTTCACAAGCACGCCTGAGGACATTAGCAGTATTCAACACGAAAGCCCTCTCCATCCTGGCACTTTGTGTAAGAAGAAACCACACACTCTAGGAGCAGATTGCCAGTCGAAATGTGACACCAGGGTCCACCCAGAACAGAGGGAAGAGGGAAATGGAATCCAAGAAGCTAAAGAAATAATTCTGTGCTCATCAGAAAAGAACCGTCCAAAAGATTGCTGGATTTTCACTAGGAGTGTATCAGGTCTTCACTTGTGAGGACATAGTAGGTTTTGTTTGTTGTTTAAGACAGAAGGAACTAATGATCATGAGACAAGAATCCAAAAAGAAAAACAGTCACTGAACTTGTATTAAATTATTTTATTTTCTCACCTGGTTTTGGTGCTTAAATCACTTAATTAGAGGCGGGGGTGGGGGTCTTGAGGCAGCAGTGGGGATAAGCGGGAAAGTGAAAGGACAACAGTTTAGGTTGCCAGCAGGTGCATGATGTGGGTGGCGATAAAGCCCATTAAGGATGCAATTCTGGAAGAAGCTCTTGATGTTGATCATTTGTGAAAAGGAGATTTTTTTTTCCTCCCCACATACGTGCTTCTGTACACTTGTCTACAGACCTTGAGCATCGTCGTTCCATCTGCTCATCAACTTTGGAATTACTAACACTGTGCCACTTTGAGAGAGCAGACAAGGTTATTAACTTTGGCAAGAAAGGAAAATTTGGCTTTAATATACATGTGAAATTGAATTGTCTGTAACACAAATCTTTGGAGATTACCCATGCAAAAATGAGAAAAGTATCTGAATTTAAAATTGCTCTCAGTAGAAAGTAATTCTGCAGACTGCATTTTTACTGCACTGAAATCCATGAAAAGATTGACTCTATTAATTTAGATTTAAACATAGGCTGTGTGTCTTCTAAAAATGGTAAATGAGATGGAAAATGTACTTTACAGGAAAATGTTTCTGGAAATGCTTTAGGCAGACAAACCCCTTCTCCATGTCTCTTCTGAGGAGTAGCTCTGTCTTCTATGACAAGCACTTGTAATAAGGACACACAGACATTGCCTCAGTTACTCTGTAGGCTCTAGGGGTGCACAGGAACAAAAAAGTGGGGACCACAACAAAGTTATTGACACCCTTACATTAGTCTCCAAAGTAGCATGGTGGCAGAGGAGGCAACCCTTGACAGGAAAAAATATTACAAGACTTGAGTGTATTTTTGTCATGGCCTTCCTACAAGGAAACCAGAGTGTAGGATTTGGTGACACAAACTGGCTTGTCACACACAAAAGACTTTCCCTTTGTTTAACGAGAAGTTTTTCATCCCTTGCTCTAAATTGCTTTATGTCACAATGATCATATTTCTTGTTCATTATTAATTGATCTTTGTTTGTTAATTAAAAAGCCATCGACCAAAAAAGATTAATAATGGTCACTGTGTGTACGTGTCTGTCTTGGACAAGTCTTAAAAAGTCTTCATTTCTTCATTAAAAAGTAGAGTCTAACAGTGAGGAATATAAAGACAAGTGATTCGCAGTAAACAGAGCTGAGGCTAGAAAGTCACTTGAACTTATCCAACTCAACCCAGAAGAGTGGTAGCACAGCAGAATGACACACTGTGTTGCCTGTCCTCATCTCCACTTGCTTTCTCTTGCATTCCAGGCATCGCTGTGCTTTACTTACATCTCTATGATGTGTTTGGGGACCCTGCCTACTTGCAGATGGCACATGGCTATGTAAAGCAAAGCCTAAACTGTTTGAGCAAGCGTTCCATCACCTTCCTGTGTGGCGATGCAGGCCCCCTGGCTGTGGCTGCTGTGCTGTATCACAAGATGAACAGTGAGAAGCAGGCAGAGGATTGTATTACACGGTAATCATGTTTGTTTGTTGAGAATTGTTGCTGAAACACCACTAGGATTCTGCATATGTTAGCCAAAGAAAATTCTGAGTTTACTTGTCTCTCAGCAGATAGATCTTTCTCCTGCATTTGGTCAGTTCTTATATTCCTGCTATAGTTAAAGAATAGCTTTGTGATCCCTCTCTTAGTACAAGATAAAAGACACTGGCATGGTCCAGATCAATATCATTTCCCTAAGATCAAAACTCTTATGGGATGACTAATTCACTGTGCTCCCCCAAATCAGCATCTGAAAAGGAAGTGGATCTCTTCTTGTATGCCAGGGGCCAAAAACTAATCCCAGACTGCCATTCTAACTGGGTTGCGTGAACATCTATAAATAATCTCAGCACTCAGAAAGCTAAGGCGGGAAGATCTGAATTTAAGGTAAGGCCAACCTAGGCTGTGTACTTAGACCATCTCCAAAATGCAATAATAATAAGGATGATGACAATGACAGTAATGACAACGATGATGATGACTGCCTTTTTTGTGGGCAATGGCGTACAAATCTAGATGATTATTATTATCATCGTCACCTTGAATATAATTCATGGCAAGCTGTGCACTGATGACTTTTAAGGAATTGTTAAACTTTTCTCCAGCTAGACAGCATTTATTGTCTTTGTAAAAAGTTACTGAGCACGGTTTTGAACCTGCCATGCACCGGCTCAGAGGAGCCACTCAGACCGTGGGAGAAGCAGGGTCTTGGTACTCAGGAAGGCACAAGTTCGGCGAATGACAGACAGACACAATACACAAGAGAGTGGTTGGAATCTGCTGCGATTTTACTGAATTTATGTCTTCATTATATAGTATTCAAACAAAGAAGAAATCAGAAGGTCATGTATCATTAGTTGGCACAGTATGAAAGCTTCTTTTAGTCACATCAGCGATTTTTAAGAAAAGCATATTATCAGAAACAGGTGTTAGACATAAAACATCCTTTGAAGGGAAATGTCCCTGGGAATGTAAACCTCAGACAAGTGGTTTCATTTTATCAAAGAATAGAAAGTTTCTGTCTCATCACTATCATGGTCCTTCCTCTTTCTGACCCTTTCTTTATTTCATCTAGTGACCAAATATGCCTAATCAGTTCTCTGCACCTGCTGAAATATACTTTTTTGTACCTTCTTATGTAGCAAACACCATGGGGGTTGGAATCTAGCAAGCCTACCCATAAAGGTCAAAGTATAACATAACACTCTTTGTCCATCAACATTAACCCATCTATTCCCTTGTTCACCATACACCCCGTGTATGACAAGGGTTCTGCTGTAGTCTTATACATTACCATACTGTGCTTCCCTGTCCCAGAGCTGTTCCTGAAGAGAGAATCCTTGTCTATAGACTATCATCATTATAAAAGAGAGTGTGCAAAGCCCATATCCCACATAGCCAGCTAACTGAGAAACCCGTCTATGTCTCAGTGGTCGCTAATACCGGGTCGTCTGCCATTGGCCTCCAGGAGCCTAGTCCCATAGGACATGTAGCTCCCGTCCGTCATAATGACGTATGTCATGTCACACAAACGGCACTGGAGTTGGTATGGCAGAACTCTTGAAAAATGTGACTGGAATGCAGCTCCATGTAGGACTCTTGGGCTCTCGCTGAGCAAATAAATGAAAGTCAGCAGGTAGAGTTGGGTTTCTAACAGTGTGGTCATCCCAGAGTCAGTGTGGCTTTTATATACCCACTATTCTTATAATTGCTACTAGACAGTCATAATTATTAATTTAGTGTGTTGAGGCATCCCTATATTAATATATATTGTCCTTCTGTGTCACTGGGTTTACATCCATAGGCTCAGCCAATCATGGCTCAACAGTGTTGGGTAAAAAGTTTATGTTATTCCCTAAACAGTGTGACTCTTTACACAGTGCTTTATGTATGACAGAGATGTTCATGAGTTGTGTGCTAATCCCCATTTTATATGAAGGATGAGAGTGTCAGTATAGTATCTTTTGGGAGTGCCAGAACCAATCTCATGGATGGCTAGCAATTACTGGTCTGTGTGTATAATTCCTCAGCAGGCTTTTTGAACTGTTCAAGTTACAGTTGTGTTACGAAGAAGGAATTATTCATACCTGTGTTGGTTAATATATGTATAACTTGTGTAGGCAATCACACACAGAAGTTCTCCATTCTTGTGGTGGTAATCACACACACAAGCTCTCAATGATGTTCGCCTTTCTTGGGTAGGTGATCACACACAGAAGTTCTCCATTCTCCCCAAATGCCCTGTACAATGATACTTTCTCTTTATAGCAATTTTTTTCAACTTGAAATTATAACCACAATAGGGAAGCCAAAGAATCTTTTGCTCTACTATAGCATTATATGAATCAATATAATAAGTCATTTTCTACATTGACATTTTTAATACCTAATTATGCTTATAGCTATCAGAAGCTACAAATGATATAGTCCAGCTTCAAATAAAAAATGATATTATCTAGTATAAATAGAAAAAATATTATCTAGTATAAATAGTATAAATAGAAAAAAATGACTCTATAGCAAAGAGTCATTTAATATGAAACTATATAAGACTTAGAGAAATCTTAAGCTGGTCCCCAGCTAAAATCATCTCCATGCTGGCTAGCCCTCATAGTGCTGAAAGATGCTGTACAGGCTGCTAGAGAAATGACATGATAGTCATACTCAGCTATGACCCTGTATATTGTGCTACTGACCTACAGAGCAGGATGTGCTCACTGGTGCAATAGAGGCATGACTCTAACAGGGGTAACCAACTGTTTCTGATTGATTTGAGCCCTCCTCACCAGGAGGAAATTCTTACCTGGAGGAAATTCTAAGCCTGGTCAAAAGTCCATGACTGGAAAGGTTATATGTCCTTTTGGGGAAGCTACTGCTGTTATTTTCTAAGGACATGATATGCCTGTCACTTGCCTTCTAAATATATGTTGAATATAAGTTCCTGTTGAGCAGTAAGCCCTAAATGGGCCATCATGTCACCCCTCCAATCTCATAGACTACCAAAAGAGCTGGAAAGAATGTGAGAGATCAGGAAAGGGTGGAGTGCTGTGGAATTCTGCCTAGTGGGTGTGAGGTGACCATTGCTGTCTTTAACTCTGAGCACCTGCACAGCAACGGTCGTACCTCCCCTTCACTGGCCCCACAAGCCCTGAGCATCTTCTCAGTGGTCAGTGACTGTGGCGGGCAGGGACAGCTTTTCAGTGGTGTGGCAACTGATAAGATGCCAGTGCGTTTGTGAAGAGCCAGACCCACATTCCTAAGGGTAACCTTCATTAAACTCGTGGGTTCACAAAAAATAAAATTAAAATCTGAATTTTAAAAAAACTGTCACCAGAGGGATAGGTGAAACAAAGCACTAATTTCCCCTAAAAGTTGAAGTAAAGTGTGTTCCTTCCATGGCTGTTTACTGATGTATGACTAGCTAGTGCAAAACTGTTAGATGCTCTCTTATGTCTGAGTCACAGAAACTGCCTTTTTTATTTATTAGTTTTTGCACATCCAGTTTAAGTCCATTAGGCGTGTGAGGTCCCTGAGATCGTATTCTTCAGTATCACTGTGACTTGCCATCAGATAACATTATAGTGGTTCCAGGGTATCACACACAAGGTCATCTTCCCTGAAATACAGTGGACAAGTAGGAATCTGCTCTAAGAACTTTAATTGCATTCAGTGGAAACAAGGTGTTGAAACAGACTGGAGTTTGTGCTCAGTCCTGGTTACACAAATGAAATGCAGACTCCGCCTGCAGTCTTCAGGAGCTCATGTGTAGGGAAACTGCGGTGTTTCGTTAGCTAGTAGTATGTAAACAGCCTTACTAGATGAGTAAACTAAGACTTGTTTATTGCTTATTTGATACCTTGGTTGTAAGCACCCTTTGTGATTTACATATTTTTTTAAAAAAAATTTATGACATTTTAAGAGTTTTATTTATGGCCAACAAACTCATTACACAGAATTAAAATACAGAATGTGAGATCAGGCATGGTGGATTCCATCCATAATCCCTAGCGCTTGGAAAGTTGAGGAACGAGGATTTCTACAAGTTGAAGGCCACTCTGGGCCATATAGTAAGTTCAGGCTAGCCTCGTCTACAGCATAAGATTGTCTCAAAACAAAAGAAAATGTGTGTGTGTGTGTCTGTCTGTCTGTCTGTCTGTGTCTGTGGTTACTTCTATACTCATGTATACAGCTGTGACTGGAGGGAAGTCTGTTACAGTTTGTGGCCAAAGCTTTGAATGCCTGGCTTCTTGTCACATGATCACTCTGTGGACTTAAACTGCTTGATTAGCTTTCTACATCTCCCCCCTTCCTCTGTGTGGCAAAAATTCTTTCATTTGAGTTTCTTGTCCAGAATGATTTTATACTGTCAGATGTTGAATCAGCATGCCTGCTTGTTTGCTTTTTAATGAGCCATCTTCCTGGTATCACGTCTTTGTGGGTATCACACTCATTTCTTTCAGCATTGTCTTTCTTGTGTTCCATTGACTGCACCATCCCATTTAACTTTCCAGCATTTTCTTGGTGTAGTGACCTCTCAAAATCAGGAGCAAACATGCCTTTAATATACAAAAGTAATGCTTAGACAAAGAAACTGAAGTCCAAAGAAATCAGTTTCATTAGGTTTTAGTTCTTAAACTTGCCTCTGAGGATCTTTGGCTTCCAGAAGCAGAATGTTCGAATGGAGGATGGAGGGGTTGGAGGGGATGAATGACAGTCTGTGACAGTCGTGTTGTATTGCCAGTGGCCTGGGTGAGACAGCACCTCTCATACCCTGTAGGTCCTGTCCACACAGAGTTCTGGTGTCAGGAGCACAGTAGAGAGCCTCGTCTGTTTCTAGTTAGTCACCAGCCTGGCAGATATTAGTATGCTGAGGCCATCCCTAGGATGGTGAGGAACTGATGTTTTGGACAAAGGAGGTGATGTGTGTTATAGTGATGAATCAGAAATTATTGTCAGCTTATCCAAACAAATCACCGGAGCCTCAGAGATACACTTGTGGGCTTGAGAGTTTCCAAAAACACATAAAATAACCATTACGATTTTCAAATGCCCTCACTATTTTATCTTAGAATGTAGCATGTGAAGTGCACAGCTTCAAGCCCTACCTTTAGCAACCAGAACCAGCTAATGTGTGCTGATAATCTGCTTTCAGAGCCAGAAAAGAAATGCACCATGTCCTTTGTTAGCCTAAACGCTTATTGTTAGGCGATGTTGGCTCTGAACAGGTTGTTGTCCGTAAGCATTTAAACTGTAGCACCAGTGCAAATGAATTTAGTTTTACAATGTTAATTGTATATTGCCACCTGGTGGTAGTGTAGGTGAGAACACTGGCATTTTGGGAATTCAATTTCTATTTTAGTAGGATCATTGGTGAATGCAGTAATCACTCACAATACTTCCTACGGCAGAAATGACACCGAAGTTTTCCTTTTTGAATAGTTTCTTCAGTCCCTTTGCAAAAATAAGTCAAGTTTGTTTTTATTTCCAAAGTCTATAGGATTGATGCATTTGTATTAGAACTTGATAAAGTATTCCGATCTGACCTTGAGGCACATGTTCTGGCCACTGCAGCAGCAGATTTTGTATGTAGCAGACAGATTTGGTTCTTTGGCCCCAGTGTCATTCGAATACAATTTCTGTTGGGAGGGAAAAAAATACGGTTTTCTTGGCAAATGCTTTTAAGTTCTTTAGAGATTGAGGGGCAGGCTGAGCTCTTCTGCCTGAGGCCATGTAGATTGCCCTTCCAGATCTTCCCTCTCCACAGGAGCTCTGTGTGCTCTGAGGGAGCAGGTGTGCAGCCGGATGACACTGGATTGCCACCGTCCCCCCTCACTGCTGGGCTTCTGCTGTAGTGTGTGCCAGCGCGCTCGGCTCCTGTGAAACCGCTTGTTCCTAAGAGCCTTGAGTTGCCTGACTGCTAGGCATGTGTCATAACAGGAGAACGAGGCCTAAGAATCTGCATAGCAACCTTTGTAGAATCACTGGAGAGTGATGTAGAGTAATGTGCCAGTCATTTGTGTTACTCAAAGGTCTGCATGGATATATACTGAGAAACCCCTGGAATCAAGATTGTTGGATCATAAGACACCTTAGACAGAGTCATCTAGAAATAGCTTACCCCCAAGAAACTAAAACAAACAAGCATACATATGTGCGTACATGCATACATACGTACGTACATACATACATATATACATATATACATGTATATCCCGTGCAGCCTAGCCAACACCAGTATTTGTAGTAGTAACCTTATTCAGTAGCCCAAAAATGCTGTCATTTTTTTCTTTTAGTTTGTTACTATTAGGATTGACCTTCTCACACACACACACATGCTGCCATTTATGTACAAGTAAAATTGGAGGCTGAGAATGTAACTCAGGATGATGCCCAAGACACTGGTGTGTCCCTAGAACTGAACGATAAGGTGCTGGGGTTTTGGGGGATGGTTAGAAGTCTAAAACAACATATTCCCCTGCTCCACCACTCAGACAACCTTGTTAGCATTGAGCAAGGCTTTGACAGTATTACAGTATATTACAAGGAAATAAAAACATCTGGCCATAATAACCTTGTCACTTTATTTCTTATAATTGTGAAAAGGAAGAAAGAGAAAATATGAGGTAGCATTTATATGTTTTGCTAATTTGAGGTACATCAATTTCTTGCAATATGCCATTCTTTTGAAGCCCCATTTTTTTATTTTGTACCAAAGCACAAGTGCTCATTAGAAAAAAAAAAAATTGCACCAGAAATGGAGAGATGGGTCAGTGGTTAAGAGTAGAGTGAGCCCTTGGTGCTCTTGCATAGGACCTGGGTTCAGTTCCCAGAGGTCATATGGTGACTCACGCTCTCCATTATTCCAGCTCCAGGGGATCCCATACCTTCTCTGACCACTGTAGGTACCAGGCACAGGTGTAATACACATGCATAATTCAGGTGAAACACTTAGAAAATGAGTAAATCTTGTTAGAGTTTTTGCTTAATTTTTAAAAACAAGAATCCTTTATGCCTTCCCTGAACCTTTGCCCCATATCTGTCAGCTATTTTAGTCACAAACTCATGTCATTCTGGCTACAGGACAAGTCCTCATTGTAGGCACCATGTGTCTCTCTCTGCCAGCTCATGATAGAAGTGGTAGAGAAGGGAGGTGAGGGAGATATTTTCTTCTTCACAAACAGCCATCCTGTACAGCTATCGCCCCTTACTGTATGTCCTGGTGTGCATCTGGCCTTGTGGGAGCAGTTTTCAGGGATCCGTGTGCATTTCTTGTGGTCTTGATCTGGGTAAATATTATTAGCCTCCAGAGGCCATGGCTGTCCACCACCTCAGCTGCAACCTGACTCCTGACTGCGTGAAAACAAAAGCCTGAGCAAGGGCCTCATTTTATCAAATGGGCAAATCTTTCTTAAGAAGAGGAGCACATGGTAGTTTCATGACCTGCTCTTCTTGTAACTCAGAAAAAGCCACAGTGTCTTCTAGACTGTTACCAGAGAGGAAAGGCTGTACACAGCCTCCACCCTGTCAGCTCATTCCACCAAGAAAGCCATTTTCTCACACTCTTAACTGCTTTTGTTAACCAGTTCTTCTATGGATTTTGATAGAAAGGGTTGAGTCCCTGTGACTGTTGATCCCTGGTTACACTATTTCAGATACAACCATGTGATCGCAGTACTACAAACTTGTTCAAACATTTGAGTGTAAAATCAAGTTAGGCACACAAACTACGCTAACAACCACAGATAAGAGAATTTTAAAATCAGGACTCATTTTTAGAGATGAGACTAGAGGAGCAAAGATGAAATATGCTTAGTGTATCATAAAATACCAGATATGATTTCATTTTCCAGAAAATCCCTGGTGTTTTCATATCACTTTGTCGAGTTTTGACAAAAATTTAAAGTGTTTTAATAGCACTTTATTAAATGTGTGGGATCACATTGAAATTCATAGACTAATTTAGAGAAAATTGAGTTATATTTTCAAAACTCATTGTGATTAAAAAGTTTAAAACAGCCAGACAGTGGTGGTGCACACCTTTAGTCCTAGCACTGGGGAGGCAGAGGCAGGCGGATCTCTGTGAGGCCTACCTGGTCTACAGAACAAGTTCCAGGACAGCCAGGGCTGTACAAAGAAACCCTGTCTCAAAATTTAAAAAATTAAAAAAAAAAAACTCTAAAACCCCATAACTCTATTATATAGAGTTGAAGCTGTCTATAATCTGTGGAGCCTTCCAAGCGTACTTCACCTGGGGTCTTCCCCTTCTTCCTGGTTGCCTGGAGTATGGTTGACCAGCTGTACATATTTCCTCACTGAGCCTGCTTCTGGGCTAAGTACACAGAAGTTAGAGGTGAGTAGGGTTTAACCCTCTCCCGGAACGACAGTGCCTCTAGTCTCTGAGGAAGGTTCTCCTCCTCAGAGTTTCAACTCCTATGGGTTTCCAATGCTGTTGCTTCAGCTTGATACTTAAGATGCCTGTTTTCCGGGCCATAAGACAACCCGAGAGAGAAACAAGGCCTTACCCACTCTAATCCTTTATTGACGACCCTCCCTTCCTGTTCAGACTGAGACAAAACTCCTTTGGGCTCACTGTCACCCACTGCTACCCACCTCTGTGTGTTTGGCTATACTGAGTTCAGGCCAAGGGAATACTAGAAGAGGAAATGCACCTCCGATCTATTATCCCGGATTCTGCCCCAGCTATCTGCTGCCATTTCCTTTTGAAAGTCTTTAAGTAGCTGCCATGTGTATTTTGTCTAGGTTTTTGGAGCTATGTTTAATGAGAGAAGGAAGGGTAGCGTCTACTTGCTGCTCCTTAACTGGGAACAGAACCCATTAAAACTTTGAGAAGCTGCACTGAGGCCGTCAATAAGAACCTAATAGTACAACTTTTAAAGAATGAAACTAGTCTGTGTGTGCTTGACAGGGAAGGACAAGGAAGGGTGTTACAGAACATTGCTGGGTTAAATTTATGTTGATACATACATGTATTTGTGCATGTATGTACACAAATCTAGAGATACATACATTCTCATATATATACAACTTGGTAGTCAAGGTTGTTTCTAAAAATAAGAGCTAAAGGGCTCTGTGCCGTTTGCATGTCACCTTGTGGCAGATCAGGCTACAGTGGAGATGAGTGGGATGTGGCAAGTGTTTCATTAAAGCCAGTGGCACTCTTAAATGTCAGTTAGTCTAGGCTAAATGCTGGGATGGCAGCCACTCCTAGCTCCCCCGATCCCCACTGCTCCAGTACAAGTCTGTGTCTGTGAGAAGCTAGGCAAATTCCGATAGCCTCAGGCTACTTGTGCTTCCTCGTTATGTTTACCACTTCCATTGTGAACTTGATACAGAGCTAATCTTTAAACTGTACTTAGATATGTATGTTTATGTATCGGTGTACATAGTGGACCGCTTTACGTGCTAATGTCTGATCCCTGTCAGATGATCACAGCCACATGTTTCTATTCCTAGGCTCATGCACCTAAATAAGATTGATCCCCATGCACCAAATGAAATGCTCTATGGCCGCATAGGCTACATCTTCGCTCTGCTTTTTGTCAATAAGAACTTTGGAGAGGAGAAGATCCCTCAGAGCCATATTCAGCAGGTAATACAGCTTCGTGGACTTTAGGGGTTTTTTTTTTAGGCATCTTAAACTCTCTGTCTCTCCAGTTAGTACAGCCCATGTGTCTTGACCTCTATAGGTCAGGCACAGAGAGCCAACAGTTTCACAGTCAGGATGTGGGAAGCCCTGTTGGGAGCACTAGGAGTCAGAAGGCTGTCCTGCTCCATTTGATACTTCATAGGCCCTTTCTGGGGGAGATAGAGGGCAGAGCTCATCTCTCAGATGCAAGGATCTCCTTCAGTGTCTAGAGGAGTTTGTGCTTTTTTTTTAAAAAAAAAAAAAAAAAAAAGCAAAACATGTAGGTTCTTTAAAATGATAGTAAAAAGAGTTAAGGGTCCTCCTGAACCATCTTCTAGGCAGAATATGTGTTCACACTTCTCAGAAGGGAGCTGTCTGTATCCTTCCTGTTGGAAGATGCTGTCTTATTCCCTACCAGTAATTCGTTACTTCTTAACAAAAAGTTTCTTGCCTCTGCCAAGCACACTTTTTGTCTAATTGTCTTGTTATTTTGTTTGGCATTCTCCATGCAGATTTGTGAAACAATCTTAAATTCTGGAGAAAACCTAGCTAGAAAGAGAAAGTTCACGGCAAAGTCTCCACTGATGTATGAGTGGTACCAGGAATATTATGTGGGAGCTGCTCATGGCCTGGCAGGAATCTATTACTACCTAATGCAGGTAAGGGATGCCTAAGGTGAAATTGTAAAATAACCCACACGTGCACTGTGTTGGATAGGGAGCAGATCCTAGTACTGTCTTCCCTTCTGCCAGTCACCGTGTCACACTCCTCACAGTCACCTGACCTCAGCAGAGGTGCTGCAGCCAGGGTGCACCTTCAGTTGTGAACGCATGAAGACATCATCCTGGGGGAGGTCCTGGGATCCCAGATGAGCATGAACTCACCGGGGGCCCCTGGAGCAGTACCTCAGCCTCTAATTCCATAGGAGTGCTCTTTGCTCCTCTCTTAGAAAATGCCTTGAATTACAAGTATCATTCCCTGTTATTATAAAGAACAACCTAATAAAAGAAGCTCTAGGAGTAAAAACAAGTGAGCACATACTGCGTAAGGTTCACCAAGGGAGTAAAGCCAAGAAGACTTTCTGGTAGATTCTGTGTGATTTGCCTGAAAAATAGCGGAATGTGCTGTGCCCCATAGTTCTTAGGTTCTGACAGTCTTGGGAGACATCAACCAAACTTAGAAAGACAGAAGAAAAATAGAACTTAGGAGGTCAGAAAGATAACTCAGAGGGTGCTATTTTAAGGGAACAATTGGCATTTACAAATGAAAATTTGTGGCAGAAGAAAATGGATTCTTGATGGCAGCAGAGGTTTGTGGCTCCCCTTGACAAGGTGCTGCACTCATGCATGCAGCATGCATGTGTGGGCATGCACAGTGCTGTCTGGTTGGAAGAATACAACCTGTGCTTAGCCCACGATTGCTTTTAAATACAGTCACAGTTTGGGAGCAGCGATCAGAGGACAACATGTATTTATTCATTTATTTATTCTGTTTTCCATTAGAAGTTGTAATAGCATTTTTGACAACCAAAATTTAAATTTTTTTTTTCTGGACTGCTCCCTCAGTGACTCTTATTTCTAGAACTACACGTAGATTTTTAAGAAGCTTTTGTGAAAGGCAGGCTGTGTCTCCTGACATTCAGGCTGAGTTAAAATCGTGCATGAGGTGAATGGGTGGCCTTGTTGACCTGTCGTTAAATCTGATAGTCAAGAGATATCTGTCCTGCCTCTTTTTGTTAACTCTAATAAGAAATCTGAAAACCACAGTATTGATTTTTCAATTTCCAGGTTGTTATCTTTTCGAAAAAACGATTTTTTTTGTAATGAAAATTCATTTGTGAACGTGCCTAGATAACAATGTAAAATTGGACAGTATTACTTCTAGGCCATGTTGGATAATTCCCTGAGAGTGATTTATTCTGCTTTTATTACTTTCTGTTGAATACTGTTCTTTATGTCAAGTACTATTCTTACATATCTTGAAGAACACAGAGTCCTGAGAACACACTACATCACGTATTCTAGTACCGTATCCTGGTGGGGAGCATCCCAGTGCTGTGCACCCCTCACCCTGCATACCTTACCCCATTCCTGGAGTGCAGTACTTTGAATGGATTTTTAAAGAATGAGCAAGGCACTGAGTCAAGAACAGGATCAAAAAGAGAAATAACAATATCCCAAATGATGTCTGTGTGCCCTGCATCACACTGCCATATAAATCTATATATCATCATAGTAGAATGATCCGTATACAAGTCATTTCCAATTTGGTGTTGAGCCACACTGCGGTTCTGCATCCAGTCTCAGGTCTCCCAGCCCCATGCCCTTCCCTGTTGTAGGCAGCACCCACCACCTCTCCACCTCTCAGTCAGAAAGAGGGAGCCAAAGTTGGTGGTTAGTGCTTCTCTGCACTTGACAAACATCTCTTTCCCTCTTGTTTACAAGTATTGGCTTGGAAAAGTACTTGTGAATATATCCATAACAATGGACATTGGAAATGGTATGTACAGAAGGTTTTAAGACTTAATTAGCAGCCCAACTGTGGTTTGTTCCATTACTTTAGAATTATAAAACAGAAAATGAAAGTAATATCCAGCAACTGAAAAAATAATGGAAGAGATATAATGCATTTCAAAGACCTCAAATTTCCTATTAGTCATGACTTTTTTTTTCTGGTTTAAAACTCATTTTGAGGTCTAGGAATGTATTTTTCTTCAGCAGAACTAATAATTCTGTTTCCCATTTTTAGCCCAGCCTTCAGGTGAGCCAAGCAAAATTACATAGTTTGGTGAAGCCCAGTGTAGACTTTGTCTGCCAGCTGAAGTTCCCTTCCGGCAATTACCCTGCATGTTTGGATGATACCAGAGACCTGCTTGTCCACTGGTGCCACGGTGCTCCTGGGATCATGTACATGCTCATCCAGGCCTACAAGGTACCTCATGCCTTCTTAGTTAACAGGAAGTGAAAATACATACTAGACTCTTTTGTAAGTTAACACATTTCTCATAATGTTAAAGGTTTATGAATCAGCTGCTAAGTCTAAGGTACTGAATGGGCTAGCATCCATTCTCACAGTGTCTGTCCTACCGTAGTGGGCACCATCTCGTAACACTTCGCTAACAGAGTAACCAAGATGACAACAGAAGTGGCAGAGCCAAGATAACTACCCCAGAAGCGTGACCATAAACAGAATATTTTTACACTTTGCTGCAAGAGTGTGAAGTGCTGCAACTGCTGAGCAGACAGATTGTTACCCTTCAAAGGTCAAGCACTGAACATATAACCTAGGCATCCTCTTCCAGGCTTATGCCAAAAGAAAAAAATTCAAAATAATTGAAAGAGAGACATGCAGCCACTGTTCATAACAGCTGCTCTAGGGCCAGAATGTAAAAATATCAAAACATCTATCATCACAGATAAAGTCCAGCGTGTGCACATGGTGGGACAGTGTCTGCTGAAAGGACAATGGAATATATATAATACTCTTAACTTTGAGAAGATGCTAAACAAAATCGACACTCAGAGATGCAATGGAAAGAGGAAATTACACTTATATGGAGTGATGACCAGTAGGGAAATTTATAGAGACAGGAAGTAGAAGGTATCAGGGTCAGGAAGTAGCAAGCAGGGAAAGAGGGCCTGTTACTTGAAGTCTAGTGATGGAAGTGATGCTGTGTGCACTATTTCATGACTGTAATTATTGCCACTGAATTGTGTGCATAAAATGCAATCCTGGTGCTGGGAAATTGGAGACAGAAAGATTCCTAGGGCTTACTGACCAGCTAGTATTGCTCAGTCCTTGACTTCCAGGGTGAGTAAGAGACCTTATCTCAAAAATTAAGGTGGGGAGCAATTAGAGAAAAACACCTGACTTTGACCTTTGGCCTTCATTAGTACCCACACATGCACTCATATAACACACACACACACACACATATAATAGCTCATAGATTCTTTCCTGATGTGTAAAGACTCTAATGGTGAAGGGTGTCACAGTCCCTCAGCAGCTGTCATGTGTTTTTTGGAGAGGGACTGGTGATGAGAACAAGTGGCCAGTTGAGTACAGCTGCTGCGTCAGTCACACACACATTTATAAAGCATGTACGAAACACACAAGCTCAGACCCAGGTACGTTTAATTTATGTTCGTTTGCTTTTCTGTCTTTGTGATAAAACACTGACTACAAGCAGCTTGGAGTAGGGAAGGGTTTGTGTGGCTTATAGGTTAGTCCACCATAAGGGAAACCAAGGTAAGAACCTGGAAGCGGAACTGAAGCAAAGTCCCTGGTGGGATGCTGTTTACTAGTTCCCCTCCCCTAGCTTGCTCAGCCTGCTGTCTATACAACCCAAGACTACCTGCCAGGATGGTACCACCCACAGTGGGCTGGGCCATCCCACACCAGTCAGCAGTCAAGGAGACAGCCTACAGACGTGCCCACGGGCCATCTGATCAGGACAGTTCCTCTTCCCAGGTGCCAAGGCTGATGTCAAGTGACGGAAACCTCATTATGAAACAAGTCAACCTTAAGAATTTGTCTTTGGCAGTACCACACTTTCCGTCACTGCATTCCTTATTTCTTCCTACCATGCCTCCTCCTTTGATTCCCCGCCCTGCCCTTCCTTCAGAAAGTGCTACCTGGAGAACTTTCCTTTATGCCCCAGATGATGGGACTCACGTGTGTCACTTGACCCTGCAGGTGTTCAAAGAGGAGCAGTACCTCTGTGATGCCTACCGGTGTGCTGATGTGGTCTGGCAGTATGGACTGCTGAAGAAGGGCTATGGGCTGTGCCATGGTGCTGCAGGGAACGCATATGCCTTCCTGGCTCTCTTCAACCTCACACAAGATGTGAAGTTCCTGTACAGGGCCTGTAAGGTAAGGGTCGGGCCTGTCCGAGTCAGTTCCTTTGGTTATGTCCGTGAGCTTAGAGTTAACCAGCATGCTCTTTAAGAAAAGCCTTCAGGAAGGATTCAGCTACGTTTACATTCCTGTAAAGGGTAGATTCTGCTGGGCGCTTGTGGGGTGAAAGACGAGGAGTCATTTTGCTCGTTGTTACCATCAACAGCATGTGGCTCTCACTGCTCACTGAATTCCTCCCAAGCTATGCACCTGCCTTGAAACCACCAGTTTCTCAAAATTAACTCCTCATCTCTGACTTGGTAGTTTTGGAATTTGTCAAAGTAACCCAGAATTTTCATGAGTTTCTAGGGTTTCTGAGGAAATCTCTACAGTTATTGAACTTGATCTCATTTCAGTTTGCTGAGTGGTGCTTAGATTATGGAGAACATGGATGCAGGACACCGGATACCCCCTTCTCCCTCTTTGAAGGTATTTTTCATACATAACTTACCTTCTTATATCATCACCTACTACTCTACTTGGTGATAATGTTTTTGAATTCCAGCTGTAGCAACAAACTGGTTTTTATAGTTCATTGTTAAACATACACTTCCTTATTTCCTGATAGGTCAGATCAGTTAGCAAGGCTAGGATGTAGCTCACCTGTTAGAGCGTTTGCCTAGTGTCCATGAAGCCTGATTTTATCCTCCACACTGCATAGATGGGGCATGTTGACACACACCTATAATCTCAGCTATAGTCCCAGCACTCAGGAGATGGAGACAGTAGAGGCAGGAGGATCGGCAGTTCAAGGTCATCATCAGCCATTTAGCCATTTTGCCATTTTAAGACCCTGTATCAAAAATTAATTAATTAATTAATTAGCAGGCATGCCACCTCAGACTTTAATATTCATAGCTATAATGGTGACCACCATTTATGAAGCCAGGAGGTATGTGCTAAGTCATGGATACAGAGCCTCAGAGAGGGCAGTGGCCACAGTGCTGTGGTGAAGGAAACTCCCTCATGGCCACATGGCTTGAACTTGTCTGCCTCCATCCTGTCTCCTCTAAGAACCCCTCTAGGGCCTCTGATGGAGAATGCACTGTGTGAATTACGGGAAGCACTGCATGTCTTAGCATAATGTTGATACTAAAACAGAAAAAAATAAAGTCACTTTATAAAATGAAGCCATTTGGTATAATAAGTTGTGCCTTTTTCTCTTTTAGGGATGGCTGGAACAATCTATTTCTTGGCTGACCTGTTAGTCCCCACCAAGGCCAAGTTTCCTGCATTTGAACTCTGAACAGAAAGCGTGTCCCCTGCAGCATGACCCCTCTGTGTCTTTCAGCCTGGGCTAAGTGTTCCCGTTGCTTCTGAAGGAGCATAATGAAACTGTGCACTTGATGTAGTTGGGTTTTTATTTCCATAATTTGTCTTCAGCAGTTCAACGCCTTCCTTTTATTTAAAAGTATAAGTGAAGCTGGGTGGTGGTGGCATACACCTTTAATCCTAGCACTTGGGAAGCAGAGGCAGGCGGATCTGTGAGTTCAAGACCAGCCTGGTCTTCAGAACGAGTTCTAAGACAGGCTCCAAAGCTACACAGAAAAACCCTGTCATGAAAAACCAAAAAAAAAAAAAAAAAAGTGTAAAGAAAAGCCATCTTAATTTTCTTCCAAAAGGAAGGAAGATCGACAGGTATAGTATTTTATAGTGATTTACATGTATTGGAGGAAACCTTACTCTTATTTAATTTTATGAATGTAATTATGAGTCAGTGCTCTGTTGGCATTCAAAAGAGTTCTAAAAGAGCCCTGAATGGAGTATAGCAAAGGTTTGTTTATTTGAGGATAAACTCACAGGAAGGGTAGTGATCCACAGTTCTCTGTGTGTGCTAGAAACTACAACCAAATCCAGCAGAAAAAAGGGCCATGCACACTTTTTGTCTGCATTTAGAGTACATGAGACCACACCCAAAGTAGGCCCATAAAGGTGTTCCCACAGCACTGTTCCTTAAAATATTTTCTTAAAACTCAGTAAACCATGCCTGGTAGCATGCTATCCCATCTACTGAGGAGACTGTGGGAGGAGGATTACAAGTAACAGCCAACCTGAACAGCTTAGTGGGCCCATGTTTCAAAGTAGAGAGGCGAGAGAGGTCTAGGGTGTAACTGAGTGATAGGACACTTTCCTAGCATACAAGAAGCCCTAGGTTCTGTCCCAGCACACAGGTGCACACACACACACACACACACTCAGCTCAGGTAGACGAGATTGTATGTAAGTAAATTGCCATTGTTGAACATTGCCTTCTTTCTCTTCTGTTGAATATTTTTCCTCCTACGGAGAGTAGTTTTATAACTTGGTTTTCTCCAAATGGTTGATTATTAAAAGGGACAAAAATATAACCCATGCTTTTGGAAGAAAAACTTAAGAATTTGGAACTATGTCTATGCCCTTTTTTTAATCTTGTAGTTCCCGTGTGAACTAGAAATACCACTCTCAGTGAGCCCTGTGGGCACTGTATTCTAGCAGTGTTACCAAAACTTAAAAGTCGTTCTGATGCGTGTCCTGACCTGAAAGTTAGTTCACCACAACAGTTCCTTGGTTTCTGCTAGTATTTGGAAATGTTTAGTTTAAAAGAGATGGTCCTTCAGTGTTCACATGTGATCTGGAAAAAGATTTTCTGTGTGCATTTGCTCAGACAGGATTCCAGCCTGACCTTCAGCTCCTTTAACAGTTTGATGTAGGTTCTCCTTGCTTTTCACTGACTGCCACATGTCACCCCTTTCTTGTCACCTGATTTGAACATTGATCTTTTCTACTTATGCTTACGAAGAGGGTGGGAAGGGAGAAGTTATAACCAATAGCTTCTAGGAGAACAGAGCTTTGGACAAGAATGCTTGTTCTTAGGAAGCTTCTGATGTCACAGCCTCCATGCTTGGAACAGATGAGTCTTGCGTATCCCAAGTGCAATAGCCCATCAGAGTCTGAGACCGTGGAGTCCATGAAGACTCCTTGGTGCTTCAAACTCTGAACAAATGCTTTTAGACTCCTTAGATCCTCCCCTCCTCATAGCCCAGGCCCTTTGTAACTGGCTTGGGAACGTTTTCCAGCTTCAATACTACAGGGTCTGAGAATATTTAATGTGCTATTTTGTGACTCTTGGTCATGCTATCTTTATTGGGAATCAAGTCCTCACAGAGTGTGTGCTGGTTGCTGTGAGGTACATCTGTTATTTTCCAACTGACACCAAAATAGCTAATATTATGACAAATTTTCTGTCCCTTTAAAAACTACCTACAGTAGTATCCAAAGAGCAGCTCAGTACTCAATCCCTAGGGTTGGACTGCTCCTTCTGTGCCCCTGTACATCAGGGCTTGTGTGACGTCACCCTGTGAAGTGCTGTGGAAGCCGTGTGCAGACTGCCTGGTGAAGGCTGTGCCTCGGTGGTGTCGGCCTTTGTAAGGAAGAGTCATCGACAGCAGGGCGCGTCCATCTGGCAGGCTGTCCAGCTTTAGAGAAGAAAGCCCCTTTGGTTTAGTTACATGGTGTATTAGAATCTGCCTGTACTTGCAGCTACTGTGGTTACTTATTAAAACAAAAAGAACCAGTGTTTTGGTCAGTCCAGAGACTGGATCACAGTGCTTCCCAGGAATCCTGATGAATGTAGCCCCAGAGAAAACTCCAAGTAGGAAATGTCTTGAGTAACATCCTTGTTACTGTCTGAGCTGTCTTCTGCATATTGCCATCCATTCACAGAGCCATCAACATGAGCAGTTCAGCTTCCCATCTTCACTGTAGCTTTTAAAATTTACTGCACTGACAAAGTATCTGTGCCGCTTTTGTACTTAAGAGCTACAAGAGTTTTCTGGGGCTTTCTAACTCAGGCACAGTACAACACCTCCCCTCTGAGGAAGAGACTGTAAGATGTTTAAAAACCTTCCAGAGGTTAGTTTAGTTCCCGAGAACCCAGTGACATTGCTAATCTCCATCCAGATACTGAATGGTAAAATGTTCAGAGCCTGTCTGCCTGTGTGTTTATTCCATTGTACATTTCTGTGCTTAGCTTTTCATCTTGTCAGCATGACCGTGATTGGTTCCATAGTTCTTACCAGGCCTTCATTTCATCCCACCTGTCAGTCTTTCGTGCTTAGATTCATCTGGTTCCTTTTTCATAACTCATGTCACATCCGATTGACATCAGAAGTTCCCATGAAGCTAGAGTTAGCTAAAGGGGGGGGGGCTAAGGATATTTTTTCTCCTTATTCCCATTTCCATGAATGACTGAACTGCAACACTCCGCTCCTGTGTCCTCAGGTCAGTCTGTATCTGGTTTTATGGTGCCGTTGCCTTCTCCCACCTAGTTCTGAAATAAACAGTATGAGTGGGAACATTGATTTATATACTTCTTAGGCTCCTAGAAATAAGTGTACTCCTACTTACTCATTCTGAACTCCAGTTCTAGCATGAATAATAAAAACCCAGGGACAGATACTGGGGTTCAGCCTGAAACCAGAAAAGCAAAGCAACTAGTGAGCTCCTACCTCTATGAAATCTTCAGACTGAAAGAGAGAGTTCCTGTCTCATCTCACTTTATAGTGCTCTCTAGTGCTGGGATTAAAGGTGTGCGCCACCATTGCCTGGACTGTATGACTGACTAATGTGGCTGTTTTGCGTCCTGATCTTTAGGCAAGCTTTATTTTTAAAAATACAAATGAAATATCACTGCATCCAATTCCTTTTCTGCTTCCCTGAAACATGTCAGAGCATGTTTCTGAGTCCTCTGTACCACTGGGCTGTAGGAGATCTGTTTACATCCTGTAAACTGGAATCAGTCTTGGGAACATTCAGGGTTCACCCCAAGGTTACATTGCCACTTACTGGGAAGGGCTGGGATTGTATCTGTATTGACTGACTGACCTTCAATAAAACATTACTAGGCCTAAGTATCGCCTGCTGTTCTTTACTTCAGTTTGACGTGAAAATTATTTCACTGTAATGGTAAGTAGTGGCTATCCTTTTTTTGTATAAACTCACTCTCTCACTGGGATTTGTTCTTTACTTGATTGTTCACTCCTTCCTAGTAACTGATTTATAGAAAGAAAATGTTATCGCGTGTGATCATGATACAATTAGGAGGACTCTCCAAGGTTTTGAAGCGTGCTGTGCATTACCTTCCTCGTGCCTCTCTGAATCTACCTGCAGTCTGTGACTAACAGCCTTGTTCTGGGACTTCTCCCTGCTCACAGTTCTAAGGAGCTTTGAATTGACATCACCAAATGAGGCATGATCATGGGGAGAGATCTTCCCAGTCACCTGGGGGACTGTACCATTTCTCGTGACACAGCTAACTAGCACGTCAGAAGTTTGCCAGGAGGAAGGAAGCAGAGAGAGAGAGCCGCCAAGGAGCTGCCAGGTCAGACATGCTGAATCTTTCCCAGTAAGCCACAACCTAGTGGTGAACACAGATTATTAGAAATGGGTTGAATCAAGATGTGAGAGTTAACCAATAAGAGGCTAAAACTAATGGGCCAGGCAGTGTTTAAATGAATTTAGTTTCTGTGTGATTATTTTGGGTGTAAACTAGCTGGGCAGCTGGGACGACAAGCATCCCGACAAAGGGACCCTCCTCCTACAACAGAGTGGCACTCCAACGTGGTCTACTAACTCCACATAAAGCCTAGAGGGCTTAAAATAGCTCCTTTGAGATTTTCCTGATTCAGCTGTAGTGGGGAGGGGGAGCCGTGCAGTTTTGAAATGCCAGCTTTCTGGGCTATGTTCCTAGTGCAACCTCTGTCTCCTGCAGGAGACAGAGCATTTCAGTGGGGTTTGACTAAAGTGCTATGGTTTGTTTGATGGCAACTGGACTCGCTGTGTGCCTAAAAGGGGGGCATTGTGCGTCACAGCTCAGAGGCACAAGCAGCTCTGCCATGTTGGACTGGGCAGGGCAAGCAGGCAGTACCTGTATTTGACCTAGGATTGTCACAGATTAGATTCTTAAGAGCTTAGCATTTTAAAAGCTCTTCAAGACAGTAGACAATTACAGACAATGCAATAGGACAAATTCAGACATAAATTACCTCTAAGTGGGTCACAATGTTCAATAAATATATGTAGGCTTGAGAGAGAAAAGATAGAGTATAGAGAGTCATAAAATAAAGTTAGTGCTTTAAAAAAAAAGGGTAACGTCTTTAAAGAGACAGAATACAGATAGTCATAGATTAAAAAAAAGTAAGCCATGTAAAAATGGAAAATTCACAGAGAGTCTGGATTATGTGTATTATTGTGTTTTCTTTGAATTTTTTGACTGTGAATGAGCTAGTACAGAGAGACATTTCATTGTATGGGCTGCCAAGCTAAACCAGCATGGATATTATAAAGATATCTTGACTTCAGAATTTGGGTCAAAGGATACGGTGCTTTAGAAAAGAGGTTCTTGTTTGTTTTCACCCAGGATGAGACCCTGTGTATTGCTTCTAGACCAATATGGTATGATAAACGACACCCTCCTGAAAGGTTGCTGTGAACACCCTCAAAAACTTACTTTGCTCAACTGCCGACTGAGATGAACCTAGTACACATACCATGGAAGACCTAAATAACAGCACCCCCATACAGCATGAAGCAGTTTGGAGAGAAAAAACTACACACACATTCCCATATATTGTTTATAACTGTTTGTTCACATTTAAAGGGGGATATGATATAGATATGAATAATCTACTTGGTATAAATCTTGATTTATTGATACAAGTTTAAGGTCAATTTTGTTGTATGTATTTCTGATCTTGATTAAGGTATTGTGATTGAGTAGTTCATTTAAAAATGTAATCTATAATTAAGAAATACAGGTTAATAGATAATCTCTATAATAGTTTGTAGTCATGTTAGATTTTCTAGATGTGCATTTCAGTTAGATAGGCATTCTTCATATCTTTCAAAGACTACAGAATATAGCATTTAAAATGTTTTAATAACTTAGGAGTTTCATGACAATGAGACACGTCTGCTACAGGCAGCACCAAGCTACTTCAAGAGGAAGATGAGCATTGAAGAGGCTCCTTACGGAGTTAGTTAGCCATTTGGGCAAGAAACCGCTCTTGCCTGGACTGCTTCTCTGGACATGCAGTACCCACAGAGAGATGACTGCTGAACTTGCCTAAAGGTCAGATGGGCCTTTGGGGTTCCTGCTTCATGAAAGAGTCTGCAAGACATTCTGCAGGACACAGAAAAAAGTGACTGATCTGTCTTTAAATTTTCCTGCCTCATGGAAATGTCTGCTGGACACTATGGGCCTATAGGCTGAAGATGGATGCCCCAACAGTACACAAGACCTTTGGGTAACCTGTCCAGGCAGCAAGATGTCTCTGTCATTTCCAGAGTTTTGGACGTTGCTTACAATGCACTTCCTGTTTACTTAGGTATAATATTATATCCTTCTGGAGTCTTTGATGGAGTTGAAGAATGGATAGTTATAGTTTTCCTTTGTTATGATAAAAGATAAAGTAAGTATAATTATTGTAACTAATTCT
>JAQHUG010000102.1:1611725-1627485 GCA_028555095.1 Dicrostonyx torquatus | reverse complement strand
ACACAGCGGTTGAAGGAGAGAGTCCAGGGTCACCTGCTACACAGCAGCTGAAGGATAGAGTCCAGGGCCACCTGCTACACAACAGTTGCCTTGGAAGTCTCGCTCAGATGTGATGCTGCAGGCCAGCACACCTAGCCTTTGATACTGTGTGCACACCTCCCCTTTGGGTGCTTGTACAGCTGTAGCTTATAAAAGGTGCACAGGGACCCACCAGTGACTGATAATGCACAAATAATGTATGTGAACTCTTTCTGCAAATGACCCATGCAACACCCAGGATTTTAAGAACAAAGAAAACATACTAACCAGAAAGACCTGCTATCAGGCTTCTTGGGAATGTCATAATGGGGCTAGACAGGAAATATTCAAGCATGGTGCATCTTGTGTTGCTATAAAATGAAGCCGGGCGGTGGTGGCGCACGCCTTTAATCCCAGCACTCTGGAGGCAGAGGCAGACGGATCTTTGTGAGTTTGAGACCAGCCTGGTCTACAAGAGCTAGTTCCAGCGCAGGCTCCAAAGTCACAGAGAAACCCTGTCTCAAAAAGCCATAAAAAAAATTATAAAATGAAGCACTCGGAGAAAAACTAGTGACCTAGGAGACAGCATGGAACAGCTTCTACAGACATAGCAAAGAGATGGATAACCATGTGGGACTATGACCCAGGAGCAAAACAGCACTTTCGAAGAACACCTCCCATAACCATGTGACTACACCCCTATACAAAACACTGCTGCGTGTTCCCCCAAGGTGTGCAGATGCAGAGACTGCCAGGAACAGAAAGATACCAAGGGGCATCATGACAAAATACAATTGGGATCCTGAGTCAGACCCTAAACCCCAAATATACTAGAGATGAAGATGTCCTCCAAACCTGGTAAATTTGAAATAAAGACTGTAATATAATTAATAGTGTTGTAAGAATGTTCATCTCCTAGCATTAATAATATACATTGGCAGGTGATGACATTATGGCAACCAGGTAAGGTATAGACACTTTAAATAAATATTTTTTTGCAGTTTTTCTATAAGACTAATTTCATTTCAGAATAAATTTTCAAAAGAAATAAATTATCATCATAGGAAACCTCCTGCTTCCATGCAACTGCTTCTAGTGGGTGATGTAGTGACCATCATTATAATTCACTTGGGTCTTGGAATTGTTCTGTATGCATCTCAGTTCTCTAAAGAACTTGAAGAGAGACATTTCTATTAAAGATTTATGAAGCGTGAGGTTCAGAGTTGTCCCATTTTATGGCCCCCCTGAATGGTGAAAGTTGCTAGGAACTATAGAATATTCTGCCTACATGAGAAGAAGCCAGGTTATGAAGGAAAACGTGTTTACATCAACCATTCTGATAGGAAAGGATTTAAATCTCTAAGCCTCCAGTCACTTGTTACTTCCTTTTCCATTCAAGATATATTTGCTAAGTGTTCTCTTTGCCTTTGGCTTTACATTTGCAATTATTTTATAAAGGGCCCCCAGGGTTGTACAGACTCATGTCCATCTAACCTGCATAACTTTCAGTGCTGAGCACAATGTTCAACAAAAGTTTCAGTGAAATTGCTAGAAAAACCATTCCAGACTCTAACACAGGATTGATACTCATCAGTCACAAACAGCAGAGTTTGACCAGGCTAATTTTGGGACAGCTCTACCAATGACACCTTTAATACTTAAGTGTTCTTCCCATCTCTACAGAAAGGATGTTAGTTAGCACTCAGGACTCTTGGAGACCTTCCACACACTCCCTCTTCTCAGGCAATGACCCTTGAGTTCTGACATCGTTACATGGAATGTAACATAGGACTTTGGGGCTTTACCATGCAGACCAAATAATACCCATTCAGCAGAAACCATGTTTTATGTTTTGAGTCTGGCTTGTTGCCTGAGCTAATGAGCCACTCCTCACACCATACTCTCTCATGGTGCTGGGGAAATGCTGTGAGGGCACCCAACTGCTCAGTCAGGAGAGCACACCACAGTCACTCTATAGTGTCCTGTGTTGTCAAGTAATGACGTAGCTCTGTCATATGTAGTGAATGCATTCTTTATGTAAAATATTTTTAACTTACACTGTGTTTTTCAGGATGTCATCTCCCTTTATGAGGTAAGAAACATCTAAAATTCAAGAATTCATTTCTAGGAGGCAGAACAATTAAGGAGTGGGACTCGGGCAGAGTGTGGATTTGGAATAGGTCAGTGAAGGGTTATCAGATGGTCTATACACTGACCTAAAATAAAACTTTTTAGTCTTTTTTTTTTCTTATTGGCAACTACTGTTTCAGAGCCTAAAATAGCAACAGAAAGCTTTTTCTTTCTTTGTACTCAGTACAGTCATTACAGTAATTTTTTAAAGGACAATGATTAATACTATCCCAGCTTGGTATACATAAACAGTTTCTAAGAGCTTTTGAATCTAAGCAGACATGCTTACTGCAGAGTAAGGCAGAGAGATATAGGTAGGAACTTGGGCTGTGTTGGTATTGGGGTTGAAGTAATGTTCCCTCAGGGCTAGGACAGCTCTTCGAAGCAGGCATGTGCTCCTGAGAACACTAGATGCCCGAAGACTTTGCAGTGACTGCAGTCTGTGCCACTCCACGGTGGCTCCAGTCTGAAACTGTGACTTCATCCCCCATCAGTCTGGAGCCAAGCCTAGAAATAGCTCTGCTGCTGCCTTAATGGCATGTGGGACAGGAGCAAATGTTCTACACGGTGGCGCCTGTTGGCTCTAATCGGTTGAATTAAGGAGTTGAGCATGTTTTCACCATTTGGTTTAGTTTTATTTTAGTCCCAAAGTCCCTTTGCTCCCATTTCAAGGCTGGCATTTTCTCACTGTGGAGGCCACACTGCTTTATCACAGAAAAAGCTTCCTCAAGCAGAAGTATCACATGTCTTACCCATCTTAAAATGCACTATTTCCAGCAGACCCCTTGACAGCTGCACTTTGCTCGCTCAAAGACCTCCTCTTTGTCTCACTGGACATGCTTCACACCACTCTCCTTCAAAAAGACACAGGTTCTCGTGGGGCTTTGATCCCAGCATTTGGGAGGCAGATGTTGGACAATCTCTCTGATTTGGAGCCCAGCCTGGTCTAAATATCAAGTTCAAGGCCAGCTAACAAGCCAAGACCACACAGTAAGACTCTGCCTCAAAAAAAAAAAAGATAAAAAGAAAAGGAAGGAAAAAAGGAAAGAAGGAAGGAAGAAAGAATGGAAAGAGAGAGAGGAATTCTCCCAGAGTAAGATAAGTGAACTTTAGTAGCACAAATGGTCCTAAGTAAAACGGGACTAAAAACCTTATGTAAATAAAAAAATTTCACTTATTGAAACAGCATAAGACTTAGAGTTAAAAATATGCAATATCAACTCTGAAGATAAGGACTACACAAGTCATATTTTCTTCCCGTGTAGCACTTCCTATCGATTTAAGTCTTACTGTTTTTCTGACTGTAAACTGACTTTGACCCACTTATGCTGCAATTTTGCATGACTGAACAGATCTTATCTCCAGATAACTGGTTTGGCTCTCTCTTTTTTTTACTTCCCTGTAGATTTCCCCCTACTGACAGAAGACATCCCATAACCACAGTGGCTGCCAGAGATGTTATTCTGAGCTTATTAGGAAGCCTTATGAGGAAGGCTCCTCTAGCCAAACCAGAGCCAAGAGAAGACACCTTCTCTGTACATATTAATAAATTTCTCCTCAAAAAAAGGTACTATTAGGAGAAAAGGGAAAGGATGGCAGTGCTGTTCACTCTTAGCTCTGTCCTTCTCCTTCTTATCGTTACTCTAACCCAGTGATTCTACCAATGAGCCCTCCGTCCACAGCTCTGTACACTTGAGGATGGAAATAATCTGCAAGGGTAAGTATCAATGAGAAATCAGCAGGATTATCAAAAAGCTCAGAATTGCCCTGTGATGCAGAATTGATGAGCACTTGTGCCCATGCCGTCGAGCTCATGGACTGTGGCTGTGGCAATACTTCCACTTCCTCTCCACTCTTCATCTAAGTCGTCTCTTTCTCCCTTGTTTAATGCACTGCACGTGTGATTAACCACGCCTTAAGACACGCAATTGGAAAACTCTCCTGTGTACTTCACGTTCTTCCCAGACGCTGGCTTTGTCTAATGAGCTCGGCATCATACGGCCAGCATTGTTCACAGTAGGAAATCAGTTGAAATTTGTTCAAATAATGCAGAAAAGGCAGGGATTTTTTTTCCTGTGAAGCATTTGAGTGTCTTATTTTATTAACCCCTACACTCATCCAGTACAGCATAATGTGAGAAACACTTGCCTGAGCAGTTGGTACTCTAATGATATCCAGTGTTCCTATGGCTGAGAAAACATTGAACTGTTATCCTTACTCACACTCAGAATCCTTTCTGCCCTCCACAAACACCGACAGATCTTCATAAGATAGCCATGTAACCTGCCTTCCAAACTGGACTCTTTGACAGTGACAATGCATTGATGTTAGCAGAACATCCAGGACAGGTAGTCACCTAACTTCTTGATGCTCTACAATGTATCTGTCATTGTATTAAGTCTTGAGGCGAGAAATTATGTTAATGAATGTGTTATTCTCTGTGGTTGATGTAGGACGGTGAGAGTCTTGGGAAATGGGTCAACACAACACACTTCCTAGTCTTACTATTATCACTTCCAGGATTCCCCATTTTCTCTACCACATATTTCTACACTTGATAGGAGGTTTGAGAAGCAAGTGACCCTGCTTTATTCTCACATTAACAACATCCTTATTAATCCTTGAGAACTGTGTGTATTTGTGTGTGAGTGTGTGCACGCGTGCATGTGCGCGCATGCCTGTTTACCAGGAGTTGACATTGTGTGTTTTCTTTAGTCATTCGCCACTTTATGATTTGAGATAGGCTCTCACGCTGACTATGAAGATCTCTGATTTGGCTGAGCTGTCTGGCTAGTGATGTTCTAGAATGCTCCAGTCACTATCTCCGATTCCGCAGTGCTGGGGTTATAAACACATACTCCATGCCCAGCTTTTTACACGGGTGTTAGGGATATGAATTCAAGTCCTCATGCTTGCTCACCATATTCTTTACCCACTGAGTTGTTTCCTAGCCCCCTTAACTTTGAAACATTTTGATATTTCTGTCCCAGTTCATTTGTAGATCTTTCTTGAAACAGGATTTCATTCTTTCCCTGAAATCATTGTGAATCCTCCATGACCTTACCCACACAGCAGTCCTCCTGCCTCAGCCTTCTAGGTGTCAGGAATACAGAAGTGAGTCACCCCTACATCACAATATCACCCCTATCCCACAGTGTCTAGCTCTCTCCATAAAGGGCCCTTACTCTTCCTTGGGAAACCAGTTTCAGGAATTCCCAGGTAATGTTTTTATTTTTCTACTGTTATATAGTTGGGCTCAAATATTTTTAATCCACAGACAAATGCTAAACCAGCAAGAATTGCTAATTTTTTACCCCAAAGAAAGTAAGAAAAGAAATGGGACAGGAAGGGGCAATTTTAAAGATGGGGTTAAAATGAAAGGAGGAAGAGGAAAAGGAGAAAAGAAGAGAAGTAGAAGGAAGCAGCGGCAGCCAGGTTTTTCTCTTCTCTTTCTTCCCTTCACACACTGGACTCTCCTTAGACATCAGGGAAATGTGAATCAAACCAACTCTGAGATTCCATCTTACACCTGTCAGAATGGCTAAGTTCAAAAACACTGCTGACAACTTATGCTGGAGAGGGTGTGGGGAAAAGGGAACACTCCTGAATTGCTCATGGGAGTGCAAACTTGTTCAGGCACTGTGGAAATCAATACGGTGATTTCTCAGAAAATTAGGAATCAACCTACCTCAAGACCCAGCAATACCACTTTTGGGCATGTACCCAAAAGAGATACAATCACACCACAAGGACATTTGCTCAACTATATTCATGGCGGCGTTATTCATAATAGCCAGAACGTGAAAACAACCTAAATGCCCCTCAACCAAAGAACAGATAAAGAAAATGTGATATATTTATGCAAAGGAATGCTATTTGGAGGTAAAAAAAATCAATGGCATCTTGAAATTTGCAGGCAAATGGACGGGAACTAGAAATAATCATCCTGGGTGAGGTAACCCAGACTCAGAAAGACAAATACAGTGTGTACTCGCTCATAAGTGGCTGCCAGCAAAGGATAACCAGCCCACACTGCAGAGAAACTAGAACCCTCTTCCAGAAACAGATGGAAGCAAATACAGAGATCCATAACCGACCACTGGACTGAGCTCCAGGCGAAGAGAGAGAGGAGCGATAATATGAACAAAGGGAGTAAACCATGATGGGGAAACCCACAGGATCAGTTGGGCCGAACTAGTGCAAATCACTGACTCTGGATTGACAACTAGGGAACCTGCATAGGACCAAACTAGGTCCCCTAAATGCAGGTGACAATAGTGTGGCTTGGGCAGTAGATGGGGCCACTGGCAATGGGACCAGGATCTAACTCTAATACATGAACTGGCTTTGTGGAGTTCACTCTCTATGGAGAGATACCTTGCTCAGCCTAGGCACAGGTGGAGGGGGGGCTTGGTCCTGCCTCAACAAGGTGATGGGACAGACTTAGTTGACTTCTCAGGAGAAGCCTTACCCTTTCTGAGGAGTGGGTGGGGGGAATGGAGAGGAGTGGGAGCAGAGAAGGGAGAGGAACTATGACTGGTATGTAAAGAATAAATTAAGAAAACCGGGGACCCAATTGTCAAGATTCTTGCCTAAGTACCACACAACTGGTAAATATTAGAACCCAAGTTCAAATATTTTCTGCCACTAGACCATTCTTTTGCTAAAAATATTGTTAGAAACCAGGTGTTCTTCCAGCCTTCCTTCAGTGACTCACCACCAGTAGCCACATCAATACCAACCACTAATTTCAACACTTTTCCACTGAGCCATGAGTTAAGTGTTCTCCCTATGCTCATGTTATGCCCTTATGTCCCTTTAGGGTCCCTGCCGTCATGATCATCTCTCTCTCTCTCTCTCTCTCTCTCTCTCTCTCTCTCTCTCTCTCTCTCTCTCTCTCTCTCTCTCTCTCTCCCTTTCACCCCCCCTCTGTGTTTCTTTAAATAAATACCTTGTATGATATCTGTTGCACGGTATGATCTTTGCAGCATTCCATGGCCCCAGTCCATCCTCTAAGGTAACTCTGCCATGAAAACTTTAACAAATATATATGGTGTTCCAATGGAGAGCTCCCATCTATAAAATAATGTGTGGACTTACTTCTACTTGAGGTCTTTGTAGCTTCAAAATTTTGACTCCATTAAAGTAATTTTTAAGTTACAGGTAAACTTCCATTCACAGAAGAAAGGGATGCACACAGAGTCAGGCATGGTAGTGAATGCCTTTAATTCCAGCAGAGACAAGGAGATCTCTGTGATTTTAGGCCAGACTGGTGACTATGGTGAATTCTAGGCCAGCGGCGGTTAAAAAAAAAAAAAGAATACACATAGAGACAAAATCCTCAGGAATCTTTAATTAGGTGTGGAGTTATATGCCTTTAACTCCACTTAGAGAGTGGCAAGAGGATTCTGAGTTTGAGGCTATACAGGAAGAGTTTCAAAGTGAAACATTTTCCCCTCAAAAGCCTGGGGTGTAACAGAAACAGAAATAGCTAGAAGAAAAAGAAATAGTTAGAAGGTGAGATAAATCCCTAAGTCCTTGCCAGGTGGCCTGGAAGCTGACATGCAAGGGAAAGTTTAAGAGTATAATCGTAGGTCTGGCAGGAAACCACCCAAACAGGAGTCAGGCCCCTGACTAAGTTGTAGTCAGCAGAATCGCTGGAGTAGAGGGATAGAGATGTGACTGAGCAGATAAAGAACAAGTGGATGGCTGCAAGTACAACAAAGTGACGATCTGAGGGATTTAAGAGATTTGTGGCTGGGGATAAGATTGTTTGTATGAGTAATTATCTCACCACCCAGAATTATGGACATTTATTATGTGGCTAGCCATGTGTTCGTACAGGTGTAATATTTTCCTAAGAAATGCTAGAGGCAAGGTCTTTAATCTCAGCACTCAAAAGGCAGAGGCAGGCAGATCTCTGTGAACTTCAGACCAGCCTGGTCTACATGGTGAGACTCTGTCTCAAGAAAAGAAATTGCTCCCCTGTTCTTTCGGACATGACACTTTAGTGGAAGAGGAAAAGCATGACAAGGGAACAAAGTCACACACTGTGATGACAGTTCCGTAGAAGTGCAGTCCTCAGAGGACACAGTGAAGGGAGTCACTTTCTTCCTGCTAGCTGTAGGGACCAGTGAAGGAAATGCTGAGTCAATGTCACTTAAACTGAGCGAGAAATGACAAAGAGAAAGTTATTTGTGGGCAACAGAGACCTGGGGAGAGAGTTTTCATGCATCAGGCTGGAATCTTTAAATACATATGATTTAACTTTCTAAATCAGATTTGTTACTTCCCTAGGACACAGACTATCCTGAATTAACTGAAGACTGATAACTGGTCACTGATCTTCTACAAGCTGGTTTATTTGGATTACATTTGCCCTAGTCAAAGATTACTTCTAGTAGCTGGCACACAGTCACATGAATGTAGCCCAGCTATTGAGTCAGCTAAAGTAGGAGGGTCAGCTCAGTCCATGTCATCGGGGCCAACACAGTGTGACCCTGTCAGAGGGACAGAAGGGCACAGGCAGGAAAAGAGTGAAGGAAGTAGATTATGTCCTCATCTACCGTCTTGTAGATTTCAAGTCTATCCGTGTTTTTTCCTACAAAGGATTGTTGCCTAGCACCCATGAGGCTCTGGATAACTGCTTCATCTTGACAAAAAATAAGAAGGAAAATTTCCATAGGTACAATTGTGTTTGTTTTTGCTGTTTTTTGTTTTGTTTTGTTTTGTTTTGAGAAGTGTCTGGAATTAAACTTGGAGTCTTGCACATGTTCTTATACCATCTGAGCCCAAATATTCCCCAGCTTTCAAAAGATCCTAGTGCAATACAGATGAAGAGAACCCAAAGGAATCTGCCTCTAAGTAGACTTTCTATTGTTCCTGGGGGGGGTGCAGTGCAGACACACAGTTGTTGGGGTGTGGGCTGTAAACTCATTGGATTGTAGTTCAAAGCCACATTTAAAGATGACAAGAGTTTAGGAATAACTTGTCTGAAGCCTCAGGATTTCAGTCTTTCCTAAATTGTTGTATCTTATCAAGTCTCCATAGAATTGCAAAGTGTCCTAAACTAGTTTGAGCTTCACTATTATCAGGTCTTTTTGGTGGATTTCAGTAGCCTATACCAGTGAACTGAGAAATGAGAAAGGAGAGCCTTTGCTCCTGAAACCCAGTGGCCAGGTTGACACAGTAGCTATAAAAGCAACTCTCAGAGGGAATTCAGTAACTTATGAAAATACCCATGACACTTGTCACAACAGGAAAACACACACCACGGGGAACTACAGGCATAGTTAGAAGGTTGAAACCAAGGCATAATTTTGAAGACAAAAAGGAGGGGAAATGACATGAGAGACTGTGGCATGCATCCGACGTGCAGAGTCCTCTGAGGGCTTTGGGAGTCTACTTAGCAGTTTTTAAGCATTTAGACAACCACCTTTGTGGGGGTGGGGGGAATAAACAGGAAGAGTAATAGGAAGGGAGGAGGGGGAGTTGCCATCAGGAACTCACAAGTGAGCCACCACAGCAGGTAGTACCAAGTCACACAGATTTAGCTGCTAGACCCCAGAGCAAACTTCCTGGCAGAATTCAGTTTTCCATGAATTTTCCCCTTATATAGTGTTTGTCTATCACTTTTCTCCTGTACAATTAGTTAATAGGGTCACTGGGGCCTGAGCATGTCTGCCATCTTCTTTTGCTATGTTAGATGGGGCCTGGAAAGAAACAGGGATGAAGAGAGGGTCAGGCTTCAGGAGAGTCCTAATTCTGGAACGAAGGACTTCCTTCTGCTTTTTCTTCTCTCCTTCCCCTCCCATATTTTTCTCACCTCTTTCCCTATCGATAAAAAGACAAGCTCCAGGGCTTAGTGACTGAGAGCACCAGCTGTTCTTCCAGAGGTCCTGAGTTCAGTTTCCAACACAGGGTGGCTCACAGCCATCCATAGTGGGACCTGATGCCCTCTTCTGGCATGCATGCGTACATACAGATGGAGTACTCATATACATAAATAAGTAAATAAATAAATCTTAAAAGACAAGCTCCAAAATTTCATGCAGTCCTCTGTGAAAGAAAAAATAAATGACCCTTTTCCCCTGCATCAAATTTGGACCTTGGGATAAGTAAAAATAAAAGTAATCATGTAAAAATAACAATAGTAATCATGACTCACTTTGATATATCAAAGTAAGGTAAGAGACCAGGATGCAAATTTGGGGTGAGACTTCCAAAAAGGAGCTATGAACATGTGCCTGGAACATTCCTCTGGGTTCTGGCTAGGATGGATCTGCAGTGGCCATCAGATCTAAACAAATCTAAATTTGTACCTGTAGCAAAGTACATTGCCACACAGACGCATCCTTAAAATCTGTGTGAGCAGGAGCTGTGACAGAGAGAGAGAGAGAGAGAGAGAGACAGAGAGAGACAGAGAGAGAGACACAGAGAGAGAGACAGAGAGAGACAGAGAGAGACAGAGAGAGAGACACAGAGAGAGAGACAGACAGAGAGCACCTGTTAGATATGCTAATAAAGCTCCCCTCAGGTTTGCGAGGGCAGTAGGAAATGGTGTGTATTCTGCAATGGGCATCCATCCTTACGTTTGTTAAGATGATGCTCGAATGGGTAGTAGCAACTTCCTGCAGCCACAAGTCTCCAAATTGGCGGGAACCTAAAAAACAAAACGCACACTATTATTGGGCCATCTAGATTGTTAGTCGGACAGTGTTCTCCATTCCAGCTGTCTTATTGCTACAAGCATCCCCTGCCATTGCCTTGCACTGTTCCCTTCATTGATTTTATTCTGAGCTACTTAGCAGAATAGAATATTGTTCACATAATCTCAGGAAACGAAATTCAGCTGGCCATCATTTTCATAGCGTAGTTGGAGCTTTGTCCTGTTCCCCTTCAATCCCCTCCACAAATGAAAAGATGCACTTTTAGAAGTAATTACACAAATGCCAGCTTCAGCACCATTGTATTCTCCCGCAGCTTTCAATTCGATGCAATTCCAATTAGGTACTGTATTTGGAACCGAGCTTCATACAGCCTCGAAAGCTCCAATTTGAAAAAGCACGTGCATGGACTGAGACCTTCCCGCTACACTTTACATACTCATGCTTCCTAAACACCTTCATAACTTTATGTAGAACTAAAGAAATGTAGATATTAAGATACATGCTGGGAGCAGATAGTTAAACAATTGGGAGCAGATATTAATTCTTATTATAAATCACCTCTATTTAGTAACATTTTACAGAACAAATACAAACTAATTAAAGAAAACACTCTGCAGCTGTTGGATAAAGGATCATTATGAAATTAAGAG
Source organism: Dicrostonyx torquatus (assembly GCA_028555095.1). Lineage (NCBI taxonomy): Eukaryota > Metazoa > Chordata > Mammalia > Rodentia > Cricetidae > Dicrostonyx > Dicrostonyx torquatus. The sequence continues at coordinate 1,616,018 of JAQHUG010000102.1, read as the reverse complement.
AACACTAAGAATTCTAATCAGAAACCTGTCAACAAGGGAAATAACAAAGATGGACTGAAGTGTTTCTTCTAAGCTGGCATTTTCTCTGTGAAGGAAACCCTAAGATAGTTTAGCCTCTTGCCCCTACTTTAACTCATCACACTACTATTTATTCAGGAATTAAACTCATTATTACTGTTTTTAGCCCAGTTCTGACACGTATGACCTTGCTTGACAATCACTTTACTTATGTCCCAGAAACACTTGAGGTCCTTTGCAGAGTATGCAGGCCTGGCTCCAGGACGACTCATGAATGGGTGACTGTGTTAAGGCAGTTGTCGCCACACTTCTAAAGTGAGAAGTTCTAGAGTAAGCGTCTCATCCCATCTGCATTCTTAACGTCTCTTGCCTCCGATTCCCCACTGAAAATTATTACCTCAGGTAATAGAAGAAATGTCTAATCTGAGTGAAAGTGAAGTTACACAAAAAACATGACATTTTCAGTAAATTCTTTAAGAAAGAAAATGACACAGCAAGCTGTTGCTATTTTCATAGGCAGAGGGGAAAATGAATATCCTCCTGTCTCCTGTGTTCACACTAAATTTGTTCCCTCAGAGAAGGAGCTGGAGCAGAGACACGGGGTGGAGCGGGAGGTCCAGGATGAACCCTTTCCTCACCTACTTCAGACAGCTACACTGAGTAGAATCCACGGGCTTCTTGCAACATAGAGGCAGAGACTGTATAGTAATGTAACATTATCAGCTGCCTCATTTTGAAATTTTCATTCAAAGGCATAATGCGTCCAGTCCGTCCAAACAGAAGGAAGAAGAAAATAAATATATGTACACATATGCTGGGACTTTAGCTAATATGTAGAAATGGTTTTCTGACAACAACCCATGAAAATGGTGATCTTGATATACAATCTCAGATTACATCAACAACTCTAAGGAAATGAAAGGAACGAAAATATGCATTTGAGTGTTTGCAGTAGGTGAATCCATAGAAACTGCCTACCTGCTGAACGTGTGGTGAAATAGATTGGACAGCCTTTTCAAAGTGAGTTTTTGAACAGTGGCGAACGGTTAAGTAACCAAGGAAAAAGAGGCAGGAAGGGGAATCGAATAAAGAAAATATAATAACGATATCTCAGATGACAAAGGTTTATGCACTTTAGACTCGCTCCTTCATAAAATCCCAGGGAGATGAATTATCCAAAGCTGTCACTATGGTGGTAATTGTCTGCTTTAATGGGATTTTATTGGAAACAGTTAATGCTATCAGGAATTGCTATAGCATGGCTCTTGGAGTATCTTACAATCATGTCACTTAGCATAGCCATGTCCTGTGAATATTAATAGCCACATTCCAAGTTGTTCATCAGCAGTGAGTGACCTTCAAGCTAAGTACCATTTGTGAAGCTCAAATTAGAAAGAAGAGATCCAGCCCCCAGGGTCTGATTTCTTCATCATGACCTGAGAGTCAGGGAAATGAAGGAGTAAGGAGTCCAGAGGCTCTGCTGTGGGTTGTTCACCTGATGCTAAATTTATGTAAATCAACCACAACAATCTTCACACTTGAATATATTTCTCTCATTGAGAATAATCACTTTTCTATACAGCATGGTCAGTATATAAATGTAGAGACTATTTCTGGAGATTTTACAACTATGGAAAAAGAAATCAAGCAAGGACAACAGAAACTCTAGAAATAGATTTTCAAATAAACAGAATCTTTCTATATAACTGTTATTAGACATCAGTAGGAAAATGACATATTTAATACCTAGTTTTGAAGCATTTTATTTTTTACATGGGAAAAATTTATTCAAGTTTTATATCATATTCAAAAATAAAAAGTTCAGAGATCAATATAAGAATAAAGGGAAACACTTTTAAATTTTGGCTTAGGAAAAGATTTTTTTAACAAGGATTGCTTTTTAAAAGATTTATTTTGTTCTATATAAAATGTGTGTGCATATACCCGAGTATATGTATATGCACCACACGTGTGCAGGTTCTTGCGGAGGCCAGAAGAGGGTGTTGGAACTGGAATTAGAGGTGGTTGTGAGTCACTCTACGTGGGTCCTGGGAACCAAATCATGGGTCTCTGCCAGAGCTATAAGTGTTCTTAACTGCTGTGCCAACTCTCCAGCCCCAACAGTGACTTCTCATAAATAAATCGTAAAGGAAAGGACTGGACAAATTTAAATTAAAAGAATATAGGTTGGACCTGGTGGTATCTACCTATAATCCCAATACTCGGGGGGCTGAGCGGGGTAGATCACAGCTTCAAGAACAGCCTAGGATACATAATAATAGACTATAAATGATAGTTCGGCTTGTCTTAAAAATAAATCTGTATAAAACATATTTATAAATATTCATACTTACAAAATAATTATTTCCTACAAGGAAAGCCCATTATAAAATGGGAAAACTCTCTATGTAGAGAATTCACAAAAGGTAAATATGAATGACCTATTAGTATACACTAGAAACAGTCAACATCAATCCTAATTGACACACAAATTAAAGTATAATATAATATTAATATATATTATAATAACATAATATAATATATATTATTCTAATAGATCGAGATAATGAATTTTTAAAATTAAGTTTTAGTGAGAATTTGTAGTTCTGAGATCTTACACACTGGAAAAAAAGGGTATTTAGGGTCCATCTTTGAAAGTCAATACAGTAATACCTTACAAAGTTGATGATGTCTCTATGCAAGGACAAGTATGTCCATTTTACACTCTTGCAAGTACAAAAAAATATAACATTATGGTCACTATGTCGTCAAAAGGAGCTAGAGAAATAGATTACATTACATTTATATGATGAAATATCACAGTCTCAAAATTGGATTGCCTTGATAAGTGCATATGTGGATATACCCTTCGAACAAATCCGAGTTAAAAGGTGCAGGAGAATTTACATAGTTGATCATATTTCGGTCTTTCTATATGTTTGTGTATGTATTTATCAACACATCTATTTGTCTTTTTCTCTCTGTCCTCTTTCTTTTTAGTACACATAGGAGATTGTACTTATGAGGGCAGTTTTAATTCATGGCAAAATTCAAAGGAAGGTGTAGAGCTTTCTCGTAGGTTCCCAGGGCCTGCTCATGGAAGAGCTATTGAGCGCTGGGTACCAGTTCTCCATCAGCTACCCTTGCAGGTATTTCTCCCTCCACGCCTTGTCTTCTCATTCTCTTTACAGTATTTGTTTTGTTTTGTTTTGTTTTTCAGAGAAGACATGGTTACTTTTTAACGAACTCTTATAAACAATCTCTTCATGGAACTATCTCTGGTGTCATAGCTGGAAGGTCACTACTGTATTCCAGATCACTTCAGTTTCCTCTCATGTCACCCAGTTTTATGGCTTTGTAATTTACCTTCAGGCCTATGAGTCACTTTGAGTTAAAACCCCGCTTGGTGTTGTCTGAGAGCTCCAAATCCATGGTTATCCTCAGTCATAATTAATCTCTTGCTCTTCGATCCTTTCATCTAAATTCACCTGGATTACGGAAGAAGACTCCTTGTCCCCATTGCTTTCAGATACTCTCAGTCTACCACTTGTACCACACTGTCATAGGAAGCAACAACCTCATCATTTTCCTGCCACCTCCCGGTCTCACCATGGCATCCCGTGCATGTGCCGTCAATGTTTATGTTGCTGCTCCAGATGGAACTGAGCTATTCTTTCTATGACTACTGATACATCATTGTGTTAAGAAAATACTTTTTTTTTAGATAAACAGAGACCTGAACACTTGACACATAATTTTTTTTTTTGGTATTAAGTGAAGTTGCAGTAGTAAGAGCTTGAGAAAGCTGGTCACATTGCATCTGGAGTCAAAAGGGAGCAATAAATATATGTATTCTAGTGTTCAACTCCTTCCTCTACTTTATACCATCTAGGATCCCTTGCCTAGGGAACGGTGTCACCCACAGTATTGGCCTTTCCACACAATTAGAATAATCTGTATAATCACCACTGGCATGCCCAAAGTCCCATCTCCCAGCTGATTATACATTTTGTCAAACTGACATTAACACTACCTATCACAGTAAACAAATCATAATTTTTAAACTAGAAAATAAAAAAGTCACATATTTTATAAATCCTTCTTTTCTATTTGCAATGCAAAAGGGAGGAAACCTTGTCTCCTAACTGTCTTGGTGAGTGAAGAGACACTTGTGGTGAAGAGACACTATGACCACAGCAACTCTTATAATGGGAACCATTTAACTGGGACTGGCTTAGAGTCCAGAAGTTTTCTTCACTGTCTTCATGGTGGGAC
>JAQHUG010000102.1:1548158-1586071 GCA_028555095.1 Dicrostonyx torquatus | reverse complement strand
CCACCACACTGAGTATGTCGTTAGCCAACAGCACCCTTTCTCCCAAATTGTGTAAATGACTATATAGTCCTATCTCAAGAAGACTAGACTTTGCTCTTTTAATAACCCCACTCTTGAGGAAAGTATTAAATAAATATTTGTGATCTGAGGAATTAGTCCTATGAGTTTACATGTGCGTAGGTCTGGGCACTTGGGTGAATGGATTTCCGATGCTGAGCTAGTCGGTGTCTCTCCTCCCCGATGTGATATCACACAGTAGGAATGCATTTCCCAACTCCTCTCTCCGCACAGGAGTTTGCTAACCACAGGCAAAAATCCATTATTCCCTATGAGCTCTCAAAATTGTTTTTTAAAAATTGCTGTTCCTGTACTCAGCTTTCCAATCTGCAGGATATATGGGATTCCTACTTTACTCTGAGAATACACTCCTAGCCCTACCCTCTCCCCCAGCCTTCACAAAGAACAACTGGAACAGCTTCTTTAGTTTGCCATCTACCCTACCCCTACTAAAGCTATTTTTCTAATTGGCTTTGTGTTTTCTGATACTAACCACACTTATTGCGCATGAGTCCCTGTAAGGAATAGAGTACATTTCTTTCTTTTTTGCCTAGAATCCTTTCCCTCCTTTCTTCTTATGATTGTCAACCCAATTATGGGACTTTGGGTGATAGGTTGATGTATGGCTCTGCAATGAGGCCATCTCAGGTCCAACCCAGGAGCTCAGGAGGCAGAGTCTTGATTAGCCCACCTATACTCTGCTGCCACCCACAGAGAAAGTGGAGTATCTGGCCATTTATTATTTATTATTATTATTATTACTATTATTATTATTATTATTGTCAGTGACTACAAATAATAAGAAAATAATAAAGCAAAAACCCTTTGTTCTGACCTTCCCTCAGTCTTCTGTTAGGCTAGGGATGTGCAGGTTAAGAGCATATGTAGTTTTGTTTTAGCTCAAATAATGCCAGTCCTATTTCATGTTAGTTCACTCAGCTCAATAGATTCAGGAAAACTGAATTAATCTCCTTCCTGTCTCCTCCACAAGATCTTATCTTTGTACTTGCACCTCTTCCCCATTTGTCATTGAACTGACCTCCATGACACTGACACTATCCTTGACTTCCTGTTTGCAATGATGGCCACTGCTTCCTCAAGTACCACTGTTGTTTCAGTAACTTTGGGTTCTTCTTGGAGAGAAGCTTGGCCTTGATCCCAGCATCCTGGGAAAAGCTTCGATCTCTCCTTCTGAAGCTTCCTCTGTGCAGATGCCAGAAGCACCTGTGTCTCTGTGGTCCGTACTGTTTCCTCCAAAGCCTCTAATCTTTACTCAACAATGGAATAAACTACCCCTGGCCCAAAGCTGACCCCTGTGTATGGCATCTTGCATACTTCGGGGTCAAGCATGCCTGCTAGCCCGTTCTTACATACTCCAGCAGCTACACTGTCATACTATCCACACCTAAAGGTTCTTCCCATGTGTGGGTTGGGGTCTGTGGCAGGACTGCTTCATAGATGAACCTAGTATAGTATGTATGCAGCCCAGCTCCCAAGCAGGGCTCAGGTTAAAGGAGTTTTGGTCATCAATGTCAAATAGGGTGAGATACTAAGACAACAGCTTTGGGTCCTTCAAGCCCTTGAATCCCTACTTGTTTGGGGATAGTGGAAGATCCTAGAACAGAACACCCCAGTATGCTGGAGACATAGTCTCCAATGGCATCAGCTGCTTGTTTGGGGATAGTGGAAGATCCTAAAACACCCCAGTATGCTGGAGACATAGTCTCCAATGGCGTCAGCTGCTTCGGTTGCAAGACCCTTCTCTTCCATAATCTCATACTTCCTTTTCTTCCAGGATTCCTTATTCAGCTTGCCCACGGAAGAACAGATGGTACAAAACTTCCTCTCAGGAACACCACAGATGGCGAACATCCCACCCAGGATGCACAAATCATTTCCCTTGACCAGAAAGTTGCCTACATGAAGTGAAATAAGGATCTCATACATGATCTTTGAGCATCTGAGTCAGGAATCAGAAAGTCAAACTGACTAGTATTGCTAAAATTACCCTGGTAGAATCAACCATAATAAGCTAGGTGGTAATGACACACACCTTTAATCCAGCACTTGGAAGGCAGAGGCAGGTAGATCTCAGTGAGTTCAAGGCCAGCCTAGTCTACAAAGCAAGTTCCAGGATACCTAGGATTGTTACACAGAGAAATTCTGTCTCAAAAAAACCGGAAAAAAAAAGAATTCACCATAATAGTGTTGGGTCCTACCTGGGTTAACCCAGCAGTACGTACACCTTAGCTATGTGGTGCTTAATATGGAACAAAAAGGATAGTGAGGTCATAAAAAAGTCACAGCAGCTGACCCTTCAGGTTACAGGTAAGCTTGACATCACTTTCCAATCAGTGTCCCTTGAGTTCAAACACAGGTCTCTCACTCACTTCAGCACAACACTAAAGCAGTGGTCGGAGCATCAAGCACCACCCCTAACTGCCATCTTCTATAGGCTCTAGTCTCTTGCACACTTGCCCACCCGTGCTTTCAGTTTCTCACACTCGACTACCTCCTTCTCCAGCTGCTTGGCGAAGGCCCTGAACTTGCTCTCCCTGAGGTCACACAAGCTTCTCCAGCCCAGCACGATCTGCCATCCGGCTACCAGCCAGAACTGACTGCTGTCTGAAGCAACCTTGGTGGATTCACAGTCACCTTTATTAATGACAAGAATTCATTCTTTCTAAGTCTGTGTTATCGGAGCCCCTTTGCCCCTTTTTTTTCTCTTATCTCCAACGCTCTCATCAGTTTCCCAAGAGAACAGGAATGAACACCAATTTATTCATCCACTCTGACCTGGTAATAATATCACATTTCTGGTACATACTCTAATATACACCAGGCTTAAACCAACTGGGCAGTTTGTGTGAGATAAAAGTTCCAGCCATTGCCTCGTCCAGTGGCTGTGTATGCAAGCTGCTGTTGTATAAATCGGGGGAAAGAAGGGAATGCTGGTTGTCTCTGTTCTTAGGCCCAAGAGTTTTAAACAGAAGACAAGTATTCTACCTGAATCAAATAAGAAATGCATTAGCACGTGGCAGAGCTTAACCATGTGCTAAGTCATAGTGCTTTTGCTGTCTTCTGTCATTCCCAGGAGCTTTGGTAGGCATCTAAAACAACTGCCCCAGCAAATGGTACAGTTACACATAAGGACCACTTGGAAGACTGGGAGAGTCATCAGCTGCCACTGAGAACATGAATCCTCCTTCACAAGTCGGTGTCACATAGCCCCATATGTGGGCCGTAGAGAAATTTCATTTTAATTCTGATTACCACATTAAACTAAATCAGCGTTTTAATTTCTAAAGGCATCTAAATTATTTTTCTACAAATGATTTTTATGTGTGTGACTAATGATCCCTAAAGACAAACATACACATTCATTCAATAGTACTGTTTTAAAATGCATGCTATACCAAATCAAATATACAAAGAAAATTTACCAAGTAGAAAGGAAATTGAATACTTCTTTCTTTCTCCCATCCTCTTTCCTTTCTTTTTGTTAAGTTTAGGTTACCTTATTCCATATTGTTTTGCTTTCTTAAGAAATACAATGAAACATTTTATTTAGGGATAAATTAACGAAAGTTAAGAATAAAATTCAGGGGGTTCCCATGTGTCTTATTCTTTCCTTCAGAAAGAGCACCTTACATTCATAGGTTCCCTTGGGAGTTTTCAGCACAGATTTCTACTTGGCTTCGTCACAGCCCAGCCGTGCCTTGTGTCACTATCATGTATCCTTCTGTGAGTATGTACAATGCACATTTGTGGGCACAGCTACGATGATTCTTTGTATTGTTTTCTTTGTTTCTACTTATTGATTTCAATCCTCAGTTTGACTTTTTTCCTGGCATCTACTCCTTCTGGGGGAGTCTGATTCTTTTTGTTCTAGAGCTTTCAAGTGTGCTGCTAAGTCACTAGTGTGAGATTTCTCCACTTTCTTTATGTGGGCACTTAGAGTTATGAACTCTCCTCTTAGCACTGCCTTCATAGTGTCCCATAAGTCTGGGTATGTTGTGTATTCATTTTCATTGAATTATAAGAAGTATTTCATTTCTTTATTTCTTTTTTGACCCAGGGGTGATACAGTTGAACATATGTTTGTGGGCTTTCTGCAATTTGTTTGTTGTTGAATTCTAACTTTAAGCCATGGTGATCCTATAAGATACAGGATTTATTCCAACTTTTTGTATCTGTTGAACTTTGCTTTGTTACCAAGTATGTAGTCAATTTTTGAGAAGGTTCCATGAGGTGCTGAAAAAAACGGTATATTCTTTTGTGTTTGGGTGGAATGTTAAATCCATTCAAGTCATAACATCTGTTAGTCCCCTTATTTCTCTGTTAATTTTCTGTCTGATAGATCTGTCCAGTGGTGAGAGTGGGGTGTTGAAGTCTCTCACTATTAGTGTGTGGATTTGATGTGAGATTTGAGCTTTAGTAATGTTTCTTTTACAAATGTGGGTGCCCTTGTATTTGGGGCATAGATGTTCAGAATTGAGACTTCATCTTGAAGTATTTTTCCTGTGATGAATATGAAATGTCCTTCTTCATCTCTTTTGATTAATTTTAGTTTGAAGTCTACTTTGTTAGATATTAGGATAGTTGCACTAGCTTGTTTCTTAGGTCCATTTGATTGGAAAAATCTTTCCCAACCCTTTATTCTGAGGTAATGTCTGCCTTTAAAGTTGAGCTGTGTTTCTTGTATGCAGCAGAAGGATGGATCCTGTTTCCATATCCATTCTGTTAGCCTGTGTCATTTCATAGGTGAATTGAGTTCACTGATATTAAGAGCTATTAATGACCAGTGATACCTGTTAATTTTGGTTTTGGTGGTGGTGGTGGTAGTGTGTGTGTGTTTCCGTTCTTTGGGATTTGCTGTTGTAGGGTTATCTATTGCCTGTGTTTTTGTGAGTGAAGCTAGATTCCTGGGGTTGGAGTGTTCCTTCTAGTACTTTCTGTAGGGCTGGATTTGTGGAAAGGTATTGTTTAAATATGGTTTTTGTCATGGAATATCTTGTTTTCTCTGTCTATGGTGCTATATACAGCTTTCCTGGATATAGCAGTCTGGGCTGGCATCCATGGTCTCTTAGTGTCTGCAGAACGTCTATCCAGGACCTTCCAGCTTTCATAGTTTCCATTGAAATGTTGAGTATAATCCCAATAAGTCTGACTTTGTATGTTAACTTCGCCCTTTTCTTTTGCAGCTCTTAGTATTCTTTTTTTAGTTTGTATGTTCAGTGTTTTGATTATTATGTGGTGAGAGCATTTTTGGGGGTGGGGGATTCACTCTATTTGGTGTTCTGTAAGCTTCATGTATCTTCATAGGCATGTCCTTCTTTAATTTGGGAAAGTTTTCTTTTATGATTTTGTTGAGTATGTATTTTGTACCTTTACTCTGGACTTCTCATTCTTCTATCCCTATTATTCTTAGGTTTGTTCTTTTCATGATGTCACAGATTTCCTGGATATTTTGTATTAAAAATTTGTTGGATTTAGCATTTTCCTTGACCAATGAGTCTATTTCCTTCTATTGTATCTTCAACACCTGAGATTCTCTTTTCCATCTCTTGTATTCCATTGGTTATGCTTACATCTGTAGTTCCTGATTGTTGATCCAGGTTTTCCGTTTTTGAGAATACCCTTAGTTTGTGTTTTCTTTATTGCCTCTATTTCAGTTTTCAAGTCTTAAACTGTCTGAACTGTTTGCTTAATCTCTTTGGTTGTTTTTTCTTGGTTCTCTTGAGTTTCTTTAAGAGAAATATTGATTTCCTCCAATTTTTTGTTTGTTTCTTCCTCCGTTTCTTTAAGGGAATTTTTTAATTTCCTCTTTAAGGCTCTATCATCTTCATAGAGTTAAATTAAGGTCATTTTCTTCTGCTTTATCTGCATTAGGATGCTCAGGTCTTGCTGGTGTAGATCCGCTAGCTTCTGGTGGTGCCATATTGCTCTTTATGTTGTTGAATGTGTTCTTACACTGCTGTCTGCCCATCTCTTCCTTCAGTGGGTGAAGGTGGGGTCTATGCTTCAGGGGGTCCCTCTTCCTCCAGGTGCAGGCAGCTCTATGCCTCTGGTGAACACTGGTACTGCTGTTGTGGGGTTATCTATTGCCTGTGTTTTTATTTTGTTTTGTTTTTGAGTAAAGTAAGCATCAGGTAACAATAATGTTAGCAAAAAATGAAAATTTGAAATGTAAAGCATTATTTATCTATGAAGCTCATACTTGAAAATATAATTAAGGCCAGGCCTAAAAAAATTCTCCTTAAGCCAAAAAGAAAAGCACTGAGGGGCTGGAGAGATGGCTTAGAGGTTAAGAGCATTGACTGCTCTTCCAAAGGTCCTGAGTTCAATTCCCAGCAACCACATGGTGGCTCACAACCATCTATAATGAGATCTGGTGCCCTCTTCTGATGTGCAGACAGAATACTGTATACATAATAAATAAATAAATCTTTAAAAAAAAAGAAAGAAAAGCACTGAGTAGTCTCACATATGAATACAAATTATGTTGATATGAGCTAAGTATGGTTGTATATGATTACCATCCCAATACTTGGGCATCTTGAGCTAGTAGATCATTGTATCAATGCCAGCCTAACACACACACACACAAACACACACACACACAGAAAGAGAGAGACAGACAGACAGACACAGAGGATGTGATTAAAGATGAGTGTAGGAGGTTACCAGGGGCTGAGAAGAGTAGCAGGGAGGTAGGGAAGAGTGAAGTTGAGAAACGACCTACCTTGGAGTTACAGCGATATCAGAAACTCTAGTGTATGGTATCAGAGTATGACAACCACAGATAGTCACCGTGTATTCAGAACTCTCAAAACTAAAAAGAGGACTCGGAATATTTTCACCATAAGGAAGTGATGAAAGTTTAAGCAATAAATATGTTCAACCCATTTACACACTAAATATATATGGAAACAATATCCAGTACCTCGTTCATAAACAGTTTTTGTTAGTTTAAAAATCATCCAGTTTAGAATGATTTCATAGGTGTTTGTCCTGAGCTGACTATGTAGTAAATAAATAAATAAATGCTTTTCCTGAGCAAAGATGATTCAGTAGACCAAGCCAATACATGAGCTATGGAGACCAATTAGTGGCAGAGTAGTTGTTAACGGGTGAGCTATAGATATTATGAGAGTCTTAATCTCTGTTGTTACAGAGTATGGGGAAGACTTTTTTTAGACCAGAACAAATTGCTGTCTTTAACCACAACTCTATGTAATAATTAGAATATATATACACACATATATGTAGGTATACACAATGGATCCTTATGTGGTATATAAACGAGTTCACTTAAAATCCCATCTTACAACTGTTTTGTTTTATTGTGGACTATTTACAAGGCCAGTGAGATTGCTCATGGGTTAGTGTTTATTGTGCAATCCTGAAGACCTGAGGTCCTCCCCTAGAGTCCACATTAATATGGAGGAAGACAGCCAATCCACAAAGTTGTCCTCTGACATCCACATGCAAGCTGTGCCCACAGATGTGCACTGTGTGCACATATACACACAAATAACAACAATGATAACGAGAATAAATTCCAAAATACTCATTAATTAAATGTCAAACAAGTTAAACAACAAAAGTAAGGGTGACACTGGACAATAATATGATTATGACACCCTCTCTGGTAGAAAATGTCACTTAGAGAGTAATATCCACTGGTTTCATGTATTTCTTGTTTGTTTGCTTGCTTTTGAGACCAGCATCACCCTAGGTAGCTCAGGCTGTCCTAGAACTCACTCTGTAGACCAGACTGGCCTTGAACTTACAGAGATCTGCCTGTCTCTGTCTCCCCATACTGGGAGTGAAGCTATATACCAATACACCCAGTTTTGGTTTTCATATATTACTTAATAGGAGTCTAGTCTTGCAAACTGGAAGCCAAGAACAAAAATAAGAAATAGCAAATATCTTGTTGCCAGCAAAACATGTAGAGTATTGATAGTTAAAGACATTTTACCTGTTTATTTCCCTAAAAGTCTATTTGTCCCTCTGACATGGATGTATTTGGTGACAAATAATTCTATTTTATGTCATTTAGAAAGAAAAGTGGCTAAATGCATGCTTTGGCTGGAAATTATTTTACTATCATTCTTCTTTAAATATACAGAAAAATGAAGCTATAGGAAATAATTTTAAAATTATTTTTTAGGGCAGAGACATAGCACACACAGAGAGGGACAGAACCTGCACTCCTTAGAAAGGAAACTGCTTTAAGACTTGACAGCCTTTCCTTCTACGTCTGCTTTTTATTTTTAAACACTACCGGTGACCTCTTTGCTGACCAACATATTCGTGCAAACCATGGCCAAGAAGGGAGGGGCAGGAGCGGAGAAGAAGCTGGGTGAAAGTTGTTGATGGCCTCTGCCAAAATTCCAAGTTGAAATTGAATACGGCAAAGTTTCTTAAGATAGAAAGAAAGAAAAGATTTACAGCTTCGACAGAACTGTAATTCTACTAAGAAAAGGGTATGTCCACCTGCTGTCTCCAAACCAACCGTGGCTGGCTTCGCCAGGCATCTTTCTCCTTTATATATGGAGGTGGAGGGGAAAAAAAAAAAAAAAGCAAGAGACGTTCAAAAAACTTGAGGAAGCCCTGACCCTTTAGATTCCATTTATAGTCTGAGCCGGAATGCCACCCCCCGGAACAACTGAACCGTCCAATCCAGCCACGTGTGTCAAGGTTCTGTTAGGCACTAAGTGAAATATATATGCATGCCCTTATACCATTCAACACTCTGGGTCCAACCTCCAGACGCGGGGCTGCAGGTCAAGAGAGTCGCCACTGCTCTTCCAAGTGTCACTTTGACAGGTTCTCTTGGAGGAGATCTTTCTTTTGTTAACCCATCCTTTTAATCAAAATGGCACCAAAGAAAGACGTGAAGAAGCCTGCTGCTGCCGCTGCCCCTGCCCCTGCCCCGGCCCCGGCCCCAGCCCCAGCCAAACCTAAAGAAGAAAAAATCGACCTGTCTGCTATTAAGGTAACTAAACAGGTGAATCGGTTTGGTCACTGAAACATCTCTCAACACTAAGGAACTCAAGGAGTTTGTGAAGAGGTGTATTTTTCATTGAAAGGAATGGCATTGACCAGTGAACTGGTGTTTTAGATGCCAGGAACCCTGCTTAAAAACATGGGTTTCGGCATACAATTCCAGTGACGTTTTTAAGACTGGGGACTACAAGTGAGGTTTTTATCCGCTCTTTTCTCGTTGTTCAGTATTTGCTGATTCTGTTTTCCATTTCCCCCTAATTTGTCAAAGAGCAATTTAGGGGGAGATATGCCCATCTAAAGGTTTCGCATTTAAGGAGTGCATTTTAAAAATAAAATCTCCGTGGAAATTGGATCCCTGACTCTAAAACTGCATCATAAAAAAAAAAAAAGATTTTAGCCTCTGCTTGTTTCCAGAAAGTTGAAGACAGCTGATAACCCAGCTGTCTTGGACACATCTCTTTGACAGCTGTTTCACTTCATCTGAAAAAAAATTTTTTATTGCAATTCAAGTTAATTTCCTCTTCAATTTGCTTAATAAAATTTCATACACCACTTGGTGCGATGTCAGTGCAGAAAGCCACACACTCAAGTGCTTCAGTGACTATAACTATCATCATGTTTATTTGTATGCAGCATTTAATTCAGATTCATGAGTTCCCCCTAAACAAAATATATATTATTTATATAATATATGTATTTATATATCCCGTCATTTCTAGCTGTTAGTGTGTGTTGAGCCTTTTACATACTGATTTTGAACTAAGGCGAATGTGGTGTGTGTGTGTGTGTGTGTGGTGTGTGTGGATGTGAACACTTTTCTATGAACCAAGTTTTCAGCTTCAAAAAATATTGCTTTGGAAAATGACGAATGAATGTCCTCGCTACCTCTCAGCGACACATCAGATATCCACCTTCTCCTCATTAACTGGGCTTAGATTAGTCCTCGTGGCAGGTTGAAAATCTTCATCTAAGGAACCCAGCCTTATATGGAAAAGGACAGAGTCAAAGTGCTTATGAGGTGATCCTTCCATCCAAGCCAAGGGTTCTGTGTGTAGTACATCTGATGTCTCAATCTTAGCACTGTATGAGAAAGTTACAATGCTGATCTACCCGCAAACATTACATTGACTATGTTAATACAATCGTGAAGCCTTTAAACAATTCCCTAAAATAATATTGAATCAGAACTCACATGGATTTATGTGATGAAACCAAATATAGTCATAATTTTTGTAACCACCAGTTAAATATGAAATGAGACATGTTCCAAAAAGGCAAACATGCTATCGCAAATGTCTAATCTTTATCTGCACCTGAAGTTACATTGAGAAAACTTGGTCATAGGATGGGACTTTATTGATGAATGTCCAGTTAGGAAAACTGCATGTTGGATCTTCTGGAATTTTTGTTTTGTTTTGTTTTGAGGACAAGATGCTTATAGTTAATCAAAAAGAAACCAAACCTTTCATCTTTGGTGATCTTAGTTGATGTCTTTACAGATGCAGGCTGATTACAGCCGCCACTGTCCTGCCTGGTTCTCCAGTGTGCACTCTTTTTAGTGACTTTAGAACCTTAAGTCAGTGTTGAGGCCATTCTTTTTATATTTGTTGTGATTTATGAGACAATATCATCCCTGTTTCTGAGATAAACTTCTGGAAGAAAAGAAAATGTGCCTCCTTAAAAAAAAATACCAGAAGTGTCCCACTAATGAAAGCACACTTTGATTTTGTTCCAGAGAAATTGTGTGTCAAGAAGTAAATGAATATGCTCTGTTAACATCATTGTTTTAGTCCAGAAATTAAGCAAATCACTTGTTCCAGCTGCAGAGAAGTAGCACTTCCCTGAATTGTGACACTGCTTTAGCCTCCCATCCTTGTTTTAAATTAATACTGGTATGAGCAAGAAAAACCAAAGAAGTTCTATGAGTTGTACAAATTCAGTATTGCTCCACTATCAGTTTTTCATTGCCAAGCAAGAAACAGGGTAGACTTTGAGAAGAAACACAAATCAAAAGAACAGAAGTCAAATGAATATTTATTTATTTATTGAAACAGGTTTCTCTGTAGCTTTGGAGCCTTTCCTAGAACCAAGCTGACCTTGAACTCACAGAGATCCGCCTGCCTCTGCCTCCCAAATGCTGTGCCACCACTGCCCGGGTTCAAATGAATCTTGAAGAAATGAAGGGAAATTAACCTTTTGTTTCCTTCAGAAGAACCATCCCTAATGGACGGGGACAGTAAGGAAGAAACCGAAGCCGTCTCATTTGTGTAAAGGAATGTCACTTCCTCTGGTGATTGTCCCTCATCAGTATGAAATCAGTACATGTTTGGAAGGGTTTTAGCAAAGCCAGAGACTATGATGCAGCTTGGGAGCTTTATAAAATTTCATCTTATTCCAGTAGATAACAGGGTTAATTAGAAAGTATGTTATAGCATTTCCTATTATGATGCTTTTAATCGTTTGATGTTTCTAGATCTATTTTCTCATGTAAGTTACAAACTTTTTTCAAGCAGAGAAAATGAATATATCTATATACATCTTCATTAACTTTCTGAAAACTGTATAAAGGCCCAAACTTAATTATTTTATAGGATTTATTTCATAAATCTTGTAAGAATAGAAATCTATCCTTTAAACTGTGGGTCATGCTGAAGTGTAATTACATATAGAACACAAGAATCATTACGTTCATTCCTCCATACTTTACCCAACTAAGACCATGGTCCATTTTAAAATACCCATATTTGACTCACCATAAACTCTGAACAATCTTGGATATTTTTGATTAGTTTGCTTAAACATGCTTTCCAATTTGATTTCCTGGCCTGTTAGCTCTTTACTTTGAATGCTTCTTCGGTTGCTGACACAGAACCTTTGGGAGTCTCTGAGCAAATGCCTACCCAGTGTCCTGTGCCCATACACGGTTCTGTGAGTGGCGTGTGAACATCACTACTCTGTTCTTGGTGGTTCTCAGCTCTCTCTGCCTTCAGAGAGCTGTTATCTCCAGTGACAAAGCCCGGTCCTAGAATAACACTGCCTCCCAGGCTCACATCTGTAGGAGGGATCAAAACCCGCCATTATGATTCTGGGTGCAAATGAAGGAGTGAATATTGGTTGCAACCAAGCAAAATGGTGAAAATAAATGAGTGAAGAGATAACCACGTGCCTGGATTTTAAGAGATCTTAAATATGAAAGTGTTTGGTTTTTTTGTTTTGTTTTGTTTTGTTTTGCATGGTGCATGCTTTGGCTGGTAAGCCAAGATTGCTGTGGGTAGAGACCTTCATCATAGCTGGAAACGTGTTGCTTATGTTTTAATTCGCATTGTATTCATGCCACAATCTGGTCATTCATTCCTGACCGCATACTGCAGCAGTGTTACAAAACTAATCGTGGTAAAGAATGCATTGACAGAAACTCTGCCAAATAACACATCTCCAAACAGGAACTGAACATAGTCGCAGAAAGACTTAAATGTTAGATTTAACGAGGAAGTTGGATGTACACTGTTCCCAAACATATATATTTCCTGAATGTTCAGCGAAGGCACATTGTATATCGTGCATGAGGTCCAAGGTATAGATTTATTTTGGCTCAGACATTGAAACCTTTTTGGGATCACCTGTGTTTTCTTTCATTTCTAGCAAGGCTAAAATAAACCCAATCCCATTTAAGGAATTTCTGGGAATGTTTGAAAACAGGCCCCATAGAAGACTGAATATCATAAGCCCCACTGTAATGATAGCACCCAACATCCATTGTGATTTCATCCTGGATTGTTTTCACATTGAGATTTTTCAGCGTCATAGAGACTGTTTTTATCTACTCCCAAGGAGGAAACTGAACTCACACGAGGCCCGTCATCAAATAGCTAGTTAAGTGGCGAAGGTAAGACTTCACCAGCAGGCTAAATCCATAGTAAACCGTGTTAAGCGTTCGGTTACTTCCGGTTTCTAAAAAGAAACTGCTGTCTTTTTAGTTAGAACCCAAAGTGGGCAGGACACAGAGCTGTTCTGTAGGACACTGCACAGTCCTATGCCGCCAGGAGAGGGCGTGAGAGGTCCGCTGCAGAGCGGCTCTACAAGCCTGCCCTTGGCAGTTCTGAGTGTTCCGGTTCTCACAGCTTCCCTTACCCTCCCTTACACCTGCTCTTGGGGACCTATACATTCTGTTTTATAGACAGGGTGAAATTTTAGGCATTTTCGAAGGCGTCTTATTCACTTTATTACAGCTCCCTGTAAAAATGTATAAACAAAAATGGATATAAAATTACTTCCATCTGCAACAAAATGTTGAATTTTAAGACATTTGTGGTTTTGTTGCACTAAATAAACCTCAGACAAACCAAATAAAATCTTTAAATCTGCCATCATAGGGCTAATCTCCTGAGATGAGACTTCTATTTGCTTATAAATAAACACACTAATTTAATTAGCATTTTTGGAGTTGATAAGCAGAAACAACAATGTCATAGATACTGTTAAATATTAACATTAATGTCACTAGGGAAAAGCATGAGACAAATACATAGAGTCAATCTCTAATTTTAAAAACAAAATGAGCGAAAGCAGCGTATCCTCGGGGAAAGGGGGAAGAATTATTTAAGCATATGAGTCAAAGTCAATAATGTCTTTCATCTTTCACGTGTCTGTATTGTGAGGGAACAAAGCAGGTGAAGGGAGGGAAACCTTGTGGAATGCTCTCCATGGCGACATTTCGAGGTGTAGCGACGTTAAGTAAAACTCAACTTAGAGAGACGCATTCGTCAACTAAAGGCGAAACTGACTTTCATTTAAAGATGACTAAATCTGTGCAAGATGAGGAGGCCACCAAGTGATAGTGCCCCATTTTGCCCTTGACATTTCAGGACTGCAAATGAAGCCCTGGCACGTTGTCTTTAGAAGTCATTCCCTAATTACACAGCATTGAGCACCGTCTGACTCATGGAAATTGTGGGAGGGATTATATTTAGTCTGCTGAGACTGTACTTTCTTCTCTGCGGACTGAAACACTGCTGTAGGAAAATAGGAAAGTATAGAGTTTATTTCTTCATCAATGTTTCCGGTTTGTTTTGCACCCAAACCAGAATCGTGAAAGCAAAATCTGCAATATAAAAGTATCAATGGCTTCAGAATATTCTGGTTGGATTTTAAATTATATGGATGATAAATTGCTCTAATCAGAAATTAATACCAGTGACTTGAAGTTGGAGGGGTGCGGGAGCTTTCCCTAGGTCAGACATCCTCCTTCTGTCCTTGAGAGTGAGCTGATTCTTGACTATATGCCACCCAACAGTATATTATCTTCTGTGTGTAAAAATCAGTTGACTTGAATGTGCTGCTGTGAAATCACATTTCGATAAATTTTTCTTTACTGCAATGATTACAGCATAATTGCCCTTTTCCATAAAGCAAACTGCGAGAGGTCCTACTAACTAAAGATGGAAAATTCAGAATATATTAGACCCATAAGCAATGCAAGAAATCATATTTTCAGAAAATAATTTAGAAATGTTATTTAACTCAAACAACACAGGTTTTGTCATGAAACCCAAAATAGGACCCCATTCTAGCTCTCCTTGTATCACAAGAGAAGTATTCAGTATTTATTTATCACATCTGCCCCAAAAGGAACTTCTATTCCAGACAAATGGGGAAAACATAATTATAATTTCTTAGTATGTGCAATATTTTTTCAAATGCTTACATTATAAAACTTAAAAAGTGAAGGAACAAAAACACATTTTTAATTTTTAAGAAGTTACATAAAATAGGTAAATGTACAAAGAAAAAGTACAGCTCACAAGAAATTTTACATTTATTTTCATATTTATTAACTATGAAAAAACAGGAGAGAAAGCTGGAAAGGAGCAGACTTGGATCACATTCTGAAAGTTGTATCAGAATTCACTTAGGTCGCTAGTGGTTCCTGCAGATCTAAACTGAGCTGTTTTTAATTGCACGGGTTTTGTGCTTAGGCGACAGAATTCAGACGGCCAGCCCAAGCCTCCTGAACTTAGCCTTCCCAGGTTAGTGTCATTTAAACCAACAAATGCAATCTAACCTTCTAATAGTTCTTTCAGGGAACCTGGGCTGGCACCATGTCCTCATTGATCTAGTTTCCCCGTTTATATAACACTTTAATAAGCACCCTAAATCCATTTTGTTGGACTCAGAATTATACGGAGAGAAATTTCTTTCTATTGGTCTTAAGTGACTTATTGTGAGGCACAACATTCTAAGAGTTTCAAATATTCTTTCTAATGGCATTTTGGTGATTTTTGAAACTCTGTAAGAGAAATTATATACGTCTAACGCTGATCTCTCAGCCAGGCAGGAAGGCAGAGAGTATCCAACAAGGTTCTCTTGACTGACAACTGTCTCTGGTTACAGCAACTTCTTTTCTTAGCTCTAGTCATTGGCATCTGTTCATCCCCCTGAAATAGGAAGAGCTTTGACCGTCATAGTCCACATTCCTTCCAGGGCATTTCCTTTAGTGTTCGACACCATACATTTCTTCAATACAGTTGCTGTTCTTCTGAGATACTAAAATTTGACATATATCAATTCTATATTTTAACTGCATTGTAATATTTTTCCTATAAGGCAATTCCTTCTAGGTACCAGAACACTTATCTTTAGTCAGTAAACCAAACTTCATGACTACTACCTGAAAGACAATTCTCAAATGAAAACAGCCCATTATCACTGCAGTAAAAATTCTTACAGACTGCTTTTTACCTAAACTCACCACCAAATGTGAATGGGGGAGCTACAGCCCTGTGGGATGTGGCCTTTTACTAACATGTGAGATGAAGACATAGGATCAGGTCATAGATGCCTTTAAAAAGAAAGAGAAGGTTGACAAATTAGAACTCTGGACCATAAGCATTCACATAAAGTCTAAAGGAAAACGCTAGAGCTATAAATAGTAAAGAATCTTAAATGAGTGTACCTACTCTGCTCTGGGCAGTTCTGGGGGCTGAAGATGCAGAGAATATACACAATTTCTCTGGGATGTAAGCTTTCAGATAAAATTTCTGTCCTCTGGGGATATACAACTCTAGAGGAAAAGCTTACGCTCAAAAGAGAAACTTGGGACACAGTCAGACCCACACTGAATGCACCAGGGAGTTTAGTGTATTAACGGTCTAATGGCTTTAATTGAATGAAAATTTATTAAGCATTTAATAGGGGAGAGGGACCTGATAGAGATGGAGTAGAAAGACCCTAAGTACAAGGCAAAGTCAGTGTTCTACAGAGAGATGCTGGGTTAAAACACATCCAGGTCCACATCAGAAACAAGCTACGGCCTTTCAGCACCGGCCTGGGCTTCCAGCAGATGAAGCAAGAAGGCTGAGGAGCCTGCAGTAGAGAAAAGGAGCCAGGTGTGCCGTAGGGAAGGGACACGTACTTTGACAAAGAGGAGTTCTTATGAAGGCTGGAAGAATGTTTACTATGAAACGAGGAGGGGACAGTGGGTTGAACGCCAGACAAGAAAGATTTAAAACAACTTTGAAACACACTGGGCGATGAGCTCTCAGACTGAGGCCCAAATCAAATGGCTGTGCGAGCAGAGGAAGCATTTGCTCAAACAGCTGATAGTATTCCTACCACAACGAGGAGAGGCCAGAGGCAGTGCGTCATCCTGACTAACAGTGGACAGCATTGCTTTCAGAAAAGCAATATAGCTGTAGTTTACTCTTTCTTGTGTCAATTGATATATTTACGTTTATATTTTGATTTTCAGTATGTTAAAAAAAAATCTAAACTTTTTTGTGAATATGATAAAGATATAGCAAAAAATTGGGACAAAATAATTGAGTAGTTCCTTACCACTCTGTAGCTTCTTTTTTAACAGTAACAGCAAATCTTTAGATGGTGTCTAAGTGGTTACGGGTAGCTTGTTCACAACATAAATTCAAGTTCTGTGCTGATTTTCCAGTTTACCCACAAGTTTTTGTAAAATTTGATCATGTTCCATATATATTCAAGGTTACACTTTTACACCTGAAAAAAAGTAAAATGTGAAAATTATCATTGTTAAAGGCAACTTCAGTGTAATATTTAGTTAGTAGCTTCACTAGTACTGATTCTCAGTAATGGCTAGAAAACTCGAAGTTAACGGTACAAACGCATAAATACAATGACATCAGCTTTAAAGGACAAGTACAAAAGTACAGTTATGAACTTGAGAAAGAGGATTAAAAGGTGTGTGCTGCAGAACTTTAACTTCGACACCAAAAATCATAGACTCTAGGTTACAAAAGTATTAAAGATTATAAATTTTCAATTTTAATACTCTCCTCCATTTTACTTTTAATGATTAAAAGCATGTTTAATTTTTCTGTTAACTATCATTCCCCAGTAACCTTAAAATATCAGTTTGTTTATGAAGACATGTTGACCCAGGTACTACTAACTTCAAAATTATCATTCTTTGTCTGGAGATTCGAGTTCCTGTAAGACTGTTTTCACAACTTGTAAACTTTAGGCCAAAAGTGATATATATATATATACATCTAATCATTATTTCGATTATCATCTAATAAATATTTTATTAGCATCTAATAATTATACAGAAAAGGTGTATAATTGTGATATTTTCATATGTGCACATAATTATGTATTTTGAAAAAGATGTTTATTCTGGAATAGTAAGAGGGTGAGTGGCACACATCATGATACCTTCCTTAAGGGCAGTTGCAGAAGTCACAGTTCATCTTTTTCCGTTTGAGATGCTTGAGTTGTGTAGAGAGTTGTGTAGTTGTTTCCGACACTCTAAACTGATCGTCCCCCACAGCCGTTCCAGCTTTCCCCATTCTCAGATAAGCTGCTATAAAAGCCCATTGCTGGCCTATTCCCCTGAACACCTTGAAAATGTTAAAGTTTATTTTGCACCCCATGAGCCTTACTTTAGGTTATTTTATTCTTGGTCTGCGGATTGAGCCACAAAGTGTTGGACAGGACAGACTGGTTTTAGTAAGAACTTAGCAACAAAGAATAAAATAAAATTAATGTGTCAGTATTCTTGCTTGCTAAGAATTTCAGAAAATAAAAAAAAAAACATAGTCAGTCTATATAATAAAGAAAACGGGGATACCCAAACCTAATATCAGGAGACAAAGAGACGAGGTAGGAACCCCAAATCACTTCTTGCTTAGATTATTCTCCTGAGAATATTGCTTACAAAAGCATGTGGGTGTATCCTAATGAATCCTAAGAAATATACAGAGCACACAAAGGCTTTTCAAGTCCTCAGAGCATTGCCATAAAGGATGGCGTTTTGGGGAGTGTTCTTTCTATACCAGTTACTATTTGAAATCTCAAGCCGGTTTCATCCAAGAAGTTCCAGACTTGCTGACGAGACATTTGCAAGGCCCATAATTATCCACCCGAAACCCAAGCCCTAGAAGAATCCCGAGTTTTCCATGAGCAAAGAAACGTCTTGAAGGAAGAGGTTGCAGAGAACATCTCAGAGGTAAAGACCATAAAAGTACTGACAGGCTTCAGTCTCACTAGGGCTGTTCACTTCTAGGCCCTGGGTTCCTAAAAATAGCCCTAGGGTACACGTCCCTCTTTCTCTCTGCCCTAAGAAAGCTAAAGAACTCCTCCAAGGGGAGTGGCAACTGCCCTGTGAAATCTGATGCTAGCCATGAGGTCAGTTTGACCAGAAATAAAAGGAAACCACCAAGAAGAAAGACTCCACTCAGGGATCGGAGCTGCCGTCAGCTTCTTCATCAGCCCCACTGCTGTGTTGCAGCCCAGAACTCCATCATGGTGGGTCCTTCAAGAAAACAGTATGTCATTTACAGAAGGAGACAGTGGGCGACAGGAGCTTACTGAGGAGACAGGCAGACAAGGGATAGAACGAAGGGGAGAACATATTTATTACAAGGATTTGGGAACCTAGTGCTGGTTTTGATGATCTATGATGAAGATAGAAAAAATGACTTCCAATTATTTCACCAGATGGAAAAAAAAATGCATCTACCTCCCCAGAGCGGTCCTTTGTGCTTCACCTGCTTTTTCCATTTCACGTAAGATTCATCTAGATATGGAAGGGGGAAAGTGCAGCTATAGTGAAATGGTGTACTTTACATAGAAGCCAGTGGTAACTATAGTGAAATGGTGTACTTTACATAGAAGCCAGTGATAACTATAGTGAAATGGTGTACTTTACATAGAAGCCAGTGATAACTATAGTGAAATGGTGTACTTTACATAGAAGCCAGTGATAACTACAGTGAAATGCCAGGAATAACTGACAGCTAAGGCGAAGCAAACCGTACCCGATTCTTAAGTTTCGTACACTAGTACAAAATATGCTAATTAAGCAGAAAGACTGACGGTGGTTTTTATATACCGTGCTATATGCAGTTCTAAATGTATCTTATCAGACATATGCTAAACATACACCACTATGGCATTCTAGGTTGTGCTCAGTTTAGCATGTTAATATTTTCACAGCATTAAGATACTGAGAAAAGATTTTTAAATTATTTTTTGCAATAGATTTTATGCTCATAGGTTCAACATTGCCCTCACACACCCGTCCTGTGCTAAGAACACCTACATGGTTTCCTAACGTCTCAGAGCAGAGAGCACTCGTTCTGTCAATGCATTTGAAAGTTCTTTCTTTCTCTCTCTCTTGCCACTGCAGTCCTTCAGTGCTGACCAGATTGCGGGTAAGTGATTTGAGCTTCCCTACCGAAGGCAGAGCTCTCTGCCTGTCTCTAAAACGTCACTTAACTCCACAGCATGCTCCTTTGTGGCTTAGACTGTTCCCGTTCATTCCATGCCTGGGCTCCGAAAACTGGGCTGACTGCTGGAGCTCACTTTGAAGAGCACTCGGGGAATGAGCTGGATGCACTTGTATATCAGGGTGCTCTTCTCTGGTTAAAATATATTTTATGATGAATTTCTTTCTAACAGATCGAGTTCTCTAAGGAGCAGCAGGAGGGTAAGTTTAAAAGCCATAGCGGTTCATACGTGCAGACTTAATAGAGATGGCAAGTGAGAAAACCAACTCCCTGGGGATGAGCTACGTGCTGCCTAATTATCCACACTGGGGTTGTTCCTCTAAATAGAAATTGCTTTCAAACACTCTAAATATAAACCTGTATAACTGCAGCCCTTGCTTATAGTTAGTGACCAAAGATGTAAGAAAATCAAAAATAAACTATAAGTCCATGTAGTTCCTGATTCCTAAATAAGATAGACTTGGAGCACTAGGAAAGAGCAAAGATAATATATTCACAAAAGAATATATGTTCTAGAAAACTAATTAGCTAATCAAAGGCTAGAGAGAGATTTGATAGGCCTGGAGTGTTCAGTCTGAAAAACGAAACTGATTACGAAAGCTGCGCTGACGGCCAAACCTGCCTAGTTTCCTTGGAAACAGAATTGTGAACTAGAAGAGATTCACAGACAGAGAAGGATCCTAATCCAATACTTTGTTAAGGGATATGAGACAGACAACTGGAGAAATAATAGGTCTTTCTTCCTCAATGACCAAAGAATTAGTAATTGTGTCATAGTTTTGTATGAAGTCAAATAGGCTAGGCAATTTTTCTTAGGAGTGGATGCTATTGGTGCGTCTCAAACTTTTTAAGATTGAAGAGACCCTGTATAGCTTCCTTAAAAATGTTAACTTTTTTCCCTTTGTGTCTTTGGATTCAACATGGTCCAATATCCCAAACAAGCTTGATTTTTGGATTAGGAAGTATAGGGAGAATTTTTATGGAGCGAAATCATCATAATACATGGATAAACTAAACAAAATGCATTTGCAGAAAGGAGAGACACAAACAGTTTAGTCATGTGATGTTATATGTTAGGTGATTGGCCACAATAATGCATAGCATATTATAATATATAAGGTACAAATAACTATGGGTGATTAGTAAGAGTTCTCTACCTAAGGTTTCCTCATTGTTCAGTCTCTTTCAGGGTCATGTTTGTTTTGATGTTGTCTGGGTATCTGTTTAAAACAAAAGGTTATTTGCTGTAGTACAAACTCACTGATATCAATATCATGGTTGTTGGCCTCATGTAGACAGTTTAGATGGCTGGATGACTTTTAACTCAAGATCATTTAAAGTTATACTATGAAGGATTTGTCTTAAAGGAAATGAAGGTTCTAATTTGTTTAAGTATACCTTTAACTGATGATGCAGCTACATCATATACCTGCCTCCCAGGCCTCTACAATTCCTTACCTAGAGTATTACCATGGTGTCAAACTATCACTGGATCAAATAATGAAATATTCAAAAACCCTTGCTGAGACAAATGTATTTAGTGTTGAGTGTGAGACCTATCACCCAATATTGAAAACAGGTTTTAGCCACAGAATTGAATAAACATTGATACATTGGTCTGGGTTTATGTAAACTATTTAAACTAAGTGGGAATTCTGTGCTTTCAGAATAAACCAAGAGCACTTGAATGTGTGTCCTTGCTTAATGAATGAAGAATGTTGTTCATACATTCTATTTGGCTCGAAGGAAAGGGGAGAAAAGCAAAGAAAATCAGAGCATTTGGAAGTTGTAGGACTCATGCTGTCTGTTAGCGTGACCACAGCTACATATGGTTACTTAAGCATTAATTAATTTTTAAATTATAAATGTTAAAGTCTGTATCTTAAAGTTCACCAGTCACATTTCAGTGTTCAAAACCACCATTCTAGGACAGGTGGAGAATAATTCCATCACCAGATGTTTTGGAAATGGTATGGTTCTGGGCAGAAGATCAGCTGATACATTCTTTTGTTTGTTTGTTTATTTTGTTTTTTTGTTTTTCAAGACAGGGTTTCTCTGTGGCTTTGGAGCCTGCGCTGGAACTAACTCTTGTAGACCAGGCTGGTCTCAAACTCACAAAGATCCGCCTGCCTCTGCCTCCCGAGTGCTGGGATTAAAGGCATGCGCCACCACCGTCCGGCTAGCTGATACCTTCTTAAAGGTCAAATATGAAAGACTGTTAAGTTTCCTTGCACTGTTGTCTGTGAAGACAACTCCACTCTGTTCTTGAGGTTAAGCAAAGACGACAAACAATGCATATACAACGGATCATGGTGAGATTATAATAAATGTTGTTAATATAGCCAGTCAAGGAAGGATGTCTCCAGTCTATTCTAGAACCTTGAAGAGAAGAACTAAACCTTGAGCTAAAAGTTCAAGATTAAAAGAATTAGTTCTCTGGCCTCTGCCTTTAAGTTACTAAAATATAATGTCAGAGCGATTCCATTACAGCTATTAAAGTCCCTTTTCTACACCAGCATCTGAGCCGGGTGACCAAGAGTCCTCAGAGCACTGTGTCTGGCATCTGAAGCCAGCAGCGAGAGGAGTCCAGTTCCACGTGACCTTTAGAAAGATAAAAAATAGTATGTGACTCATGAAACCACAAGGCTCAAGCACCCTTTTCCCAGATTGGGGCAGATTATGGTGAGAGCAGAGACAAGAATGGTAGCATGGCCTATAGCTAATTGCGTATACAGGACTCTGTGTAATCTTAGATCAAAAGGCACTGGGATATCATGAGACAGGACATCAGGGTATTAACAGAGTGATCTTTCCAGACCGCACATTTTGCTGGAGATTGTGGTAACCTAAAAAAGATTGTTTTCAGTTCTGAGAGTTTATTCACCAATGTGTTTATTCATTCAAATGTTCCAGGGCTGTTGGGGTTAACGTCTGTAAGTCACCATCAGTACTTTTAAGTTTTCCAGAAATTTTCACTTAGTTAAGTTTAGATATTTCCTTTAAAATGCCTTTACTGGCTCCTAAATCCATTTTATCCCTTTTTCCAGGCTTTTCATTATATGTTTCTAAATTATTATAGTCATAATTGTGAAGGTGAAGCGGTTCAATCAAAGCAGAATTATAGGACATAAAGTAGCTGGCAGAGCTATCGTGGGGAGAAAAGGCAGAGCCTTGAGATACACTCTTAATTCACACACAGATGTGGATGTGAACAAAAACAGCTCAGTCCGTCCATGAAAATACCTGTTTCAATAACATGGGACATGTAATAATATGAAATGTTCTGCAGAATGCTACATTAGAGAAAACTAGACAAAGGAGAAAGTAATTTTTTCTGCATTATAAATATTAATTTTAAAAATATTCTTAAATTATGAAGAATTTTTGGTCATATGGATTATTTGTGGGATAAATCAGATTTATATGAGGATATCATAATAATTGGTCCAAAAATATTTCCCTTCTGTATTAACCATAGTAGTAGCCTCTTTGAGTCAGACACTGAGGAGGTTAAATGACATTCAAAATCTTACAAGCCTGCCTCACACTTCAAACTTCCTTATAATAATAATAATAATAATAATAATAATAATAATAATAACAATAAGCTATTTCTGGAGGAAACAAGTTGAAAAGACAGCCTATAAAATTGGTGCCAAAGATTTTTCTACAAACTTAAAAAAAGTTTGGGTTAAACTCACATACAATAGCCCCAGCTGGAAATTTACTTTCTTGAAATTTTACTAATATTGCCAATTAATTGAAGGACTCTTTGGAGACTCTCAAGCTTTCTCAAGGCACGAGAATATTTTAAGTGACTCTTGCTTCCCACACAGATGAAAGAAATAGGAATTGCTATCACTTGGAGCTCCAATTTCCACAATTAAAAATTAATTCCACATTACTAATAATGTGACTTAAAACTAGAAAGGCTGCTTCAGAACAGTTCCCCACAGAAACACCGAAGGGTTTTCCAGTGACGGTTTGAGAGCCAGAGATAACTTGAGTGGTTGGAAGAAATGGTGAAGCAGAAAAGAGGTTGAAGGACCTGGGGTTAATTAGACGGTTCCAGGAAATTGAAAGTCAGTTCCCACCAGGGCCTGAATGTCTCATGCTTCTTGCAGAGTTCAAGGAGGCATTTCTCCTGTTTGACAGAACAGGAGAATGCAAGATCACCTTAAGTCAAGTGGGTGACGTCCTTCGGGCTCTGGGCACAAATCCCACCAATGCAGAGGTCAAGAAGGTTCTCGGGAACCCTAGCAATGAAGGTAAGTTCCTCGAAGATCAGTGGAAATTGTGAAAGGTCTCCCACACAATAAGCTCAGTTTGCTCCTGATGGTGGCAGCCATGCCTCTTATCACTGGGAAGCCTTAACTTTTTAATAATCATAATAACAAAATGAGTTAATTTTCATTGAGGACCCGCAGGTGTGATAAGACATCACACAAGAGAGAAATGGCATGGAAGGATGAGACCATGCTCAGCATGGTATCTAAATCCAGGGCTAAGTCCAGGGCTATACACCCTTTGTAGAAACCCATAAATAATCATAATGACATCCTTCTAGAAAACAGCTATTCCTTGAGAAACAACGAGATAAATTGAGATAAGGCATAGATGAGCACATTTTTTTCACAGAGTTCATACCTTCAAAGACAAAAGTACATCTTAAAAGTTAGTTTAACATTAATTAGAATATAATTGCATCATCTCCCTCATTTCCTTGTGGAGCCAGTATAATAATATATTAAGTGATCTTTTCTCTATCTCTTCCTTCCAACCCTTTCCGTGCTTTCCCCTCATTCCCTCTCACATTCATGGACTCTTTTCCTTTTAGTGTTATTTTCATGTCTGTGTGTGTAACTATATAAACACATACATCCAACCTTTTGAGACTGTTTACTGTTGCTTGTATGATATCAGGGCTGACCACCTAGTACTGAGTAATTTGGGGGAATCTATATATATAGATATGTGTTTATGATATTATGTGTGAATATATGTACACACACACATATATATACATATATATGCAGTTTACACTTTTTTGTGAATAATTTTATTTCATCAGAGATCCTGAAGAAAGTTCTAGAATTTCTGGCCAGGAATTAGAAAGGAGTTAAGATGTCACACAATATTTGACACACAATTTTTTCTTGTGAATTTTTTAAAATTACTTCAGATTCAAAGAAATTGAAGACTCTACAGGAGCTCAAGCATAGGCTGTATATATAGTTCAGTAATGTTTTACTATGTTTATGTTATGGAAAATTTTATATTGCTTCCCTGATACATGTGGACTATAGCAAAATAAAATGTACTAAGTAATCAGATTGTCCCAAGCATTTGAACAAGCTTTTTGTGCCCTGGGTTCATTAAATCTCACTGTAAATGTAAATGTAAAATGTACAGTACTTCCATTTTAAAACTGAGAATACAGTGCACAAAGAGGTTAAAAGAGTTGAGCCAAGGGGCTGAAGAAGGACTCTGCAGTTAAAGGCATTTACTGCCCTTTCATAGGACCTGGGTTAGGTTCCCAGCACCCACATCAGGTAGCACAACCAGCAATTCTACTTCTGAGAGATCTAACACCCTACTCACCTTCTGCAGGCACCAGCAAATGTGCCACACACATGCATACATTCAGGTCCACACACATACATACAAAATAATTTACAGAGAGAAAAGTAGAGCCACATTTGGGGATACACACCTACAATCTCAACACTTTTAAAGTGGAGTTGGAAGCTCAGAAGTCCGATGTCATCCTCAGTTCCATGGCAAGTTGGAAGTCATGCAGAGAGGAGTAAGAGCCTATCTTTAAAAAAACAATGAATAAAAATTAAAAAGTGGTTAGTAAAGTTGCTTATTGCTTCAGAGTTGTGTTAATCTGGGAATAAGGTATAGAACTGAGACTATACTCATACTGTTGCCTGTTACTGTATTTTTGTCAGGTTAGCAGTTTACCCACTGGAATTTAGGTTGTGTGAAGATGTTTATGAACATTTGCATTTGGTGAAGATTTTCATGAACATTTGTATTTGGCTTGTGACTCAGAGGTGGTATCTTATGGTGACTATGAACCCACAAACTGCAATCTTCTTTCAGAGATGAATGCTAAGAAAATCGAGTTCGAGCAATTTCTGCCCATGATGCAAGCTATCTCCAACAACAAGGACCAGGGAGGCTATGAAGACTTTGTTGAGGGGCTGCGTGTCTTTGACAAGGAGGGCAATGGCACTGTCATGGGTGCTGAACTCCGCCATGTCCTTGCCACTCTGGGTAAGGGAGTACATTTCACTGGACTTAATAGGAAAGATTGTATACCAGGAGGATCATGGCAGGAAAGTCATGACATAATCAAAATAGACAGGGGAAAGACTACAAAGGAAAAATTTTTTTAAAAAGTAGTCAAAAGTCTGTGACTATTTCTGTTGGCCTCTGTGACAAGTGAGACTGTATGGGGGTGAAGTAATAACCAAAAATATTGGACATGAGTTAATAAAAAATGTGCTCCTTGCAAGTTATAGTTGGGGTATGAGGGATACTGATTATTTCATCCACCCATCCAAAATCAGCTTAATGGAAGCCTCTATGCCAGGGAAACAAGGAGGGACAAATGTTTACCCCTCGAAGGCACGGGTTTAATCATGATTTCAAAAGCTCATGGCTGATCACTAATGTTGAGAATTTGAAAATATTCTGTGGTCTTATTTCTAAAGCGAAGAGTGTTTTGTTTCACTAGGTGAGAAGATGAAGGAGGAAGAGGTGGAAGCATTGTTGGCAGGCCAGGAAGACTCCAATGGCTGCATCAACTATGAAGGTACAGCCAGCTCTTACTTGATTGAAGATCGATTTCTTTTTCTTTCTTTTCTTTTCTTTTCTTTTCTTTCTTTCCTTCTTCTTTCCTTCCTTCCATCTTTCCTTCCTTCCTTCCTTCTTTTCTTTTTTTAGTATTTTTTTTCCACAACAGGGTTTCTCTGTGTAGCCTTGGCTGTCCTGGAACTTGCTCTGTAGACCAGGCTGGTCTTGAATTCACAGAGATGCTCCTACTTCTGCCTCCCAAGTGCTGGGATTAAAGGTGTATGCCCCCACCACCCAACAATAGATTCCCTTCCAACTTTAACTTATTTTCCTTTATTGATGCATTTTATTTATTATAAGTTAATGGCCTAATCCTGAGATATTTGTATGGGAACCCAAACATATATGCAGAATTAATTCCAGTGCTTTTTGGAAATCCCATGCAGACTTGCAGTTTAACCTGTGTTTCCTTATGTTTTCTCTTAGTTTTTCCACAATATCCCTGAGGGATAGACATGGTTTAAATTAGAATTCAGTTCAATACAACACCAGAGTTGAACAGATTTTGAAATCTTTTACTAGGACAAAAATTATGATAGTCAAGAAACTGGAGGTCAAAGAAAAGTGGTTACTTATTGATAATCAAATCATTACAGCAAGGCTCGTACTGGAATCCAGCACTCTTTGTCTAGTGGCCCTATTTACGTGAAAATCATTTACTAGCTTGGTATGATAGCATACATTTATAATTCTAGGAAGCTGAAGAAAGAAGAGCCAGGCCTGAGCTATAGAGTGAGACCCTGCTGGAAGAAGGGAAAGAGAGAGGAAAAGACCGATGAGCACACATACATAGGGGTGTGTGCAGGAGGGACAGAGATACACACAGAAAGAAGGGAGAGAGGGAGAGAGAAAGACAGACAGACAGACAGACAGACAGAGAAAGAGAGAGAGAGAGAGAGAGAGAAATACCACCTCATAGTAACCAGTATTTATTTCCAGTTGCCAGTTTACAGCAGTTTCACACAAAGGGTAAGAAAGCAATATATACTCAAAGTAAATATTTAAAATAAAGCTGTGTAATATTATTTGAAATTTACAGTATTCCCAATACACTCTATTGTTCCAAATACCAGCCACATTTCAATAAATCTATGATGTCCCAAATTTAGAAAAAGCATAAGAAAAAAATAAACAAAAAAGAAAGCAGGAAAGGAGGAGAAGGAAAGGGAAGAAAAGGAAATAAAGGCATCCAGCCACACCAATCAATCTTTGCTATAAAGTCCTTTTCACTCAAAAATAACTCCTCTTTGCTTGTTATAAATAAATTATGTAGAATAGCCTCTAATAATATCATTGAGAGAAATTGATAGTCATCTGGAAAATAAAGTCAAATCTCAACGTCTTTTCAATTCACTTTGGCTTTTCTAACTGTGAACTGTATATATTGTCCAACAGCTTTTGTCAAGCACATCATGTCTGTCTGAGTGGAGTTTGGAAGGTATACACCTACTCTCTCTTTAATATGCAAGGCTTCGATGATACTTTGCTAAAAGAAATAACAGCTGCACTGCATATGCTTTAGACATAAAATAAGTATTGCCTCCTAATCGTAGGTTATTTATATTAACCAGAATATGCTCCCCTCTTGAGACAATAGATACAACATATTTATGAGTGTACATGAAAATCCTTTTGCTTCTATCTACAAACCCTGTCTTTTAAACTTTACTACAATTAAACAGTAAAAATTCAACTAACCAGAGACTAGTTATTAATTGTAGTTGGCATGTAACACTGCTGTCCTAAATTCCTTAAAAAACATTAACTTTTAACAAATTCTGCTCTAACTATGTTGTAATAGTTGTGGTACAAGGGCTGACAAGCAGGTTCTTAAAGCAATGGTGTGACTTGCCTTGGGAGTGTTGCCTCACCATTTCCTCCAGAATGTTCTTTCCAAGAGCTGCTATCAACATCTAACTTGCTTCTTGTGTTCCCCCTGCAGAACACAGTGTTTTGGAAGACTGGCCAGAATGTCAGTTCAAGAACACCCACAGCTAACTGTCCACATCTACTTACCACTACCAAGAAAATCAAAACAACCTAGACCATTCTAGACTGAAGAATTCCCTAAATTTTTATAAGCCTTGAGTTTTTCATAACACACAAATCAGGCATCTACTGGTCCAGGGGATATGAATAAAAACATTGATAATCTCAAGTTCAAGCACCACCTTGATCATCTACTTGGGTCTACAACATTCTTAAAACGCTGTATCAATAAACTTGGTCAGTCTGGAATATTCAAGTTGTGTGCGTCATACTTTTTTGTTTTATGAAAATAGATTTTAAGAATTCAATTCTTAAAATATAAAAATACTGAAAATTACAAATTTATTTTAAAAACTTATCACCGAAGGGCCTGATGAGATAGATGCCTTTGTGGGTAAAGGCATGTGTCACCAAGCTTGAAGACCCTCATTTTATCCCTGGGATGCACATGATGGAAGACAACGGATTCACACATTTGTCCTCTGCTCAACCTATGTGGGCCATGCGCCACTCCCCACATATACACACATGTGACAACAATAAGGTGCATAAATAATAATGCAAAAGGAAAAAATTAAGGTCATCACAATCTACAAAGCAATAACAGATTGAATAATTAAGAGATAATGCTATTTTAAAAGTTAAAGAACCAGGAAATTCAGATAGGTGCTGGGGCATTTTAATAGACTCTATAGGCAATTTAAGGTAAAATTGGGTCCTTCAATTTATGTTAATCGTTATTTATGGCTTGATCTATTTCCTTTGTAGTAACAATTAGCCTATTGGAGAACTGTAGAAGATTTTGACTTTTCTGTCTGATGACTTCAAAAACAAAATCCAATGTGGTCTTTTAGCTGCTACTTAAAACAATAAATAAATAAATAATAAGCAAACAAACCTCCCCAGGATGAAGGGCTTGTTGCTCAGGAGCTCAGGGTTCTGTTTATTGCAATGTCTCTCCCGCTACGACGTGTTCTGTTTCCCACGCACAAGTGTCCACACCTCAGCTTAGCCCAAAGCACAAAAATTAAATGGAAAAGTTTACAGAATAAGCTTTATCGCCTCGATATATCTCATATATCTTTCCGCAGTAGACCCCAGAAGTAGGAAGTATTAGTACGATGTAGTTGCCCCCACTTCTCTGAAAAGACAGCCATAAAAAAAGGGGGGCTCTAATTTCAGAAGTACCTGCCTATCCCTACCTCTTGGGAAGGGAGGGTGGCAACTTCAGGTCAGCAAACTCCTATCTAGGAAAAGGCACTTATATTCTAGTCACTAACCCGTGCTTTTGTGGCTAAGTTGGGATGCCGTAATCACATGTTTAAGGAACGGGAACTATGACCTCATGAATTGGAAACACCACAGAGGGCATATCTCGGAAAACGGAAAGCGGTATCTGCGTTTTCCTTTAAGGGACCACACCAGTGCCACTGAGAAGGTGAAATGTGCCTAGTGAGGTGGGATAATTGAATTTTTAAGTATATTTCATATTAACTTATGTAAGATTTTAATTTAGTGGCTACATGTGGCTCATGACTACCCTATTGAACAATGAGGCTCTCAATACACATTTATTTTTTTATTTTTTATTTTTGGTTTCTTCTAAAATGCTTATTTCACACACATGTAGAAAATTCTGTGGATTACCTTCTTGTCCTGGATAAGAGATGATATTTTTCTGTCACCAATCTAAAAGTGATGGGATCTGAGAAAATGGTAAATGAAGTATGCTAAAGTCTCATACACATTTATTTTTAATTATTATATGAGATAATAAAATTTTTAATTATTATATGAGATAAAAATTTTAATTGAAAAGGTAGACATCTGAAATTGTCATTATTTTTAAATTTAAAAAATGTTTTCAAACTGGGAGTGGTGGTGCATGACTTCAATCCCAGCATTTGGGAGGCAGGCAGAAATCTCTGAGATTGAGGCCTGCCTGGTCTATAGAGCAAGTTCCAGGACACCAGGGTTACACAGAGAAACTGCCCCCCTCCAAAAAAAAAAAACCCATAAAAGTGTTTTCAAAAATGTGAAGGTCAAAGTGTGGAGAAATGGCTGCTACATCACAAAGGGCTCGTTTTTTTCTTTTACAATTTGTGGCTACTTTCTCATCACGTACATTTCTTTAATTTTTTTTTTCAGCCAGAAAACCATGATGCCTGAGTGGTACCAAATTGTTACTTTCAAACTTTACGCATGATGCTTTCCTCTCAAGACTTTATGAACGTGCTTTACCTCTCCCTGTAGGACAACTGCAGCACGCTGTCATGGGACCTAACCTTATTAAATTACCAAGTGTGAGTCGCCCATAACTCAAGGAGCAGCAGGTGCAGCCGGAGCTGCAGGCGGAAGAGAGATAGTCGTTTTTAAACGTCCCCACCAGTTGGCGAAACAACAGGTGTCTAATTCCTCAGCCTTTAAAAATAACTTTAAAAAAGCCTGTGCTGCATAAGCAAATACTTTCAAGTTTGTTTTAAAACCATCTTCAGGCTATCTTGCTCACAAAACACATTATACATTGATTTTTTTTTGTCTTGAAATTACATTTGAAACCTAAGCTCTTAAGAATTTATTCCTCTATAGAAATGAAATAAATAATTATGATTTAACTGGTAATAAATAATTATGATTAAATTGTATTTTTGAAACTTCTAGGTAAAATTTCTCAAGGAATATGACACAGTAAAGTGCCTGTAATAACTTTCCCCTAACCTGTTCTCTCATGTAGCCTTTCGCAATATGCAAACTCTTTTCAGTGATGACACACATAGCTTGAAATTTAGGAGAATGAAGGAAGAAAATCTTCCCTTCAGTCCTAAGTTTTGAGAAAATCATGAGTCTACAGACCTAGTCAGCAATGTCTATAATCCCAAAAGAAAGGAGATTAAACAGTAAATATCAGTCTAAAGTCCAGACTAACACCCTACAGCCATCAAGGCGACTAAATCTGTGGGGCAGGGTGGTGAATAAGTAATTTCAATTTTACAGTTTGGTAAGCAATAAGTGAGTGAAGCCCAGGCTAAGAATAAGTCATGGCATGGGGAACAGTGATGGCTTACAGGACCTGCTGGTCAGCCTTCCAGAAGCTTCATACAAGGCAGGTGTTCTTAAACAGCATTAGTATTTGATGGGAAAAATTCCTATTTTTTTCCCTTGGATTTTATCTCCTAACTGTGGACCAGAGCCATCACAGCCATGTAAAACAGAAACAGCACCCCTCCTAGATCAGCAAAATGTGTCCATTCACATTTTAACACCCCAGTCCAGCCTCACTTCTCATCAACACCCCACAGAGCCAAGGATCTTACCCAAGAATACACCATGCCACTCTGTCCTGGGTGGCTCAAGACATGAGAAGCCCAGATCTCCCTGCCCAAACGGTGTCAGGTCTCCTCCAAAAACGAGAGTGGGAATCTTTGTAGGTCCAGCCTCCTACAGGAAGAGCTGCAGTAGTGAGCGTCGCCATGCGACAAAGAGGTAGCTACTACCCTAGCAATACTCATTCACCCAGACAGCTCCTGCGCGTCCAGGACGGTGCTGAAGGCAAGAATTGAAGACAAGAAAGCTCTGTGTGATGGGGCAGGTCACCAAGAAGCCAAAAATTCCACCTTGGCCTTCTTAGTTATTATGACATTGTATTTTTCTAAAGAAAACAAAAGGTCTATGCCACAGCTTGTTAGTCTGATCCATAAGCAAGTATTTAAATTTATACTAACTGAAGCTCTCTCCGTGCTCTTGCCTGTAAGACGTAGAGGTGGACTTTCTGAATATAAACTTAGACTTTTAGGGGACCAGTGTTAACATTGCTCAGAAATAGGGCACAGCCTACTTCACTTAAAACATTAAGAAAATAATTGCAAAGTCTATGCTCAGTAATCACATAACAGCATTTCAGTTATGTTTTTCCTTCTACCCTTGAAAGGACAATAATACATTTCCTTTCCTCTCCAACCTGTTAAAGAGAAACTCATCTCAGACTACTTTTATGTAGGGTGGAAGTAAGTAGATTACAATAGCACAGTGGGTAACTGATAATGTTTGGCAGTGAAATAAAGAATTCAAATGTGGGGCTGGGGGATAGTTCTGTCAATGAAATGGTCCCCAGAACCCACATAAAAGAAACTGGAAATAGACACATATAATTCTAGCACCGGAGGGGCTGTCCTCCTAGGTGAGCCTAGCTGGTGACTCCCAGGCTAAGGACAGACTCTGTCTCAAAATAACTAGTAGACAATGCCTGAAAAGCTTTCTGAGGTTGACTGCTGGCCTCCATATATGCATGCACACATATGCAACTATACAAACATGACACACACAATATATTACATTTTTGTGTACAGATACCTATGTATAAAACATCATAAGTAAAAATGTATTTGTTTTTTTTTGTTTTTGAAAACAAATCAATCAAAATCTCGACCCCTATGCATGAAGTGTACTTTATCATCATCTATTGCTGGTAACTGGCGAAGCTGAGTTTAAACTATAATGCAGGGCCGGAGAGTTGACTCTGTCATCAAGAGTACTCATTGCTCTTCTAGAGGACCAGGGTGCAGTTCTCAAAATCCACCTGACAGTTCACAATGACCTGTAACTCTAGTCCCAAGCAATCAGCTCTTTCCTCCAATGTCCACAGGCACCAGGCCCAAATGTGGTGCTCAAACATGAATACAGCCCAAAGCATACAAACACATAAAAGAAATAAATCTAAAATATTTTTATAGTCAAACTATAATCCAGCCAAAAATGTCAAATGGCAAACCTACACTACTTCTGTGAATTTTTATTGTCTCTCTCTCTACTAGACTTTTGTCAGAGAAATCAAAGCATTGCCTAATGAGCAGGTGCTTGGGAGCCAGACTTAGGTCCAAATCCCCTCTCTGCTCTTCTAAGCTGTGCAGCCATGTGGGGCTTACTTGACCTTTCCAAGTTCATCTCCTATTAAACGGTCTTTAAAAGGATTGCTGTGTGACATAAAATCAATTCAAATGTCAGTTACTAGGCATGTGTCAAGCTCACATTACTCTTCATGCTTTCTGTAGTACTACACTCTGGGCTGGTATGAAGGTACCATGATGTTAGGTTAAGTTTTATCATGTATAACCTGCGCAAAGACTAAAGTTTAACTATAAAGACATCTAATTATTCATACTAGAAAAAATACAAAGATAAGAACCTACAACACCCTGACCAAAGCAATGGAGAACTAGCAATTTTTATTTAGTCCCTATTTTATCCCTCTATAGCATGTAGTGTTATCCACCCATTCCCTTTGAAATGCTCAGTCTCACAGCATCTATATCTGCACCACACTTTTCTTTTTTCTTCTAAACCTCCCTCAGGTTTTTTAATCTCTTCGGTGAAACGGCTTTCTCTACTCATCTCTTAAATCTTAGGACCACTCACGAGTCTCTGTCCTCTTTGATTGTTTACACTCTCCCTTGGTGACCTCAACTCTTCTAGTGAATTCAGTAATTATTCATGTACGCTTGCCTCCCAAATCCGTAGGTTTTGCAATGCTCCTCCTATGTGCTTCAAGATGTCTTATGAAGCTTCTTTCTTGCTCTGTCTCAGAGTCATCACAAAATCAAATATCAAAAACAAATACCAAACTCAGAGCACATACTTTCTCCAAATTAACCTGGAGTGTTTTATATAATCATTTTAGTCTAACCTCCTCTCTAACCCTCGCAATTCATCAACCGCCAAAATATCAATCTAGCATCCTTTTAAAAATAAGTTCAACTTTTTACTTTTCCCATGTCAATTCCTTGTTGACACAGTCCTAATGCTTGGTACAGCCTACTGCATCCAACTTTTTATTTTTCCAATGTCAATGTCTTCGTTGGCACAGCCCTAAGCTCTTGATGCTTGATCCAGTCTACTGAGGGTTTGTCCTTTTTTTTTCCCACTCATTGTATCGCTCTCCTTCCCAAGATATCCACAGCATTGAACCGAAGCCACTTTCTAAACTGTAAACAGAATGCTGTTACTCTCTAGTTTCAAGCACCTCAAAGATCCAATCACCTCCAAGAGACCAACACACTCCACCCTGGCTCAAAAACTTCTCTGTGACTCCTCTGTGTACCCTCTGAGCCTCCTCTTTCATCACTCCCCCTCCACCCCTACACTGCGTGAGTCAAATGGGATTCCATGTGGATCCACTACGCCCTGCAGTTGCTTCCCTTTGGAAATGTGTGCAAGGTTCTCTTTACCTTCAGAGAAGCATCTCCATTTCATGGCTTCTTTTTCCAGCCAATTCCAGCTCCGTTTTCACACCACAGCTGTGTTCTCAAGTCCTCTCACAGAGACTGAACTGCATTGCTGTTTTCTGGTCTCCCCCAGCAAAACGTGCATTGTCCTAGTTTTTAGCTTCTAAAATTTATTACCTTATTGGACAGAAAATATTGATAGATAACATCGAATACAATTCTGGTTAGATTGAGGAAGATCCAAATTTTCACTGTTTTCTGACTTCCTTCATTTCTCACTATTACAACTCTCAGAAGAATATTTCGCACTAACTACATCCAATTTCTCATGTCCCAATTACTCAGAAAATGGGGAAATTCTTTATTTTTTTACATTCTATACAGACTATGAAACTTCTTTCTTGCCAGGCATGTGGCTCACGTCTTTAATCCCAGCACTCAGGAGGCAGAGGCAGGCAGATCTCTATGAGTTTGAGGCCAGCCTCATCTGCAAACCGAGTTCCAGGACAGTCAGGACTGCTACACAGAGAGACCCTGTCTTGTTTTTCTTATTTCTGCTCTTTCTTCTTTCTCTTCTATTTTCCTCCCCCTTCCTCCTCCTCCACCTTCTTCTCCTGAGACAGGGTTTCTCTGTATAGACCTGGCTATCCTGGAACTCACTCTATAGACCAGGCTGGCCTCTAACTCACAGAGATCTTCTTGCCTCTGCCTCCCAAGTGCTGGGATTAAAGGCATGTGCCTCCACTGCCCCGCTCTTTTCTTTTTATTTATAAGATAAAATTTGTTTTAATTGACCAAAGCCAAGACAAATACTTGTTGCCACATCCTTGCTCCATATGCTATCACTTTATTAATTAAAGTAGTTCTCCGATAACGTCATACCTGTACCCAACGCACACTGACCATTCTAACTGACCTCACCCTCCCATCTTCCATCACACCTGTCTTCGCCTTCTCCTCCATAAACCTCTTTCTCAACTCATGTCTATTCCTTTTGTTTTGAGATCTGCTGAATTTCATCAGGGCCAGATGCATAGATGTGGGTTTCTGCTAACTGCAGATACATGTATAAAGAAAGTGACTCCCCACACTTTCCCAGAATCTATCACTAGTCAACAGTTCAGTAGCAAACAGTAGAGCCTGATGGTTCCTGCTATTTCTTCTTAATTACCCTTCCTCCTAATCATGCTGAAAGGTGTGATGGGTAGGAGAACAAACTTGGGTTTCCATGTGCTCTATCATATTCCAGATAACCTTGACTGTGTCATACATAAAGCCCTACTACGGGGATTAAATGAGACAGTACAAGTAAAGTATTTGAAATGAGTGCTGTCTAGTCTTATGTCAACTTGACATACAAACTAGAATTATCTGAAAGGGTGAACCTCAGTTGAGAAAATGCCTTCATAAGATCTGGCTGTAAGACTTCTTCTTAGTGGCTGATGGAGGAGACCCAGCCCATTGTGGGTGGTGTCACCCCTGGACTGGTGGATTCTATAAGAAAGCATTGCTGAGCAAGTCACAGGGAGTAAGAAAGAAGCACCCTCCATGGTCTCTGCATCAGCTAATGCCTCCAGGTTCCTGCCTATTTGACTTCCTGTCCTGACTTCTTTCAATGATCAACATCAATGTGGAGGTGTACGCCAAATAACCCCACTCCCGCAACTTGCTTTTATGGTCATGGTATTTCATTGCAGCAATAAAATCCTAAAACAAACTGTAAGGATTAAATAAATGAAATTGTAGTTATTGTGATCATAGTTCCTTGAAAACATTATAAAACTTCCTTTTCCGAAAATGGTTCACTGGTGTCTGCCTACCTTCCTGACCTTTTCTTATTTAAGCCCCTACATCCACAGCGTCCAACAAGTCCTTGCACCTATTACTTAAGTGCCTACATCGACAACATGTCCAATAGGACCTTGTACCTATCATTATATTTTTATCTGTTTATCTCACCCCATTTCTAGAACCCTGGAAGCTTAAACAAGACCTGACATGTGGTTGATGCCACATTTAAAGAAAAGGAAAGACTGGGAGGTGTAAGACAGTTTCAGTATGTAGACTGACCTTGAATCTACATCCCTCTCACCTCAGCTTTCTCAAGGGTAGAGCAGTACACCATCATACCTAGCACTTCTCTTGAGACAGTGTCTTGTTATGCTACCCAGGCTAGCCTTGAATTCCCAGGTTATCACAGATGAAATAAGATCTATCCATATTTAACCTAATAAACTTAGGGAATCTCAGACATTATTTCTATTTGGACCAATAATTCAACTTAAAGTTGCATTTAAATAAACTACAATACAAATAAAATACAATAACACTTCATGCTACAAAATGCAGGTAAGTATCCATAAATCAAGACAATGTTAGTGGTTTTCTCTAGGCAAGTGAAACTACAAAACTTTTGTTCATTTAAGTGTTTTCTTTACTTTTATGGGTCTATTCTTGACATCTCTCTAAGGTAAAGAATATTACTTTTGTACTTTGTGTTGAAAAGTAAAATACATGTTACTTTCATTTTCTTTTCTTTTTAAGCTTTTAATCAAGTATTTTCTTTGAGAACTTCATACATTCATATACTCTGGGATGTTCCATACTCTGTGAATATATGTTGTTCTCATTGGTTGATAAATAAAGCTGCTTTGGCCTATGGCAAGGGAGGATAGAGACAGGTGGGAAATCGAAGCAGAGATGCAGGTGAAGAAGGATGGAGTTTGAGATACCAACCAGTCACTGAGGAAGCAAGACATGTGGAAAATGAGATAATGCCACAGCCATGTGGCAATACATAGATTAATAAAAATTGGTTAATTTATATGTCAAAGCTAGCTAGTAATAAGCCTGAGCCATAGGCCAAACATTTATCATTAATTTTAAGCCTCTGAGTAATTACTCAGGAACAGATGGGTGGGCAAGAAATTTCCAGTTAATTCATACAAAGCATTGTGACTCCTGTCACCACCACCCACACACTCTACTGTCTCTTTAAAAAAAAAAA
>JAQHUG010000102.1:1511218-1530728 GCA_028555095.1 Dicrostonyx torquatus | reverse complement strand
GGATCTTTGTGAGTTCGAGACCAGCCTGGTCTACAAGAGCTAGTTCCAGGACAGGCTCCAAAGCTACAGAGAAACCCTGTCTTGAAAAACCAAAAAAAAAAAAAAAAAAAGTATGAACTGATGCTAAAATGGAAAAAAGAAAGAATGGAAAAGGAAGGCACAAGATGTAAGTTGTTCTTTAATGACATTTGGCATTGAACAAAACGACAGAAATAAAAGGGCAATTAATATTAAAATTGGGGAAAACTGATTGCCATTTAGACAATGCAAATTGGCATTGTCTCAGCATGCAAAGAAGTACAGAAAAACTGGCCACCTCCTTTTGTTTGTGCCTCTGTATCCTTCACATATTTCCCTGGTTGCTCAGTTCATGCCACCGTTTAATGACGCCTCTGCTCCCTTCTTCATGACAGGACTCTACTACATTCTCCTTGTTATATCTACCACCTGGCACACACTGGATACTCCAAAGTTGCTGAGTCTGAGTTGTTACCTCCAGTGAAAGGCTGATGGAGGAGCCACAGTTTTGAAAGTAGCAGGAGGCATGAGGTGGGAGAGAAGACCTTAGCAGGGACAAAGGCCCTTCAGACTTGGAGACAGGAAGAGAGAGCCAGACCTGTGTGACGACAGGAAGCCACAGAAATCCCTTCAGATAAACTAGACTCTGCTGTCAGTCGCTGGTGTGCTGAAAGGTAACGGGAATGCCAAGGAGAATAGAAAGTACCGGAAAAGAGCTGGAGAAACCTGACTGGGGGGGGTCAGAAAAATATCATCCAGGGCCAGGCTGGAATGCTAACCTCCTGACACTGAGCTCAGGTGGGCTCAACCCTGTGCCGACTAAACTACCCAGGAAACATTTAAAATCGAGTTTTGTCTCTGCCTCTGGAAATTCTGATTTATGAGACCTGGAGTGAGACCTTAGCTTTGACATTCTTTAAACCCCCGGCGTGTTGCAAATGTGTAGCCAGAGATGAAAGCCACTGCTTTGCTATGACTTTACTGTTTAAAGGGAAAGGACTTTGCTTCAGTTACTGGCACTGCTTCCCCTTCAAAGATAGCAACACTGATTGCAGGGCACGAAGCGTGGGGCTGGGACGACAATGAACGCAATAGTGTGGACCACCCTTCACTGAGTCAATGAAGCCTTTTACTGTATGCAAATTCAAATAAAAAAGAAACTTCAGTGTGAAAACATTGGCCTTCCTACTGAATATTGACATCATAGCAGCAATGAAGAGAACCTTGATTATGTTTGCCGCTACCCCAGTCACAAATCAGACCACTTCACATAGACCTGCTCTGTGGCATGAGCCACATCATCCATGAGGGGAAATAGACCGGCATGTATCTGATGATTTGACGGAAAGAGCTTGGATACAGTGTACAGAATAGAAGACCTGGGGCACTGAAGGAACCCTGGAGAGAACACCACATTCTGTGAGTCCTGATGAAATTCTGCAGTTACATAACACACCCTGAAAACACAAACTTGTAGCCTGTCTAAGGATGTTGCTTCAGTTACAGACTTATCAAGCAACAGCAACAAAACATTCTGATCCGATCCAGTGATTAGTATTCAGCTGGAACCAACACAAAGAAAGCTTCTTTCATGCACATGTAAGGGCAAGAACAATAGCCCGCATTCGTTTTAACTTCCTGTTACAGGTCAGAGTTCACCTAATCCTTACGACATCATCACAAAACAGAGGGCATTGTTATTATTACTCTTTTTTTTTTTTCACAGAAGAGGACTTGTCCGACAGGAAAAAGAAATCACCCGTGTGCACATGGCCTGTAGATGAAAGATGAGTACTGACCCCGAAACCTTTCAACCAACCTCAGTACTTCGCCATATTGGGACATGACACATCAGGGGCAAAAATAATTACAGACTTTTTCTTTTTTTTAACTTTTCCTGGACAGTGTTGCCATTTTGTTTCATTTTGGTTTTGATTGGTGATTTTTGTTTGTTTGTTTTGTTTTTGTTTTTGTTATTCTCACAAACTTCTTAAAATGAAAACTCCCCCAGTTGGGAAAGGTTTTGCTATATGCTCATCTTCACACGGCAAGAGGATGGTGATTCTGTGTGGAATTTTGTTATTGGCCTCTTCTGTTATTGTCGCTGTTGCTTTTCTGTTTTTCCGAGACAGTGTTTCTCTGTGTACAGCCCTAGCTGTTCTGGAACTAGCTCCGTAGACGAGGCCGGCCTCGAATTTGTTGTTTTTAAAGACTGTGTGTGTTGCGGCCCACTTGTACAATAAGATCTTTACAGGAGTTGGGAGACAAAGGGCTGGAGAACTAGTTGGTAGCCTTGTATTGAAGGACAAAGGCTTCGGAAAACCACTGGAAAGCTGCTAGTGTTGAAAGTGATGTTGCTCTATTGCCATCTTCTGGTTTTACTATGAAATGCATTTAACCATTGTCAATCGGGCTGTGGACATAGGCGAGGAAGACATTCTTAGCGGTGATATCCGGACCATGAGCTCTGGAAGGGACACGCACAATGCAGCTTATAGAGTAAACTTTCCCCTTTGTTTCGCTGGTTGTTAGGTTGTTCTGTTTCCCTCGAGATGAGCTTCCACTGGGCTTTCCAGGCTGGCCCAAGCAAGCCTCTCTTGCTTCCCCTTTCGAAGTGACCAGAACTGAAAACGCACACCGCTGTACTCAGATTTGCTAACTGATTTATTAATGAAACAAATGCAAACAAAT
This sequence comes from Dicrostonyx torquatus, assembly GCA_028555095.1. Classification (NCBI taxonomy): domain Eukaryota; kingdom Metazoa; phylum Chordata; class Mammalia; order Rodentia; family Cricetidae; genus Dicrostonyx; species Dicrostonyx torquatus. The sequence continues at coordinate 1,528,019 of JAQHUG010000102.1, read as the reverse complement.
CTAGATTTGGCTGCAGTAGCCGAAATGTGGGTCATTCTATCAGAAGAGTTGAAGCCCTAAGGAAGCTAAGACACACCTAAATGTCCCACCAACAGACGGCAGCCAGTTTCGCTGCATTAATTCTGTGTTTTTAATTAGTGCACATTAAACAGTGCTGTCAAGAAATGCAAGAAACCATATCCAGTTCTTGTGTGACCCCACTCTTCTTCCCTTTGAACAGTCTTGTGTCAGAGGGACACACACAGGCTGAAGAATTCCGATCATTACTACACTTCACACCTGTACAGCTCTATCTGCCTTACAGGCGCATGCACTCATACCTGGCTTTTTATTTAAATTTTTTGTTGAAAATAATTTTTTCATGCAGTACATTCTTATCACAGAGAGACCCATGGAGGCTCGGAAGGGTGTCTCAGCAGTGGAAAAGAAGTGTGCAGAGCCGCAGTTGTTACAGAACAACCTAAAAAGAAAAAGATTAAAAAGGCAAGCTTTATGGAAAGATGCCTTTAAAGTAGGCCTCACGATATTGGAAAGAAAGATGGCTGAGCAGAGCCGTGCATGATGGAGAACAACAAATCTATTTGCTGAGACATCTCAGCCAGTAGGTTGCAAGCACAAAAGTTGTGCCTGAGAGAGAGAGAGAGAGAGAGAGAGAGAGAGAGAGAGAGAGAGAGAGAGAGAGAGAGAGAGAGAGAGAGAGAGAGAGAGAGAGAGACCTGTGGCAGCCTGGAGCTCCCAAGGAGCAGCTACAAGCACAAAGGTCCAGCAGCAAGCCTGGGGCAGCAGACATCCTGAGAAGGAAAGTGTGTGGCAACCAGGAGCTCCCTGGGAACCTGCCCTGCGAAGCTGCAATGTCACTCCGACTCTGGGCAACAGCACAATATTCAAGTTGAATCTCGGCAATGGTCCAGTATTTATGGTGCTTCAGAAACCGTGAACCAGACCAAAGACTTAGCGCGATGAATATTTGTATGTAAAGCTGTTTAGGTTAATGTGTGTGTGTGTGTGTGTGTGTGTGTGTGTGTGTGTGTGTGTGTGTACATACTGAATGACACATTGCAGTTGCCAGTGCCACTATGATGAACGGATATCCAATGCGAGGCGGGAAGGATGGAGGTGAGCAAGTGGTGGAGAGATGAGGAACTAGAAATGCAGCGGTGGGTGGTGGCAGGTGTTAAGAAGGCTGCACTGCACAGGGGAGCATGTCCTTACTCAGTAAGGCCAACAGGGTGGTATGCAGCAGCCTGCAGTTGTACAGACCCAGTCCCCAACACACCGCCCAGGCGCATGACCACCCCTGCTTCTAGGTAACAGCAGCATGTCCGTGATAAGAAGAATTCATTTCCTGGTTTGGACCTCCATGAAAGAACTTTATGGTTCATGCTGTCCCTGGCGGTCATGTTCATACCCATGGTCCACTGCCCCAGGCCATACTTCATGTGGGTGTCTAGGCTGCCACGTGGATGCCCAAGGCCCTTGCTACCGCCAGAGTCCAGATGACCTTCTGCAGTCTGTGCTACAGCAGGAGGCCATATTAGTGTCTGAAATCTGGGTTCCCATTAGTGGCCATGTTGATCCAAGTGGCCATGTTGGGGTCCATAATCCTGTTGCAGCTCAGACCATGTTGATACCTGCTGCCTGTGTTACCACTGAGGGCCATGCAGATGTCCCTGGTCTGTGCTGCTGTTTGAAGTTGTGTTGATATCCATGGGCCTTACTGCCGCTGGGGGCCATGTTGATATCCTTGGTCAGTGCTGCTGCTGAGGACCATGTTGGTGAACTTGGCCCATGTTGCCTGGGAGGCCATGTTGATGTCCTTGGCTTGTACTGCTGCCAAGGGCTTTGATGGTGATCATGGCCCACGCTGCAGCATAGGGATGTGTTGATGTCCACAGTCTGTTCTACCACTGGAGACCATGCTGAGGTCCAATATATGTGATGATGCCAGAGACCATACGGAGGTTCATGGTTCATGCTGTTGTCAGAAACTGTGTGGAAGTCCATGATCTGAGCTCCTACTGACTGTAAAGGGTAAAGAAGCTACTTTGGGTGGTATTGATGACTTCAGACTCACAGTTGAGAAAGGACATAGAAGGCTTCTGTGACAACCCCTACCCTAACCCCACCCCATCCTCCCCAAAAAAGTACCAGCCTAGACAGGAAGCCATTGAAGAGAACTCTTTAAAATTGTGATAAGGATGCCGTAGTGTAGCTGTCCACAAATGGGAGCTTCTGGTGGGGATGTAGGTGGGGAAAGACTCAGTTTTCTTTAAGGGGCTGGCCACTGGGAATTTGACCAGGCTTCAGTGAGTATATGGGCAACACCAAATATATTGGATTTGGGGCTGCTGCTTCTTCTTCTTCTTCTCCTTCTCCTTCTTCTCCTTCTCCTCCTCCTCCTTCTTCTTCCTTTTCCTCTTCTCCTTTTTTGTTGGGGAGGTCACAAATTGGGGGACAGACCTTGGAGGACTGTGAAGTGAGTGTGATCAGAGTGTATGATGTGAAATTCCCAAATAATCAATAGAAATATTATGTTGGGGAAAATACCCAAACAAAGCAATATGAAACAAAAAAATTAACATGAGTTCTGAAAATAGAAGTTGAGTCCTTCTGCATACATGCCAAGTATACTATTGAATGAGACATCTCCTTAGCCCTTCTTTTTGAGACAGGGTCTCTTTGTGTAGCCCTGACAGGCTTTGAACTCACAAATACACACTTCCCTCTGCCTCCCCATGCCAGAACCACTACTGGCTACCACCACCCCACCCCTTATCTCTGTACTTTTTGATGTGTACATTTCTTTTTCTTCTGACAGTGTTGAGGAGCAGTGATAAAATGACCAACTGTTTCATCTCATCCATCTTGTGTTTATGTTTGAAACCAATATCCAAATGAGATCAGGGCATTGTTGACTCTTTAGATTGCCTTCTTGGTGCTCAAAGTCAAGGTTGGGGATCACAGGTTTCCTGGTTGTTCTGTGTGTGCTGAGTGCCAGACTTCTTCTCTGTTGGCCTTTTGCTTAGCGTGTAGACTTTTAAGAATCTTTGCCTTTTAAGCATTTCTTTCAGACCTGTTTTCTCAGCTGCCAACACCCAGGGCCATCTTTCCCTGGGAGCACACTGATCAAGGCGGTCAGGGGATTAGGTAGGTGATGCTCACTCTCCTTCCCAGTCTCCAATTCCAATCTCCCAGTCTCATCTATAGTGCTGTGGCAGACCACCTGCAGGGTCCTGTCCTCCTTCCCTCCCTCCATTCCCTGGGAACTCCACAGATCCTACTAGCAGACCCAGGTTTCCTCCCTGTTGGGGACACTCTCAGTCCCCCTTTCTAGACGATCCCCATTCCTGTGTCTGTTCCCAAGTACTCAGGAGGCAAAGGCAGACAGATCTATGTGAAATTGAAGACAGTCTGGTCACAGAGAGAGTTTCAGAATAGCCAGAGTTGTACGGGGGAAAAAAAATCTATGAAAATATAAACAATGGGGTGAAATGAAAGAAACAGTTCAAGACATGAAAGCAAAAATGAAATCACTAAAGAAAACCCAAACTGAGCTAACCAGAAATCAAAACTTTAGGAATTCATACAGGAACCTCAGAGATATTCTCACCAACAGAATATAAGAGATGGAAGAGAAAATCTCAAGGATTCAAGACAAGAGAGAAAAAATGAATACCTCTGTCAAAGAAAGCTGTTAAGTTGAAAAATATTCAGGCACAAAACATCCAGGAAGTCTGTGAAACAGATGTTGTGAAAAGGTCAAGCCTAAAAATAATAGGAATAGAGGAAGGAGAAGAAACCCAGATCAAAGGTATACAAAATATTTTTTGGATTTTTTTTTGTGCTTCCATATGAAGCTGAAAATTGTATTTTCAAGATCTATGAAGAATTGTGTTGAAATTTTAATGAATACATACAATGCTTTTGGTAGGTGGCCATTAATTCTACTGACTCACAAACATATAAGAGCTTTCTGATATCTTCTCCCACTTTTTTCTTAAAGCTTTATCATACCAATCTTTCACTTGCTTGGTTAGTGTAATCCCAAGATATTTTACATTATTTGCTAACAGTATTTATCAGTTCTGGTGATATTTTTGGGCAATTTATGTATACTACCATATCATCTGCAAATAAAGATACTTTAATTTCTTCCTTTCCAATTTAGTGATTGATAGAAGAGGACCCATAGTTGGTGTCCTTCCTGGGCTGATGATCCTAGGTTCTATCAGAAAGCAAGTTGAACAAGACCTAAGAGAAAGGTAATAAGCAGCACCCCTCTTTGGTCTCTGCATCAGCTCTTGCCTCTAGGTTCCCCATATTTGAGTTTCTGGCCTGACTTCCTTCAATGGTAGACAGTGATGTGGAAGCATAAGCAAAACAAATCCTTTCTCCCCCAACTTACTTTTGGTCATGGTGCTTTAAAACAGAAATAGTAAACCCAAAGAAGACAGCAATAAAATGTCCTAATGACATTCTGATATTATCATAGATCTGTGCCTTGCTCAGCCATCATCAAAGAAGCTTCCTCCTGCAGTAGATGAGACCAAATACAGAGAAGCACAGCTGGACAATGCACAGAGAATAAGAGACCTTGGAACACTCAGTCCTAAATGAGATATCTTTATCAAATCCTCTCAGGGTTCGGGTAAATCCTGTAGGAGAGGAGGAGGAAAGATGGTATGAGCCCGAAGGAGTCAAGGACACCAAGGAAACAAGGATTGCTAAACACAGCAGGCACAAACTCAAGGAGACCGTGGCAGCATGCACAGGCCCTCCGCAAGTCTGGGCTAATGGGATCCCAGTACTGGGGGGAGGGGGGGAGTGGGCACAGGTCCATATCTCTTACCCAGAAGCTATTTCCAACTGATAACTGCTCACAAATGAAAAATTGGTTTTCTTTAATTGAATCTCACTGGATATACAAACCACTCTGAAGAACAAGCCCCATACCCAGCAGGAGAGAGCCAACATAAAACCAACTCAATGTCATTTTGGGGTGTTTTTTGGCTTATAAAGCTTTGTCAGGGATCTTTCTTTTCTTTCTTTCTTCTTTCCTCCCTCCCTCCTTCCCTCCCTCACTCCCTCCCTCTCTTCCTTTCTTTCCTTCTTTTTTAACTTACAGGTTCTTTGTGTGTATATCATGTTGTCTTCGTTAGGGTTACTGTTGTTGTAATGAAACACCATGACCGAGTAACTTGGAGAGGAAAGGGTTTATTCAGCTTATGCTTCTACTTACAGTTCATCATTAAAGGAAGTCAGGACAGGAAAGGACCCTGGAGGCAGGAGCTGATGCAGAGGTCATGGAAGGGGTGCTGCTTACTGGCTTGTTCCTCATGGCTTGCTCAGCCTGCTTTCTTACAGAACCCAGGACCAGCAGCCCCCAAATGGCACCACCCACAGTGATGTGGGCCCTCCCCCATGGTTCAAATTAAGAAAGTGCCCTACAGGCTTGCCTATATCCCAGTCTTATGGGGGCATTTTCTCAGTTGAGGCTCCTTCCATTCTGATGACTCTAGCTTACGTGAAGTTGGCAGAAAACTAGCCAGACATAGATTTTTTGGTTTTGTGCTTTTACAGGATTTCATTGGTTATTTAATGGATTTTTGACAAGCTAATTTTAAAATTTATATGGCAGGCAAAAGATCAAAATAACATTAATGGGGAAGAGGAAGCTAAAGAGTCAACACCATGTTAAAGGAAAACGAGGCAGAGGACTGACATTGCCCAACCTCAAGACTTACTGTAAAGCCACAACAATCAATGCGATGTGGAGCCTGCTGAAAGAAAGGGCAAATATTAGTAGAATGAACAAACGGCCCAAACTAGACAGACTCAAGCAGAATCAGTTGATCTTTGACAAAACAGCTAAAGCAATACTGAAATGGGTCAAGGGAGCAGAAAGGGTCAAGGGAGCAGAAAGGGTCAAGGGAAAGAGCTTAACGGAAACCAAAGGCTATAAAAAAACAGGAACTTATCAATAAACCAAATAGTATCTAGACACGAATTCAACAGCTATTAAGCTGGGCTTTGTATTCTGAGAAAAACAACTTAAACTCTCCAGATTTGCTAGCCTTCTAACACCCTGACAGGGCAAAGCAGTGAAATAGTTCTTGCCAAATCTTCCAGTTCAGAATAGCAAGTCTAACCTTGTACCACATTCCTGATTCGGTAAAGGTCGTTGTTGCTATTTGAATGTGAAATGTCCCCTCTGGGTTTACGTGCTGGAGGTTTGGTTGCCAGCTAACAAGCTTTGGGAACGTCGCTAGATCCCAAGCACTTTGGCTAATCACTGGACTAAATCCTCGCTGAGATTTGCAGAAAGGAAGGAAGAAGAGGAGGAACATAGCGAGCTTTTTCATTCTGCACATTTATGTTCTGTATGATGTTAGTTGTGGGTTCGTTTCATTGTCTTTTACATTGTTGTAAAGAATACAGACGCCAAGAGCAAACCCTAGCATACACTGTGGGCTCCAGGTGATGCATAAATCCTGAACCCTCTGGTCAGCAGAAGTGCCCCCACATTTTTTTTCCCTGCTAAAGGCTAGTACAATATAGTTCCAAGCCATAGACTTTTGTCTTAAAAGACAATGCTACCTTCTTTGAAATATACTCCTCTTGCCTCACTTCTAGTGGTAATACTGGTGACCAGGGGTGAAGTATAAAATAGTCTGGGGTAGGAAATGTGAGGTTTACTAACAACTGGACAGAATAGACATCCAAGGAGCTACAAAGGGCATAGGCCTATGATAAGAATGAGGCCTTAAAGTGATATATCAAGAGGAAAGAATATAAAGTTAAATAGGAATAATTTATCCATATGGACTCTTTAGGGCACAAGAGTTTTTCTGGGGGGGGCATTGATCAAGGGTCTCCCTATGTAGCTTTGGCTGTCCTGGATAAATCAAGCTGACCTCAAACTTACAGAGACTCCCCCTTCTTCTGCCTCCTGAATGCTGGGATCAAAGGCATGTGTAACCGCGTCCACAAAGTTTAATGCATATGTCACAGTTTTGATCCGAATGTCTTTCACAGGATCATGTTTTGAACACTTTTCCCCCATCTGGCACACTGCTTGGCATCTTTAGGAGTTAAGACTTGGTTTACCGGGGGCTAGTGGAGGAGGCTAGTGGTGGGCCTTTGAAGGCTGTGCTGACCCTTAGTCTGGTGTCTCCTTGCTTCCTTGCCCATTGCCAAGATGTGATGGTTAGTATTAATTGTCAGTTTGGCAGGATCTGGAATCACCCACCTAGGGAACAAACTTCCAGATCTATCCAAATGCTAAAAGGCATGTGCTATTACCACCTGGCTATAACCCCAGTATTTCCACTATAAAATGGAACCCCAGTATTTCCACTGTAAAATGGGAGGCAAGGAAGGAAAATCAGCCAGGAACTCATAGGCCTGCAATCTGCTCAGTGTGCTACTTAGTGGTATGGGATCATCCCTGAAAGTTGCCTTCAGACCGTCTCACCCTACCATGGCACACATGTATCACATACTCTCTCTCTCTCTCTCTCTCTCTCACACACACACACACACACACACACACACACACATATACACACACACATAGAATATAATACAAAATTATATATAATACAAATATATATACAAAAATATATATGTATATGTATGCATGCATTCAAAGTCAATATCTGTGAGGGCAAATTTTCCAAGGACTAAGCACTAAACAGCCACCTAGAATGGTTTGTCAGCTAGTTTTGCTATATAAAGGGGATGTTCAAATGTTGGTAAAATGTGCACATAAAAGGAGCATCCCAAAGAGAGATTAAAAACTGTATATGAACCTAATGATGTGGGCTTTCTCTCACTAAGCCTCATTTATCTACCATTCCAGGTGAAAGTCCATGCAGTGACCCATGGAAAACAGTGCAGGTCAGTCTTCCAGATCAAACGTGAGGTTGTGCTAAGCCCCCTCCGAGCCCTCCAGGCTGAAAGGGATGGGATATTAGCTACTTTCCTCATCACTATGGCACAATACATGCCAGGATTTGTTTTGGTTCAGAGTCTTAGGGAAGTCTCCATCATCATGGTGGAGAAGGTGTGGCAGAGCTCATGGTAGCAGGAGAGTGTGTACAGGGCTCCCCAGATCACAGTGGCAGGCAGGAAGCAAGGCTGGCAGACGGGAACCAGAAGTTGGTCTAATCTTCGAGCCTTGCCCTGAGTCATGTCACATGTTCCAGAGCTTCCACAACACTAAATCAATGCCACCAACTGGAACCCAAATGCTAAGCCTGTGGGGAACATATCAATTCTAACTGTACGGGTAGGGATTCCTGCTAGTCAGGAATGATATGTAGTATGGATGTGGTTTTTCCCTTTCTTGCTTTAAAGCCTCGGCAAGCATCATTCTTCAAATGTTTGTGGAGTGTGTGATCCACCAAATGAAATCTTAAACAGCATGCATGGCTAGTTAAGAAAGTACAGCAGTGGGCACATTACCATGAGGTCTGTCCTAGTTAGGTTTCTATTGCTGTGAAGAGACACCATGATCTCAGCAACTCTTAGAAAGGAAAACATTTAATTGGGGTGACTTATAGTTCAGAGGTTTAGTCCATTATCACTATGACAGGACGTGGTGGCATGCAGGCAGACATGGTGCTGGAGAAGTGGTTGAGAGTCCTACATCTTGATCTGCAGGCAAGTGAACTGAGACACTGGGCATAACTTGAGCATAGGAGAACTCAAAGTCCAACCCCCACACACACAGTGACATACTTCCTCCAACAGGCCATACTTCCTAATAATGCCACTACCTATGAGCTTATCGGGCCAATTAGATTCAAGCTACCACAAAATCCATTGTTCTTAATACCAGATTTACCTTGAAAGCTGATAGCCCAGTAAGCAGCATATGACCTAATAGCGGTAAAGCTGAGACACCAACATGGAGATGAGAAGGAGGCGTCCTTCTCCAGGTGAGACTTCATCCTCCAGTCACGGAATATACTGTCAATCAGATACCTCTATATGATATCTTATCGCCACTAAAAATACATGGATGGGCTCCTCAATTAGGGTCCTCACTATCACCATTTCTAATGACTTGCTTGGACAGTTTATGTTTCTAACCCTGAAACTGGACTCTGTGGGCTTGGAGAACCAGAATACCAAAAGAAGGCAGCTTCTACCAAGAGACACAGAAAGACTGACATTCAACTTCAATGTCCAGGCTTAGACCTTACAGATTTCAAAACAGCAGGCAAGAGGTAACTGACCTTATATTTTGGAAGAAGTAAGGTGCTGTTACATAACAGAAGTAGATGGGAATGTGTTTGGTACACAAAAGTCCTTTTGAGCATGTCTTAGTATTCTTTTATCTAATCTGAGGATGAGGATAAGGAGGTTTTCTGATGAAAAGAATATTTTTCAATAAAACAACTTGATGCAATTCTTTTATTACTTTAAGCATTGTGTTAATTAAAATAGAGAATAAGCTAGAACTGGCACTGTGGTTCGTACCCATAAACATTAACACTCAAGAGACAGTGGCAGGAAGTCTGGAGAGATGGCTCAGAGGTTAAGAGCACAGGCTGTTCTTCCAGAGGTCCTGAGTTCAATTCCCAGCAACCATATGGTGGCTCACAACCATCTGTGTTCTCTCTTCTGGCATGCAGACAGAATACTGTATACATAATAAATAAATAATTAAAAGAGAGAGAGAGAGTGGCAGGAAGATTGCCATGGGTTCAAAACCACCCTGAGATACACACTGAGATCCTGTCTTGCAATGAAGGGAGGGGTACTAGACAGCAATCAAAGTACAGGAGCAGCCGCAGAGTTTGAGTGGCCATATTTTCGGGAGCAGAACAGAAAAAAGGGAGAATGCCCGTGGATCTTCAGTAGAATTGTTGCCACACGAAGGCTAGCCCTACCAAGGGTCTGTAACCTGATCCTATCCAATGTCCATGTTATGTAACAGCCCTTCTTCAGAAACCATGTGCCTTCGGTGACCTCATGATTACAATTTGGCATTCCATAACACCTGCCTAAAAAACGTGCAGATCATGCCAACTGGATCACTTTACTCTTGTGATGACTGTATTTCTCTGTGAATTATCAATTTCACATTCTCACTTAATGATTTCTACAAGGTTTGATTCATATGTTTCCCCCACTGTCAACAGACCCACTTCCAGGACTCATAAAATGGGATTTGAGAGTCTTAAAGATGAAGAATCATTTTCTGTACGGGTAATAATTCATCAACACCTTTTTGTTTGTTTTGTTTTTTGAGACAGGGTTTTTCTGTAGCTTTGGAGCCTGTCCTGGAACTAGCTCTTGTAGACCAGGCTGGTCTCGAGCTCACAGAGATCCACCTGTCTCCCTCCTGAGTGCTGGGATTAAGGTTATCAATGCCTTTTGGAGTCTTATCTAGAAAGTCAACCCTTTTATGTGTATGCTGGATTTTGTACTGTTCATTAAGTATACAACTTATAAGATAAACTTACCAGCGCTTACTAATACACTTACTGAACCACTTTCATAAAATCACCTCATATTTCGTTTTCAATCTAAAGAAGATTTCATATTGTTAAATAAGTATTTGTTGGAGAAATTTCATATCTCTAACTTCTTGGGTATTAGCAATATCTTGAAATGCACAAGATACACCATATATCAGAATTTCTCATTTTGAGATTGTTATGGTATCAGAAGAATATGATTCTTCTATTGTTTTGCTACTAGATTTTTCTGAAATAATTTTCTAAAATGATTCCTTTGAAGGATCATTTCTTTAGAATAAAACCAGAGTGTGTGATTAGGAATTAGAATGTATAGAGCAAATATAAAATTCAAAATACAGATTCTGAAATGCATTGAGTTCATTTTAAATAATTCAAAGCCAAGTAGATGGACAGCTGTGATTTGTCTGGTTCTGGCCTTCACACACATGCGTATGCACAAACATAGACACACGCGTATAGCACACACATTCACACAAATAATGACAGAATTCTGTAAGCAGAATATCTTTGAGTCAGATGCAAATAAACCAAAGGTCAGGAAGAGTTTTAGGAGGTCAAAGAGCTGTTTGTTCTCAAATCTCTCATGTGAATTGTCCTGAGCTTGCTGACAGGTTTAGGCTTGGCAAATGCATACATAGTGACACAGCTTTGAAACTGGCTGTTCTTGTGACCTTGCTCCCCAGGTGAGTACACTGTGAACGAAACGGACAGTTTCTCCCCTCCTCGAACTTTTCCACAGTTACTGCTATCTGCCAAAAGTTGCGTATAACTAATAGGAGAAGGTTCATTCACAGCAGTGGTCACCTTGAGAAAACACTTGCTTGAAGTAAAGTTGAAGAATCCCGATAAGAGAAATGCAGTTTCTCATTTCCAACTAATACTAATTCTGCCCAGAGACCCCAGATTTGTTGCTATTGTGTTAGTGTTTTAATTGCCAGTAAGCATGGAATTTGTAATTGAAGTTCCGAATGGCCAATGTTGTAAGCTATTTTTGCATTTTAGTAGCTAAGTAAGAAATTAAGAATGCTTGAATTCAGGCCCTGAATGTATTCTTAGCTAAATTCTATAATCTTGGATCTTAAGAATGAGACACAAACTTAACGGAGCAATGAATACTTGTACACTTTCCCAGGAATCAGGAACAGTCTCTGTGGTAGAAGAAAGTTCAAATGTAATAAAAAAAAGAAACACGCACTCTACTTTTACATATTATAATGCAATTATTAAGCTCCAAAGATGTTTAGTCCAGTCTTAATCTTACAATATCACAGTCATAGAAAGTGATACCTAAGGCAAAAGAGAAAATAAAGTCTCCCTCCCTTCCCCAGCCCCATGTGCCCATAATATTTTTATTATATATATTTATACATAGTGTGTGTTTATGTGTGTGCATGCATAGTATTATTTGTAGAAATTCAAACTTCTCCTAAGCTTATATTGTTCTTGCTTAATTAGATGAAACTTAAAATACAAATACTGTCAAACCATGCCGAGCATTGTGGATCACGAAGATACTAACCCCAAAGATTTTATAAATCCTTTTTAATGGAGAGAATGAGATGTTGCTTATAAACTCTTTGACCATCTTTCTATAAAGTTAACATTTTCCTAGAACTTTCTGCAGTTGCAAAAGTGACACATTATAGCACACATAACCTACTTTCTATCCGTAAGGGCTCGATAAAAACTCATGCTCACGGTATAATTTAGAGTTATCATCTCCCTCTGGGGAGACAAGAAAATTATAATCAGCTGAGCATCACTGATTCAAAAATCCTAAATGCTGCAATACCCTTTGAACAGCAACGTGATAGAACCAGTGATAAATTCCACATTCAATCACCTGATAGGGACTAGTCAGAAGAAAGGTAGATCTCTATAACATGTAAGAGAATTCCATGCTTAGACTTAGGTCCTATTCCCAAGATATCTCAAAATGTATATACTGTACCCCCAATTTGAGACAGTTCTGGCTCCAAGAATTTTGAGTAAGTAATACTCAGCTCCCATTTTGTTTGAGTGCTTAGAAGGAGTAGTCTGAGGAAACCCTTGGTTTTTCCTGCTGCTGTCTGCCTAGTAGGTAGGTTTAGCAGATCTGTAGCCTGAAGCCACCACAGATTTATATAGAACTTACATGCAGACTTCAGGCAAGCAGCCAGAATCCTGAGATCTTACACAACCTTGCACAGCCACCAAGGACAGAAGGCTTTTAGATGCTGCTAGGTTTGGCCCTGTTCCCTGGAGAGCACTGGCAACAAAGTTGGCCCTGGGACACAAAACTCAAGCACTTTCCTCAGGGTAGCAAGTCTCAGAAGATCATCTTTACTTACCCTCCCGGTGTGTGCAGCACCTAGCACCTCGTACTTTCTGTCCCTCTTTTTTCAACAAGTAAAATCTGCTAAGTACTCAGGTCCAAGAAGGTTTGGGCTTGGACAGTCAGCCAGGTGTGGGGGTTCTCTCACTAAATTTCACAGCGCAGTGAAGTCTTCTTTGTACTCAATACGCCCAAGCCCCAATCCCAAGCCTAGACTTTATTGTGAAAATATCATTTTGGAAAAACAGGCAGTTGGGTGGGTAATTCGGTTCAGTAGAGAAAGATAGTTGCCACCAAGTGTGAGGACCAGAGTTTAATGCCTAGAGCCCGTGTGGTGGAAAGAGAAAACAACTCCCACAAGCTGTCCTCTCACCTCTGCAGGTACAGGTACACCACAACATCGCCCAACTACCCCAGATAAAAGCAAATGGAGAAAAAGAAAGAAAAACAGGGAGATCCATAATCAAGGCACAGGAATCTTTCCAAAATATGTGAGGAAATCAAGAAGAAAAATATTGTAAGAAAGAGTGACTAGGACTTGTGCAGCCTGGTTTGCTTGTGAGACTCCTAACAGTGGCAGCAGGGGCTGTCCCTAAAGTTTTGGCAAGCTCTTAGAAACCTGTTCCTCATTCTGCGTTGCCTCACCCAGCCTAAATACAAAGGGAAGTGCTTAGTCTTACCATAGCTTGATATGCCATGCTTTGCTTGATACCCATGGGAGGCCTGCCCCTTTCTGAACAGAAATAGAGGAGGAGTGGATCGGGAGAGGTAAGGGGAGGGGATAGGAGGAGAGGAGAGAGGGGAGACTTTCGTTGGGATATAAAATAAATAAATAAGTTAAATAAAAAATGATAAGCAATTAGATGGGTGGTGGTGCACACCTTTAATTCTAGCACTTGGGAGGCACAGTCAGACAGATCTCTGTGAATCTGAGGCCACCTTGGTCTACATGGAGAATTTCAGGTCAGCCAAAGCTACATAAGCAAGTAGGGAAACAGAAAAGAATAAAAAAAATAATCTATGAGCAGATCCCATCATATAAGAATTTATATGAGAAAATTTTTTAAATGAGCAGCAAAGATGGGTTCTTGCAAATGCCTGAGCATTTATGCTACACACATACCCAAATATTCACATGGAGCAAAATTTTAATATTCTGAGGGTGTTAAGAGTTCTAGACTTTGGCAAGCAATGAAGTTGAGAGAGCAGAGCCTCCAGGAATGGGATTAGCATCTGTAGTGGTTTGAATAAGAATGGTCTTCATAGGCTCATATATTTGAATGCTTAGTCATTACTGAGTGGAGCTACTTGAGAATGATTAGAAGATTCGGTGTTTATGGCTTGAAAGTGTGTTACTGGGGCTGGGCTTTAATGTTTCAGAAGCCCATGCCAGACCCAGTGCCTCAGACATGCACTCAAACTGCCTCAGGAACTCTCAGCTCTTGCTCCAGCATTCCCTGCCTGCTGCCATGCTCTCCACCAACAGATAAGAATGGCCAAAACGCTTTAAGCAGGAGAATTTAATCTCTGGGTTGAAGACAAATTTGAGGGAAACAGGTTGAAAAAGACAATAGCACATAAGATAAGCAGAGGATGGCTGATTTGAAAAGGAAAAAAAAAATGCTCTTGAATTAAAAATTTTTTCTCACTACTCCAAAATGTGGTTATTTCTAATGGATGACAATATTAGTTGCAAGTGCTTATGGTAATTCTATCTGTATGCTCACTGCCTGATCTCCATTATGCAGAAATCTCCCTAACAATTTTATGACACTGTTGACAGAGGTTTCTGTCCTGCCCGGTTCCCACAGTAGTTCAGTCCCAAAGAAATGACACAGATTAATTAAATGTAGATTAATTATAAACTGATTAACTTTGTAGCTCAGGCTTCTTATTAAGTCTTATAACTTATGTTGGCCCATAATTCTTGTCTGTGTTAGCCACGTGGCTTGCTACCTTTTTCGGTGACACAGTCACATCTTGCTTCATCTCTGTCTGGGTGACGACTGCAGACTGAAACTTCCCTCTTCCTAGAATTCTCGTTGCCCTGCCTCTACTTTTTGCCTGGTGGCCTAGCCTATACTTTCTGACTAGCTACTGGCCTATCAGTGTTTATTTAGGATACGAGTGACAGGGTGCAGACCATTGTCCCATAGCGTGACATAGGTACTATTTTTCTTCAATCTTGAGTAAGCAGAGGCTTAAATACTATATGCTAGACCCACTAAGTTCATGCCTCCCAGTACCTGGCCTGTCCCAACTAATATATATATATACGTGTGTGTGTGTGTGTATATATATATAGATATATATATATTATACAATATGATATATAACAAATATATGCAATACACACACACACTCGCCTCAGAAAATCTAGGCAAGCTATTGAAGTTTCTACACTTAGAGAAGATTCCAACTGAGTCCTGACCTCTTCACATCTGTCTTGTTTCTCTTTTAATCACATTACCTCTCAACTTTAGCCCACTTATTGTTTCCACATTACTGACATTTCCTACTATCTTGATGTATGAACTGTTAGATAGAGATATTGTCTTATTCATTTTCATAGCTAAGTGAATTGTAAAGGTCCCTGTTAAGTTGGGAGCGTAGGCCCCAGCCCCTCACATCTATCCCAGCCCCTAGACCTGGTCTGGACTCCAAATCCCAGCAGGCCAGGTCCTGACCCCTTCCTGGGGATCTCCGGAAAGAGGAACACGTGGTCCCTTTTCCTTCCTCCTGGTGGTTGGATGCATTAGTGAGGCTTCCTGGTTCCCTCTCAGGGCCACCTGAGAGCGCAGAACTCCCATTAAACCTGGATATTTCTTAATTTGGCTTGTTTTGATTTGGTTTGATTGAGAATTTTGCATCTGCAGGGAACTTGCGTTAGGAAATATTCCTAACAGTTCCAAGTACTTGGTCAACCCCTTGATCCCTTGTGGCCTAGAGATTATGGTGTCCCTTGAGAAATGAATATTCTGATCCCCTGAAAATGACAAGGTTAAAGTTTAACATTGCCGACAATTGCTTATACCAGATCAAAATATCAAGTCAGAAATAGTACTTGGTTTTAGACTATAGACAAATGAAATTCCTTTGTCCTTTAACCTATGTTAACATCAATTAAAAAACAAAAACACACACACACAAAAAAACCTGTGTTGTTTATAAATTCCGGATTAGAGGATACTGAGATCAGAATTTTCCTAAACAGGGTTACTAAAAAAGGCTTTGACATTATCTGTCTAGTTTTCTCTCCAATGAAAAGAACAAGAAAGGAAGAGAATAGATAATTATCCCATTCTCTCCCTCTTGGGGTCAAAAAACAATACAAGGACCACTCAAACTGTCCAATAGAAAAATACAAGGATTAGCAGGATCAGCTGCTGCAAATACTTCCTAAATGAAGGCATGGGAACTGAATCAGAGGAAGGGTCAGGTTCTCTGGTTTTTATGCTTCCATGGCAACCTGGGCAGAGCATACTGTCCTCTTAGATTTAGGGTCAGGAGACACAGCCATGACATTACATTACAGTCTCCTACTGTGCCCAGAATGGATCCTCTACATATTTTGTTTCAGCTTTACAACAAGGGTGTGAGGTAGATGCTATTAATATCTCCATGTGACAAATAAGGAAAGGAGAGATTAGGGAACTTCAAAAGAAGATTTTTCAGCCTCAGTCTAGAATGCGCTTGCCCATGTGTTTCCTGTTACGCCATAAAATAAGATGAAAAGGTAAGGAAGTCAAGATCACCACTGCTCAGCTTATTTTTCAGCCATCACTTTTCTCCTTTCACCGCACTCTGTCTTATATGTTATAATATTCTTTTTTTCTTTAAAAATATTAAGTATTATCTTATTTTATATGCATGTATGTCTCACACCACCTGTGAGCCTAGTGCCTGTGGAGGCCAAAGAGGACTTTGGAGCCACTAGCACTGGAGTCATAGGAGGTGTGAGCTAGAAACTGAACACCAATCATCTGGAAGAATA
>JAQHUG010000102.1:1477211-1497435 GCA_028555095.1 Dicrostonyx torquatus | reverse complement strand
TAGATTTGGTCAGCCCCATGTTGGGTGCCAGGGTTGAGGGCAGCTAGGGAGCACTGAGGTCTCATCGCGGCCTTAAAAGGGAAGAACTTCATGTCTATTACTGTATGCAGCTGTCTTGGCATTCAGGCTCATGTGATAGCCATGATCATCGCTTCCATTGATGACTGGCGAGGTTTGCCGGTTTGCCACCATGTTGCCATCACCTGTATGTTGTGAGAAAGGATCAATCCTTAGAACCTCATAAGCATGGTTGCCAATGTCTTGTGTGAAACACTGTTTGACCTTTACTAAACTAAGACTGGAAGGTCTTTAAGTCCTTCATTGGCTCTCTGGAGCTTTTTGGCTACCCAGTAGTGGGTTTTGTATCTGCTGGCAACTGCTTTGAACAAATGTATGGGATTTGTGCTTCTTTCTAAGAGTCCAAGTAGGATCCAGCATAACTGCTGAAACCAGTTCCCAAGTCATGCTGAATGCATGGCCCAGAACACACTGTATCATCATTCACATCACAGTGAAGGACAAGGTCACCACCAGGGTTAATGGACTAACCCTGTTCTTAAAACCCATATATTTGTTTTCAAATACAATAATTTTTCTTTAAAAAAGTTTTATTCAGACTTTTGAAGTGAGTTTGAAGATGTGTGAAGGGCTGTCCTCCTAAGGGGAGCTCAGGAGAAACAAGACAAAACCCTGAATACAGCTGAACTGAGGGAACCGAAGAAAAGGCCTTTTATATTCCCTGCAGGGAGTGGAGAAGGAGAGGGATGGCGGGAAGAGGGAAATGTCCGCCGAAGATCCTAAAGAATTCCATACAAATCCACACAGAGTCTTTTTGGGCATTTTGATTGACACTGCAGTGTGACGGTGACATTGACACACTTCACATCATATGCTCCTGCTATATGGAATTGTGATTCTGGATACACTGCTGCTTTGGGAGGGGTTGCTTTTTGTTTTGAAAATTGTATTTGACGTGAAAATTTGCCACTGTTATTGTATTGTGGTGCTTGACTTTTGGATTTAGTCCATATGCTGTTTGAAAACAGTGTACTCACCCAGCTCACATCTGCCGTTAGATCGAGGCACTGTCCACCTTGCAGACTTCTGAGTGGAGACAGTTGGACTAGGACAAAGTGCTATTTTCTTTTCAATTGTGGTTGGAGGGTGGGGAGGGGGTTGACAGGGTCCAGGAGGTGAGGAGGTCCTGCCGGAAGCATATCTCAGGGTTCCATGTTACTCACTGGCATTCATTTGGATATCAAGAGTAAAGGTTGTTTTAATTTTCCTAATGCATGTTTCTTCAAGATGTTCTCACTCTGGAGCAGAAGCACGTCTAGAAAGCCCGACTGCTAAAAAATTAACTGATATTGGAATCAGAAGAATCTTTTCCACGGAGCATGACATTTTCCGGGAAAGCGTAAGGAAGTTTTTCCAGGAAGAAGTGGTTCCGTACCATACAGAGTAAGTGCCCTGCTCCCCCACAATAAGGTCACACAGGAAAGGACCCTTTCCTAGGATGCCATGCGCAGGATGCAGAGAGTGCTCTCTTTGCCTGCTCACTGTAGTTTACCCTAATACTGTTGAGATCATAGATGTCTAGGTTTGGTAAATATTTTATTATTACTGTTATTATTATTAATTTTATTTTTCGAGTCCTCATATATCACCCTATATACCTGACTGATCTTGAATTCTTGGGCACAAATCTTTTCTCCTCAGGTGCCAGATTATGTGGGGCTACAAGCTTGTGCCATCACATTTGGCCTTTTAAAGTGTGTCATTCAAGAGTGAGAAAGTTTGTGGATTTACAAGGGAACCCAAGAAAAACATTCAAAAAACAAGTGAAAAAAACCTATGGCCAATTGTCAAATCCTTAGTCCATTTATAATCTTTCTTTTTTTCTGTTATGAATGAATTAAGGTATGTAAATGTTAAAAGGGCAGCATAGTTCCACTTGGTAGGTCATTGGTCACCTCTAAGTATTTTTACCATTAATTTTGTTTTTAAAAAGTCCTATAGATTTATTTATGTGATTGAGCATTTTGTTCGAATGCATTTCTGTATATCCTGTGCATCTTGGACCTGTAGTTAAGGATAGTTATGAACAACTGTGTAGGTGCTAGGGATGGAATCCAGGTCCTCTGCTCTTAACCACTGAGCATCTCTTTAGCCCCCGTACCAGTACCTTTTGATTAATCATTTTATTATTGAACAAAATCTCATTTGTATTAAAATGGAACTTTGTTGTTTCAAAATTCACTAATTTTACTACATCACGAATGGATTTTAAATATTATTTAAGAACAGCTTTTATGAATTTTTTCTTTTGAAACAGGTTTATGTATCTCTGACTGGCCTGGAACTTTCTATGTAGACCAGGCTGACCTCAAACTCATAAAAATCTGCCTGCCTGTTCTTCTCAGTTCTGGGATCAAAAGTGAACGCCACCATGCCCATTTTAAATTCAGTATTTTAAGGAAATATTTGAAAATTAATCTTTATAAGTCCTGTTAGGAAGATCTCATGGCTATGTGGTAAAAACTAAGCTTGTACCCTAGAGCATCAAGTACCCATGAGAGCAGCAGATATACATTATAGGTCTAGTCAATAGATCAAGATGGGGCAAAAGGTGTCAATGATAAGGAAGAAAAAAAGGAGAAATGACATGAGAGCCAGATGCACATTGAAAGGCCCGTGGCCATGTCATCTGTTACTTTAAATTAAGGACATGTTCCTGCACAGACCTCAAGTGCCTAGTGTGGCCATTTCCCTAATTTTCAGGAAGTTTGGTTGATGTTGTTTGATTTTGCAGATGGGAGAAAGCTGGAGAAGTGAGTAGAGAGGTGTGGGAGAAAGCTGGCAAGCAAGGCCTGCTGGGCGTCAACATTGCAGAGAAACATGGCGGTATTGGTGGAGACTTGTACTCAACGGCAATTACTTGGGAAGAGCAGTAAGTATGGAGACATTTAAAGTGAGGGCTTGCTTTGTAAGCTGTCCTTCAGCCATGGGGCTTAAAAATAAAATTTACCAGGAAAACAGTAGAGAAAGTTCATAAATTGACGGCAGTTACATTAGAACACATCCCCAAGCTGTTCTCCATCCTGAGACAGATGCAGTGCTGGGTAATAGACTTGCAGGCAGTCAGTGTTTACTCTCTTAGTTCATCAAATGAGTACGTATGGGGCGGGGGCTCCTAAAGCGCCATTACTATGTTAGAGCCACAATTTAAAGGTAGTGAAAGCCGAGATGGCACTTGGGAAGTGGTGGGCTTATGAGAAGGCAGCTGTAACCACCCAGGACCCTGAGACCTTTGTTATATTAGTAGGTAAACTTGAAAATTAGAGAACTTAACCAAGTCGCTATTTCATGGTTCCACTTGCCTCTCTTTTTGTTCTAAGAGCATACTCAAACTGCACAGGCCCTGGGTTCAGTCTTCACTCAGATATTGTCATGGCCTATATTGCAAATTATGGCACAAAAGAGCAGATCGAACGCTTCATCCCCCAGATGGTGGCAGGCAAGTGCATCGGCGCCATAGCGATGACGGAGCCTGGTGCAGGAAGGTGAGTCAGCATTTAGCTGGTAAAAGTCCCAGAAACAGTATCCTAACAGGAAACATTTGCTAGGTGTACTCCACGGCTCTCCATAAACATGGGTTCTGCCTTCATGGATTTATGCAATCTCAGATTGAAAATATTTTCATCTGTACTGAATGTGTAAACATTTTTCTTGTCATTAGTCACTAGAAAGCATAGCAAGTATTTACACAATATTTACATTGGCCTGGGTTCTATAAATAATCTGGAAATTAAAATTTAAAGTATGCATGCATATGTATATGGATTCTATGCAGCTGTCTGTAGGTTTTGGTATCTGCGAACAGGGGTCTGGGGACCAATTCCAAAGTCCCTATGGGTACTAGGTGATGGTTGCAGTTCATAGGCGATTCTGAGCTGTATACCAGATTAAAGTGAACACAGCATAATTCACAGTGTAAAACTACAGTCAGAAAACAAGCATTTTTATAGGCAAACAATGGCAAAACAGTTATAATATCTGCTGGGTTCAAGATATCATTGTGGTATAATGCAGACAGTAGTAGCAAATGAGGTGAGTCTTTAGCAGGGTGTATTTTTTTTTTAAGTTGGATCGTTGAGTGGACTGTTAAAGATGCCTGTTTGACTATTGGACACAGGCTATGAAGGCTGTACACCTTAAACAGAAGAGAGTGAGAAACCGGAAACATTTTGAATGAAGAAGAATGTCAAAATGTTGAGAAACAAG
Source organism: Dicrostonyx torquatus (assembly GCA_028555095.1). Taxonomy (NCBI): domain Eukaryota; kingdom Metazoa; phylum Chordata; class Mammalia; order Rodentia; family Cricetidae; genus Dicrostonyx; species Dicrostonyx torquatus. Next base: position 1,493,151 of record JAQHUG010000102.1, on the reverse strand, counting down.
GACACATGTATGAGAGGGAAAGAACAGAGAAGCTGGGACACAGTTTTGTCGTATGTCAGAGATGGGTTAGGTTCTGCCTCATAGCAAGGTTGCTGTTGCTGGACCCGTGAGGTGACTCAGCAGGTAAAGATGCTTGTATTGCAAGCCTGGCAACCTGAGTGGGATGTGCATAAAGATGGGAGGAGCAAATGAGCTCCCCAAGGTGTGCGTGCCTTGGCACACTTACACACACACAGTGGTAAAGATGGGAATAATTTTGTAAAATGTTTGCAGTTGCTAGAAACCATTCTGCTTCACCAGCCCTTCCTTTCCTGTGCCCACAGGCGACTTTGTTGAATTTGCTTCCTCCCTATGCACAATGCTGTGGGTTTTTAGTGTTCTCACACTGATTTCTCACATCCTTGTTTGGTGATAGGAATTTATGTAAGATAGAGAATTATTATGGCCCCCATGTTATGAGGAAAAAGAAAATGAGAAAGTTCTTTTAAAAGAAGTATATACAGAAAAGTGATGATTACTTTGTATTTGAGATATTATGACACCAGATCTGTGATATGGAAATCCCTTAGTCTCAATGTTAGAATCAGGAAAACCGAGGTAATTCTTGAGGATAATATGAGGTCATATCTGTTTAAACCATTTTCTGTGTGTCATGTGTACCATGGCAAGTTTAAAGGGCAGCCACTAACATGTTTCATTACCTTTTCACCTGTTTATGTCCCTGCATGGAACAAGCAGGCTTTGTTATTCTTTTATGTGTTTGTATGATGTCTGTGTGGGGGTGCCCATGGAAGCTGGAGTTGCGAGGTGAACTGCCTGATGTGGGTGCTGGGTTAGAGGAGCCGTCTCTCCGGTCTCTGGAGCAACTATTTGAACAGTCCATGAACAGATTTTAGGAACTGATCCTAATGGTGAAAATTATAACATTGGAATTCAACATTATTTAGCCTTTAAATGAGTTTCACTCATATTTCTCACGCCTAGAAATCCACATTTGGAGCCAAATCAGTGTATTAGCTGGGCCATACGGCCCCTTGAGGGTAAAGGGAAGAGCTTACTCCTGTCCTTGTCTTTTCCTGGTGGCTTCTAGCATTCACTGGCTTATTGCCGAGCGTCACGTTGCTGCCCTCTACTGATCTTATCCATGATAGTCATTCTGCCTCAGAAATCCTTAAGTTGGCCACATCTGCCAGGTGCTTTTCCAGATGAGGTAATGCAGGTATCCCAGGTTGGGATCTGGTGTCTTTGGAATGGTGGGTAGTATTATTTATCCTAATGTAGAAAGTGTTTTTTAAGGACTGTGGAGTATAAAAGTACAAGAATCACATACAATAATGTAATGTAGATTAATTATACACTGTGCTAGTCATTGTAGAGTATTAATGAAAATGAAAAACTAAAGATTGGGCTGGTGAGATGGCTCAGTAGGTAAAGATGCCTGCCACCAAGTCTGATAACTTACGCTTGATCTCCTCTCCCGACCCACATGGTGGAGAAGTGACTCCTAAAAGTTGGCCTCTGACCTCCACATGCATGCTTACACACACATACACAGACACACACACACACACACTAAATAAAGCGTGTAATTAAAAAAAAGCCTTTATGTAAATGAAAATTATCTTATAGGGCTGGGTGTGGTGTATACCTTTAAACCAGAGACAGGTTAATCTCTCTGTGACTTCAAGGCCCACCTGGTTTACAAGCAAGTTCCAGGACAGCTGGAGCTACAGAATAGAGAGGCCCTGTCTCAAAAACCAGACTATCTCACAGAAAAAATATTAGCTAGAAAGATCAAAATCATGGTTCTATTTTTATAAAAATATATGTATTACATATGGGTGTTTATATCCACTGGAAAATATTAGAAGGGTGTATTTTAAGCATGTTCATTCAGGAGATAGATTATTTTTGAAGACCAGGCCTCATGGTAGCCACTTGGAATCCTAGCGCTTGTGAGGCTGAAGCAGTAGGATTCTTAGTTTGAGGACAGGCTGGGCTACATAGTGAGTTCCAGGACCGCCTAGCAATATAGCAAATCTTGCCTCAAAAGACCAAAAGTAAATGGATATTTTTCTTCTTTGAATAATGTTCTTTTATATTTTTATTATTTTTAAATTATGTGTATTTATGTGAGTGTGGATGGATGAATACGTGTGAATTTAGGTCAGAAGGTCAGAAGAGTCATCGGGTTCCCTGTATGCTGGAGTTACAGGAGGTTCTGAACCACCTGGTGCTGATGCTGGGAACCCAGTCTGGGTCCTCTGGAAGAGCAGCCAGTGCTCTTCACTGCTGGGCCATCTCTCCAGTCCCTTTTCATATTTTAAATAGAAATGTTTAGAAAGATACACTCTTTAAAAGGAGTTTATTCTCTAAAGAGTTGGTTTGTTAGGAGGAAAGCAGTTGAAAAATGTTTAACTTTTTAAGATTTATTTTATGTTTATGACTGTTTTGCCTACATGTATGTATGTGTACCACGTGTATGACAGGTGCCCATGGAGGTAAGAAGAAGGCGTTAGAACTGGACTTATGGATGGCCATGAGCTACCATATGGGTTCTGGGAAGCTAGACCCAGATCCTTTGGAAGAGCAGCAAGTGCTCTTAACCTCAGAGCCATCTCTCCAGCCCCTGTCCTTTAAATGCCTATGTTTTTGATGAAAAGATAGTAATAAGAACAAATAAAGACAGGTAAGTACATGTTGACTCATAGTTTAAGGAGATAGTAACCCTTATTAACATGTCACTGTTGTCTACTTTGGAGTTCTTAAATATAGTTGGACTTCTGTGAGTCATGTGGAGTCTGGTTAGTTCATTAAATCTTCATATATTCATTCATGTAAGATCTTTAAGTGTGTCAGATGTATTTTTACTGCAAATCTGTGACCATTTCTAATATTAGGATTTTTAATACCTGAGACTTTACGCAATAGTTTTAACATAATTTGATTATTACCAATTGATTGTTATTTTCCATTGTAGTGACTTACAAGGAGTAAGAACAAATGCCAAAAGGTCTGGGAGTGATTGGATTCTCAATGGAAGCAAGGTGTGTAGAGAAGGGCTTCTCTTCGTCTAAAGCCTGCACATACCTGATGAGATGAGCACGCTAAGGACTTAGATGGGAATTGCTTGAGTTTTCAGGGTAGTAAGGCATTTACAGTTTTTATATGGCAGAATCTATAGCTAGCCTTTTCCATGTAGCTTGACCCTCTACCAATACTGTGAAGGTTCTTTTAGTTTCCAAATAACTTGACAGAGAAGGGAGAAGGAGGAGGAAGAGGAGGAGGTGGCAGTAATGGTAATGAAAATAAGTTTTTGTTGCCCCAGAGTGGGACAAATGATGAACTTTATGCTGATGAAAGACTGGGTGAGGGCGGGTATGGTTTATGCACACCTTTAACCCCAGCGCTGAAGGGGACAGAGACAAGAGGCTCACTGGGGCTTGCTGGCTACCAGCATAGGTGAAAAATACAAGCCCCAGGTTTAAGGAGAGACCCTGCCTTAAAAGAACAAGGTGGAGAGTGATGGAGGAGAAACCTCACACATATGTAAACAAACAAATAAATAGTAAATACATTTATCAACACAGATTAAGAGCGAGCCGGAGAGATGGTTCAACAGTTAAGAGTCCTAGTCCCTCTTCTGGAGGACCTAGGTTTCATTACCAGCACCCACATGGTGTAAGTCCACTTCCAGGGAATCTGTTCCTCTCTTCTGGCTCCTGTGGGTACAGCATGCATGTGCACAGACATACATGCAGGAAAAAAAAAACACCCAAATATAAAGTGGGAAAAAAAAAGATTGAAAGAAAAGGTTTCAAGTAAATATCAGAAAGCTTCAAGAGCTCTTAAGAGATAAACGCGCAGCTAATAGGATTTCAAGAATCCCCCGGTTCTTCTGAGAATCAACTTACTGATAGACTTGGAGAACTCCTAAAGCAGCTACAACTGGCTCAAGAGCAAATATATGCCGAGGAGAGATGCTCCAGTTGACTCGATGTTAAGGAAAGATGTTTGTTTTTAATACAAGGACTGTTTGTGGATGAATTTTCTTGTTTGATTGCTTTTTTTTTTTGTGCAAGTGTTTGTGCCCAGAGTTTTTTTCCTAGAATATTGCTAGATATTATCACTCTGCTGGTGGTGGGAGATGGGGGACATTGTTATTGTTTGGGCTGTTTGTTTGAGACAGGGTCTTGCTACACAGCCCAGGATGGCTTTGAACTCATGATCCTCCTGTTATCTGTCCAAGCATGTGCAACTGTGCTGTGTTTGTTTTTAAATTTTTTTCTATATGCTTTAAGTTAATGCTTTTATCTTTATAAAATCAAATAATATTGTGGTACTGTCAGGTTCCTTAAAATCTGATGTTCTAACTTATGTTAGTGCCTAATAACAGTTTGTTTTCTGATATGAGTAGTTCCTGTACAGGAAAACAGCAGGTACGGTACAGAATAACTTTGGAAAAATGTGGAGAATTTCTCATTCTTTTCTGTGGTCGTGTGGATTGTGAGTCTCCAAAAGTTGAACACAGTGTATCTTGTATCCTAGATAATGTCCTTTTATGGACTGTTGTGAATATTTTAAGAAGCAGTGTCCTAGGTGTTGTGGATATGGAGAAAGAGCCTACCATGTTCAAGGCCCTGGTTTTGATGCTGTAAAAAGCAGAACATTAAGCCTGGCGTGGTGAAAAGTTGGTGACACATTCGGAGAGCCTAACTCGATATGGAGGACTAAGAAGAATTCTAGATGATGTGATCTTAGTCTGGCGTGGTGAAAAGTTGGTGACACATTCGGAGAGCCTAACTCGATATGGAGGACTAAGAAGAATTCTAGATGATGTGATCTTAGTCTGACCTAGACGCGTAGGAGTCACTCTGTCAGAGTTAGGAAGGGCCTCCCTTGGGAGGAAGGGCAGTTTTCAAGGACACACGGGTCTGGAAGGCGTTAGAATGTGTGAGACAACAGGGCTTCAGGAGAGCTGAGCCAGGGACAAAAAATGGAGACCACTAGGACGAGAGAAGAGGTAGGAAGTGTAAACTGCCCTGTGTTTGGGAGGAGTTTAATGTGCCTGGAAACCTAGCTGTTCAAGGATGCTGGGTCTGAGAACCTGGTGGGTGATAGCGTTTTAGTGAGAGCTGTTATAGAACCTTCTGCAAGAACTGGTGAGGGTTGGGGAAATAATGTCAGCAGGAGAAAAGAAAGTAAACAGACTCAAACAATAAAGCGGACCAGTGTGAATTGTGCCGATCTGAACGTGAAGCAGATGATAGTGTAGTTGATCACAGAATCCGCTGCCGTGGAGGGTAAGTTAATAGTCATTATTGGGTAGAGTATGGGGTGGGAAGGATGTGCTGTGGTCATGAGTCATTTTATGGAATCCAGGTAGGCGTGCAGGTCTAGATCATATCAAGGAATGTGGCTTAACTGGGCTTGGAGGTACACACCTAGCTTCTCTTTATTCCCTGCACTCTGGAGGCTGAAGCAGAAAGATTTTACATTGTAGGCCAGCCTGGGCTACACAACAAGTTGAGGCCAGCTACCTAGTGAGATCCTGTCTCATAGAAATGAATGATAGCTATGGGATTTCAGTGGGTGACTAAGCCAGGCAAGGTGCAAAAGGAGGTGTCTGTTAACTATAATGTTTTCCTTATTTAGACCATTTTGAAAGTAGTCAATCTTTATAAAAAAAACAAAAGAAAACAGTCTTTTCAAAAACCCATCCTTTTAAGAGTATTTTAAAATTACTTTTTAAAAGCCAATTCTCTTTTCCTCTCTGTGGCTCTCCTCTAAAACTCATTTACCAAGTGAATGGGAAGTTTGGTTTTATTCTAGAGCTGTATCTATTAGTTTCCTGTTATTTAGCACACGAGTAGTGGAGAAATGTGTACACGTCAGTATTGCATGGTGACCCCTTGCTGTTTACTAACCTTCATTGTGAATAGGCCGTTCTGTGTGTGCAGATGGGGTAGCCCCTCCTGCCTTTGTTAGTCTTCTTGCACATGCCCCCCACCAGGATTGGCTTGCACCTGGACCAGAATATTACAGGGCATTACAGTGCGTTTGAATTTTTGCAGGTGTTCATCACTAATGGCTGGTTAAGTGACCTTGTGATTGTAGTCGCCGTAACCAATCGTGAAGCTCGATCGCCAGCCCATGGCATTAGCCTCTTCTTGGTGGAGAATGGAATGAAAGGATTTATCAAGGGCCGGAAGCTGCACAAGATGGGAATGAAAGCTCAGGTAGGTGATGGTGTGAATCAGGTCTGGCAGTTCATTGTTCACTCTCAGTCAGAAGGCAGATATGGAGAGTCCTTCCGGCATCTTCCTGTGCTGATTGCCAGGGGAGACTTCTGTGATGCCCCTGCCTCGGTTGTGCCCAGCAATGGGAAGGAGTCAGGGAGTTTTGAGTATCAGTTTAGGAAATGGGAACATTAGCTTTTGTAATTGTAATAACCATCTGTGGAATTTAGAAAGTTAGGCAGTAATAAGAATATTCTGGAATATATTACCAGCAAGCATGTTTAATGTGTGGTAAAATTTCTCACTTCCCAGGACCTAGAGAACTGGACAGTGTCAAAGCCCGAATGACGGTTGTATTGCAGTGAGAAGGCCACACACAGTGGGATGAGATGGAATCAGATAAAATACCCTTGCTTATGGTTCACTATTTAACGTTCCATCTCCACGCCCATTCCAGTTTTTCTTTGTTTCATCTTCTGTGGAAATTGTGAATGGGTTACTGCGAAACCAATGCACACATTCTCTGCTTGATCCATGTTTCTTAGGACACGGCAGAACTATTCTTTGAAGATGTCCGATTGCCAGCTAGTGCCCTACTTGGGGAAGAGAATAAGGGCTTCTACTACCTCATGCAAGAGCTCCCACAGGTATTAAATGCCTAACATGGCCATCTTCCGGTTAGAGACTTCCGGTTAGATACTGAGCAGAAATACAGAGCCGTATAGACCCACAAGTTAAGCTTGTGCCACAGCAGGCATCTGAGTATCAAACTGTATATTAAAGAAGGACCACTGTTACAGGTCAGATAAGGAAGTAAGAGGTCTCGGCAGGATCCAACCAAAATGGTAACCAAAGTAAGGAAAATAGGTATTTTATTTCTGTCATTCTTCCTTGCAATGATTCTGGCTTCTTAAGTGAAGAACTTCTGTAAATTACTGTGACTCAAGGGGAGAAACTGTTAAACAGAAAGATCCGTCACAGCGCAGTTTGTGCTTTGGGGTCGTAACTGCCTAACTGTTGACACTTACATGCTGGTGTGAGTGTGTTCACCTGATGGTGGCTATGGCTCCAGCTAAACATGAAATTGACAGAAGCCAGTGGCTCCAGCCGTAAAGTAGAATCCAGAACTCCCCAGCGTGGTGGAATTCGGTGACTAAGGCTATTTTTGCACTGATTGGTAGAATTTGAGCTGTGGACTTGAAGATGTTGTGGAGCAGTGCTCCATTGATGCACCAGTCTGTAGTAGACAAGGAGGAAAAGTCAGTTGTGGGAGTTAACTCCATGTGTGTGGTGGAGACAGTGTGGATAAAAACCAAGCAGTGTGGCCTTGTCTTAGCTGTGCCACCGTCACCACAAACCTGGGAGAGCCTTTTCTTAGCACTGAGAAGGAAGTTAAAACATGACCTTTAGTAGTTTCTTAAGGCAATTATTTATAGGACTCATTGAAATGGTATGAAAATCGTTTATGTAATAATCCTTACTACTTAATTTTGGGTTCTAGGAAAGGCTGTTAATTGCAGATTTGGCAATTTCTGCCTGTGAGTTCATGTTTGAAGAAACCAGGAACTATGTTAAGCAGAGAAAAGCTTTTGGGAAAACAATTGCACACATACAGGTGAGTTTGCCCTTATAACTGCATACTTGTTTACCAGGTCAGTCGTCATAGGTGCGTCAGGGGGAAATGCTAAGTGTAATTCTGATGCAGGACGGCTTTAGAAACATGACAGTAGACAAGATGCCTAAAGAAGAGTGGAGGAACGCTGAGATGAGAGGGCCAACGGCAGCTCCTAAAGAAAACTGAGATTTGATGGTGACGTAGAAAAGGAAGATCATGCAAGAAGCAGAGGAGGAAGGGGGAAGAGAAAAAGGCAGGTCAGGAGAGGCTTATCGCAGAGGCCAGCAGGGAAGACAGAAGACAGAAGAGGGAGGGTGACATGGAAGTGTGGACTCCCTGCTTTCCTGTGTGAACCATACAGCCACCATGCTGGACGAGCTTCTCACCGGCAGGCTGAGGGTTGACATTAAGTCTGAGCCTTTTAGAGTAGAATGAGCGTGCTAGAGCGGCTTAAGGGACGTAGTAATGGGACATCTGCAGAGCATTACAGGAACAGCCTTCTGGGTGCTGTGGCCAAGTGTGCTTCCGTCCTCACATGGCTCCCGAAATCTCAACAGTCAAGGCAAATTATCTTCTGGAAGACATACTTCCTGTTTGTAAACCTTAGAAATTCATCTAATATGCAAAACTGTAAAATCTTACAATGAAAAACTCCTGAAGTTTGGAAGACTTGTGTTTATTCAAAAGTAGAGGTGTTTTTCTATTTATGAATAATATTAGTACCTACATTGTGTGATTACTGTAAAATTTTGATGGGACAGTGCATATAAAGTATTTGGAATATTGCGTTCCACGGGCATGTGCGCACATACACATACACACACATAAACACACACACACACAGACGCAATAAATAAATCTCTAAAATATGCTACCCATATTTCCTGAATAATCCACAAAGCATAGTATTAGACATTTAACCATAAAGGAAGTAGCAACTTATCTGTACTCTTGTTCCATAAAAGGATTCCTTTAAAATGCAGTCATGGGAGCAGGTGAGGTGGCTCAGTGGGTAAATGTACTTGCCACCAAGTCTGGTGACCTGAGTTCGAGTCCCAGAACCCATGTGGTAGAAGGACAGAACTGACTCCTGAAAACTGTGACCTCAACTCAGGCACTGTGATTTGTTTGTGCCCACACACACACAAGAAATAAATGCATATAATTTAAAATATAGTCATGTACTATAACAATGTATGTGTAACAATGTAGTCATGAGTGATGGACCACTCATAACATGGTAGCTCCACGTGATGGTGGTGATGCTGGTGTAAGCAGTCCGTCAGTCATGCAGACACAGGGCATTCAGTTAGGGAGGATGTAATAGTTGATAATAAATTTTATTGCTCATGTATTATGCTATACTTATTGTCACTGTCTCAGGCTGCATTACTTCTTTCATTAAAGGAAGTTTACCTTAAAATAATATGTTATGCCAGCAGACTCCTCAGACTCCGTTGTTCACCATGTCTCTTGCTTGTCAAGATGCTCCGCCAAACATCTGACCTGTACCATTTAGGCTCACATGATGGCGAAGTTGTTTAATGGCCTATTACTCAAATGATTTACCTTATTAAGCAATTCATAACTATATTTTCATAACAAAAGATAAATATGCCTGTTTTTCAAAGCATGTGTTGTTACCTTCCACAAAACACGAGTAGTTCACTAGATTTTCAGTAGGTGGCAGTAGTAATCTCCAGTCAGTGGTTCTCAACCTGTGGGTCACAACCCCTGGGGTCGAATGACCCTTTCACAGTGATCAAATATCAGAAATCCTACATACCAGATACATTTCGATTCATCAGAGTAGTAAAATTATAGCTATGAAGTAACAGTAGAAAAATTTTATGGTTGGGGGTCACTACAACATGAGGAACTCTATTCAAGGGTAGCAGTGTGAGCAATGCGGAGAACCGCTGGTCTCGATACTTATGTGTGGGGGTTGTATGTATGCTGTGTGTGGTAAGCACGTGCACGAACATGTAGGTGAGTACACTTGTATAGACATGTATGGAGGCCAGAGGTTGACTCGGTATTTTCCTCCATAGCTTTCAGCTTGTTTTTTGAGACGAGGTTTCTTACTGAACCTGACCCCGATCCGGCTAGAGTGGCTGGAGAGTGAACCCTGGCAGCCTACCCGTCTGTGCACCCACGATGTGCAGATGGAGTCCAGGGACAAACTAGCACACCTGACTTTTTTGTGGGTGCTGGGAATCGAAACTCAGGTCCTTATGCTCACGTAGGAAACTGTTTACTCCCTGAGCATCTCACCAGCCCCTACAACTTCATATCTTTATGTAAATACTACTGTTTTCCTAATAAGAATATATTGGGATTTCTTTCCATTTTCTTTAGTAAGTTTCTTTGAATATTTTCATAATTCAAGTTAGAAATGCATGCAGTAACACAAACGACTAATACGTCCCTATTATCTTTTTATTCTAGAGCTGACTGCTCTCTGGTTCTATTCACTGAAGTTGATAACCTGTACATACATGTTATACTTGGCCAAATGCTACTTTAACATAATTATATTTCCTTTCTTTCTATAATTCTTGAATCTTGAACATTTGGCTTTTTTGCCCATTCAGGTCCATACCACAAAATTCATCTCCTTTGTAGACTAGAGTATAACTATAATAAGGAAGCAGGAGTTACAGGAAGACTCCATGGGTGATAACCACAGCTCATGGTTTACCCTGAAATAACTGATAAAACAGCATAACTCAGATGTTAATAATAATAATGTATCATTTATTAACTGCTTTCCATTTCTTAGATGCCATGTTTAATGCAGTTTTATATTTTTCTTCATAACTGTATATAATAGTTATTACTATTTATAAAGCACTTAAGGCAGAGAGATTAAGTAAACTAAAATGACATGGATGCTCTATTCTAGAATTTACATTCTTTAAAACATTATTATTTTATGTGTATGGGCGTTTGTCTGCATGTATGTCTGTGCACCATGTGGTTTCCTGTGCCTGGTGCCCATGGAGGTCAAGAGAGTGCAAAAGATCCCTGGAACTGGAGTTAGAGACGTCTGTAGTCACCATGTGGGTGCTGGGAATTGAACTTGTGTCTCTGGAAGAATAGTCAGTGCCCTTAACTGCAGAGCCATCTCTCCAGCCACAGAGTCACCTGTGGGCAGTGAAGTGAAGATGGGATGGTATTTATCTAACTAGCATGTTTTGTCATTTCCTGTGTGGTACATACTATTGATTCTAAAGACAAACTATTTGGGAAAGAAATAGGAAAAGGAAAAAAATGTCTTTCAGTTCAATATCTTCAAACAAAAACTGTCTCCTTCCTAAGACCTTAAATATGGCATTAATTAATAGTAAGATTAGGTAACAAATTGAGTTCATTTTTAAAAAAATACTTAAGTCATTATATTCGCTTATAACAACTCACAGTTTTGTTTTACTTTGGCTTACTAACCATTCCAAGGTGTCTTCAAATCCTAAAGCTCCAAGATAAGTGTTATTTATTGCTTATTTTTTTTAAAAAATTACATATTTAGTTTATTTACTCTCTCCCTCTCCACCCCCCACCATGTGTGGGTAGGTGGGGGGTGGTTATGCACACCTGTGACAGTGTGTGGAGGTCAGAAAACAACTTGTGAGAGCTGGTTCTCCTTCCACCATGTGGGTCGTAGGCATTGGATTTCAGGTCAGCAGCCATGCCAGCAAGTGCCTTTATGTGCTGAGCCAGCGCCTGGCCCTCATTCAGAATGTCGAGAGAGATTTTAGTCAGTTCACTTAGTTGCTTACAGAGATTTCTTGTGTGTGTGTGTGTGTGAGAGAGAGACAGACAGACAGACCGAGGCTCATAGGGTATAAGCTGGCCTTGAACTCCTGACCCCTACCTCTGCTTCTCCAGTGCTATAATTTAAGACCCATGCCACTGTGCATGGCTAAGATTCTCTCTAAATTCAAGCTGCACTTTTTACTGTAGCAGGTATCTGTAAAGATACCCCGGTGAGCATGTTGGTCATTCATTGGGTGATGCTATCCTCTGCAGCCATTAGCTGAGTGGTTTCGGGAAGCATGACGCTGTTCCTGGTGAAGAACAAAGACCAGTTCTGTTCACTAGCTCCCAGCTCAGTGCCAAGAATATGTAAATATTTAATCTCTTTATCTTCAGACAGTAAATTATGTACTCTTGGCGGCGTTTGTTATTTTTAGACCTCTGGACCTAGTGGATGTGCTGCAGTAAGAATTTTAAGTGGGTCTGATTTTTAACTTCAGCTTCTAGAAGCTCCCAGCATTTGTGTAGACTAGCTTTCATATGAGAGAGATCATATTCTCAATTGTACAGAAAGCCTCATATGTAACAACATACGGGACAACAGTTCTTGAGAACTGTTTGATTTTCCTCCCTATCCCAGCTTTCTCTCTCTTAAGCCAGTAGTAGACTTAGAATTCATGGCCCAGGATTTTTGATGTCTATAGAAAATGATTTGACCGCGTTTTCAGATGTTTCCCTTTGTAAACAAGAATGTATAAGGTGGGAGGGGGAGCTTTATGCTGATTATAGATAGGTATCTGGCCAAAGGACATATAGAGGTAGAAACGAAGCTAGAAAAACTCTGGTCATACCCAGCATGTTCCACATTGGATGCCAGGACTCCCAGGTGGAAGCTTGGTGCTGCCGGCCTCCCTACAGCTTGGTTTGGAATCATTAGGTGCCAGTTAGTCTTTCTAGAAGAGGGTGCTGCAAAAACCACAAGGAGACACAATAGTTGCTACACCCGAGGCACCAGTTCCTCAAAGCTCCCACTCAAGCACACATACCCGTCTCTCTCCTAGTCCCCACATTACTCTATTCCCGTTCTTTGGTTTTCCAACAATGAGCAGATACCAAAATTGTACCCGGGCACTACATTGGTCACTCTGGAAATTCAGCTTTGAGAATTGCTATGGCCACAAGTATAAAAGTAGACCCCACAGCCCTGAAAGACGGCTCTCACAACCTCCTTCAAGAACTCAAGCATGCCTGTGGGCCCTGAGGTCCATTTTCAAGTTTTTAGCGTAGCCTCCATAGGTGTGCCTGCCTGTGGCCACAATGGACTTCTCACACACCCCACAGCGCATGATCAGATGGTAGCTTTCTAAAGGAACTGAAGGGCAGCTGGCCACAGATGGGCCTCTGAGCTCAGTTAGAATAGGGTATACATTTGGAGGCTTTACCCAAGTCCAGGCCAGTCTCCTGAAGGAGGTTCAAGAGCTAGTGCCAGCAAGAACAGATGTGAACTCAAAGCTCACACTTTTAACACTTGCAAATAAGGCCATTCAGAACTAGTTGAAGGCTACATGAGACCCTTCAGAGGGATGACAGAGGCTAGAGGTTACTGGAGTTTGGTCTCTGCCTATTCCGTTTCTTAGTACTGTGATTACTAACCTAGTAAGTATTTGACAATGGTTGTGACTAGATAAATCCATTTTGCCCCTCTATCATGTTATTTTATTATTTCACTGTAGGCCAAAGAGATAGGGAAATACATGCCTTTCATTAATACACAGTAAATCCTGTTAACCCCCAGGAAACTGGGTGTTTTAGTAGCTGTACGTGACGGCTCCTACCACAAGATGGTGCTAACACATTAAATCATGATGTTCTTTAAGTAGTTTCCTTTAAACTATGCCAGGTGTTTACCTATTTTTATTTGCTACAGCTTTTAAAATGCTAAGATACAGGGGTTTTCTCTCCGTCATTCTCCCTCTCTCTCTTCATTTAAGTTAACATGTGTCCTTTTATTGGAAAAAAAGCCCGGAAGTTCCACTTTTGTTTTGTTTTAACGTTTTTTTCCCTATGTAACCATTTGGGTGCTGAGTTCAAATTTATGCTTTTAATATGCTCCTTCCCCCTTTCATCTCTAGACGGTGCAGCATAAACTAGCAGAGTTAAAAACAAACATATGTGTAACCAGAGCTTTTGTGGATAGCTGTCTGCAACTGCATGAAGCAAAACGTCTGGACTCCGGCTCAGCTTCCATGGCAAAATACTGGTATGCAGACTACTTACTAAAGTGTGGGTTTATTCAGATGGCTGTGGGGTTCCGCCAGCCCTTAAACCTTGACGGCGTTAAAGGAAGAGGTCTGCAAGTGAAAAGTAGCATTAAAAAAAATCTGGAAAGTCCCACTGGGTTTGTTTATAGTGTCCTAAAAATTACTCGACTTGGTATGTAACTCATCACTTGCTGTTAAAGGTGAAATATTAAGAGCCTGAAGTAGGATCAGTGAGTGCTTAAAGTGGTAAGTTTAATTTCAAACTATCTAAAGAATGGCAGCAAAGTGAGACAGACTAGAAGGATAAAGTTTGGGAGTCTTGTGCTGTGTCGAGTTCCATTAAGTAACTCCAACTAAATATAAGTCTCTGGGGGACAGCTGTAGGTTATCTGGGAAGTTCTTAGGTTGGACAGAATGTGAGGTGTTTTCCAGGTCTAAGAAAATGCTTAAGTATCAACTGTCTGACCAAAGTCCTAAGGATGATTAACAATGCAGTTAAGGGGAGTTTGAGAACAGTCCCCTGTAAAGTGTTTATGTGTGTTAAGATGCAAGTGTGATTTAAATCAGATAGTGGAATGGGGATTAGTTTCCTTAAAGAAGAAAGCAAACAAACAAAAACCCATTTCTTCTTACTAGCCCAAAAGCAGCATAAAAATTTTTCCCATTGTTATTTATTAACTCAAGTTCAGTCATTGCTGGACAAGGCAAATATGCGAATGGTGCTTGGTGTAAAGATTTTTATAATGACCGGATTATGAGATTAAAAAGGAATGTGAAGTTACCAAGAGCTTACACTTCGGGCTGCGGGGAGAGAGTTTACACATTCTGTAAACTATGACACGTTCTTAGGCTTATGGGAAAAGGTATAGAAAAGAATTTTATATATTTTTGGTTTTGGAAAGAGAACTTTGCATAGCATGGCCTTGTTCTTGACCATATCAGGCTCATGAACATAAATGGTGTTGAATATGAAAAGATAGTTTATAAACCGTTGAATAGTGAGAGAACGTTTTTACAGGCAACGTTTCATTGTCAAGGCTGGCCTTCTGTCCACTGCGTAGCAAAGGCTGGTCTCTACCTCCTGAGTGTTGGTTACAGGCATACACGTCCACTGCAGTTCCGTGCTGTAGGGTTTGACTCTAAAGATTTGTGAGTACTCTACCAACTCAACTATATCTCTTTTTCTGCTTGTTATTTTCATCATTTAGGGCATCTGAGTTACAAAACAGCGTAGCTTATCAATGTGTACAACTCCATGGAGGCTGGGGATATATGTGGGAGTACCCAATTGCAAAGTAAGTATGGGGGTCTATAATGCTTCTTTTCTTCCCCTCCCCCCCCCATAGGCTGGCCTCAGACTCACACAACTCCACCTCTCTCTGCCTCAAGTGCTGGTATTAATGGTGTGAACGATGGCCACACCCAGCCTATGATGCCTTTGTTTCTTTCTTTATAAAGATATGAAGAAAGGAAATTTTCTTTACTGTACCTTATATGGTAAACATAGGGAAAGTATATCAAAATGTGCATTTTCAGGGAATATGTTTATGCAAACAGAAGTGGCTTTATTTTATTAGCTTCTCATTAGGATTTATTTTTAAATACAACAAAGAGTCCAGCATACCTTTAAATGTGATGCTTGGCTTTAAAATATATACCATTTCCAAAAAAAAAAAAAAAGAGTAATTCCTTAAGTTGTTCATATCCCTCCTTCTGTCTGTTTCTGTCTATCTCTCACACACACTCCTTGCATTACTTACTTTTCTTATTAGTATGATAAAATCCCCTGACAGAAGCAGGGGATTGGTTTTGGCTTACAGTTTGAGGGTAGCTGGTCGAAGTGGGGACGTCCTGGCTGCAGGAGATTGAGGGGTGGTCAGGCTGGACGTCCTGGCTGCAGGAGTTTGCGGGGGTTCAGGCTGGACATCCTGGCTGCAGGAGTTTGGGGGTTGGGGGGGGGGGGGTCAGGCTGTCCGTCCTGGCTGCAGGAGTTTGCCGGGGGGTGGTAGTGGTCAGGTTGGACGTCCTGGCTGCAGGAGGTTGGGGGGAGGGTCAGGCTGGACGTCCTG
>JAQHUG010000102.1:1454189-1476886 GCA_028555095.1 Dicrostonyx torquatus | reverse complement strand
GGGGGTCAGGCTGGACGTCCTGGCTGCAGGAGTTTGCAGGGGTAGTGGTGGTCAGGCTGGATGTCCTGGCTGCAGGAGTTTGGGGGGGGTCAGGCTGGACGTCCTGGCTTCAGGAGTCTGGGGGGGGGGTCAGGCTGGACTTGCAGTTAGGAAGCAGGGCATGAATGATGCTGCTGCTTCGCTGATGGCCTTGTCTGTATACAGTCCAGGACCCACGCCCAGGGAATGGTGCCACCTGACTTTGGAGTCTCCCACTTCAGTTAACCCAATCGAGGCACTCTCTCACAGGCATGCCCAGAGGCTGACCTAATCAAATAACTCCTTAAGGGTATTCCTGGAAGCTTGTGTCTTAGATGGCCCCAGATTTTGACAAGTTGATGATGAGAATTGGCCATCAGAGGAACTGAACTCGGGGCTGTGCACGTGTTGGACAAGCAATTTGCTGCTGACCACCATCCCTAGCTACTTTTTAAAAAGCAACAACAAACAGTAATACAGAATGATTCACTTGCATAGGAGAATTAGCAAATCATGCTTCAAGTATCTTGCTTGAAAAATAAAGGTTTTTTTTTTCTTTTTGCTGAATGGAATTTTATCTTCAAGAAAAATAAAGGGTGCTTCTTTTTACTGGGTTAGTCATGAATTTACTCAGAAGCAGTGGCAGTTACCATTAAGTAGTGTCTTCTTCCATGTGTCTCCCTCATCCTTCCCTTCTCATACTACTCCTTAACACCTTAGAAAACATTGTCCTCTTAACAGTGTATTGTTTATAAAGATTGCTCGGGGAAGCTTTTGATAAATAAACATACACATCCAATTTAGTTCTGAATCTGAGAGTAGCAATGCTATAGACTTCTAAAAACTTCCTTTTTTTTTTTTTTTAACCTGAAGGTCTTTGTATGGTTAGAAAAAAATTACCAAATGCCTCTTCACACTGTTAACCTGATGCATTTGAATTTCTCATTCTAACACGCCTAAGTGGAGCTATTCCATGTGTTTCTAATCCTTATTGGGAACGTGACCTTTTTATTGGCTGTTCCATTACGAGCAGCAGGTCCTGTAGGTATAACTTGCTAATTCTATAGCTATCACTCCGCTTAGAACCTTTACCTACTTGGTATCTGTAATTTATAACTTTATAAAACTCAGCATCAATCAAGTATTTTCCTCTTTTTGAGATACTATAAGCATGAAATTGTTTTTTTTTTCAAATAAATTATTTGACTTAGACTCTGTATGTCCTTTCAGAACTACTTCCGGTAGGCCTTAAAGCAGAGCTTCCTTTTAGATCCTGTGTAGTCTTGAGACAGAAGTGAGGTTTTGCATCATGCTAGCCCATAGATTATCCTTACCGGGATTTTTCCTGTGCATCTTCATTTCCGCAGTATTCACCTATCCCATTTATAAGAGGGCCTTGTGGATGAAATGATAATGGATGCTTGTATCTGTGTGCTTAAGCTGCTGGGAGTGTAGACATGTTTCGGTCCAGTGTCTGTGTGGCTCAGTTTACATTCTAAGAAAGGCATGCCAAATGAAGAGGGGCTCACTACCTTGATAAGGTTGTGTGCCATAATCTGGGGTGGTTGCTTTTTTAGAGTCCGTTGCTGTAAGTATGTAGCAAGAAAACTTGGGGATTGATGACTTACAGTTTCTGCTTTCAGCTTAGACTTGAACTCCTTTTAAAAATACTAATTACTATCCTTGCCTGGCTTGCCAGTTCAAAGAGTTTGTGAATCTTTATCTAGAAAGCTCTTTCTTTCCCCCCAAGGATGTGGGAAATGATGGTAGCAAGAAGCCAATTACATATTAACCATGTGTGGCTATAGTGTATAGACTTTGATTTAGGAAATCATCCAACTTGAGATTCTCATACCTCCCCCAGGTTAAGTGGCATTATTAGTGTGGGGGTGGGGGGGTTGGAGAAAGTGATAGATAAGTTATTGCATCTTGGCTTTATAGGTAAAAGGTGTGTTTTATTCCCTTTTACGATTTTTAGATAGCTAAGTCTTGGCATGTGAGTTGGTTTTAGTTTTATTTCGTAGGTTTAGCATTAGACCCTTGAAGATCTCTTAGCTATTTTAGGTGGAGAAGCTGAGACAGAAAACTTCACTGGAGTTAAATATTTCTCTACTGCCTTTCTCTGTTAATCTTAGTAAATTTAATTGGTAACTTATGAAATGTCTGCCGGTCTGCCATTTCATATCCTGGTAGTACTGTAGAACTCCCTTAATGTGAAAATAAATACCCAACCCAGCTCAAAAATGTCTGAAGCATTGGGATTGCTCGGGTAGGCTGGCAGGCCAGGAAAGGCTTCAGAGGACACGGGTGCTTGGTTCTGTAGAGAACAAAATCTTCCAGGGTTGGGAGTGGAGTTCATATATCTCAGAAAGTACTGAGCGTCCTAATTCCCTGTATAATGCAGTTCATCATGGTGGTAAATATTGAATGAGGATCTACTTACTTACCTGCAAAGTACCTTGGTAGATGTGGGAAAGTCTAAGTTCAAAGTTGGTCGGTCATATGCCAATAAATTAGCACATTTTGTCTTAGAAATTAAATAGTTA
Organism: Dicrostonyx torquatus; assembly: GCA_028555095.1. Classification (NCBI taxonomy): domain Eukaryota; kingdom Metazoa; phylum Chordata; class Mammalia; order Rodentia; family Cricetidae; genus Dicrostonyx; species Dicrostonyx torquatus. The sequence goes on along the minus strand of JAQHUG010000102.1, from coordinate 1,474,322 downwards.
AAGCCCCAAATTTGTATTTGAGAAAGAAAGGTCCTTAAATGTTCCTGCCATGAAAAGTTCAGAGCTCAATAACTAGTTCCACAGGCTTGGGACAATGGAAGCACTGTGACCTAATAAGAGTTTTCTTGCCAAAGAGGCAAGACACCTACATTCTTGTTCCAGTCGGACAGTTATCTGTTATGTCACCAGTGAATGGTAATCATTAATTAACAAATGCATCAGCCTCTCTCAATCTCCTTTTTAGCCTGAAAAGCAGTAATAAGTATTCCCTTGGATTCCTGAGGGTTTCAGGGAGAAGGGGTGAACAGATGGGTGCTACCATAGCTGTCCAAAGCGAGTCCTAAGACTGGGACGTGGCTCAGTGGCACAGCTCTCACCGATCAAGGTCATGAGTTCAGTCCCTGTGCTAGTCAGGGTTCTCTCCAGCAGCAGAATGAGAGAAAAGTGAGCTCCTGTCATGTGTTTGTGCCCCAGTTTGCTCAGCCACTTAGAATTTTAGTACCAGCTGTGACAAAAGTGACTTAGTCACCCCCAGATTAAGCTACTTGTTAACTTTGGGGGAAAATATTTTTTTAAAACATCAGGTGGTGGTTGTAGTGATAAAATTAAAAGGAATGTCTGGAAATAAGTAATTTCTTTTTCCTTAAGGTCAATGGATTTAAACTTTCTGGGGAGACTAAAAGAAAAGAAACCAAGATGTTTTATGCATTTCTAAACATAGACTTTTCAGGTTGTTGTTATATATGCTCATTTTTTTAATTGATTTTTATTGAGCTCTACATTTTTTCCTGCTCCCCTCCCTGCTTCTCCCCTCCCCACTTCAACCCTCCTCCACAGTCCCCATGCTCCCAATATACTCAGGAGATCTTGTCTTTTTCTACTTCCCATGTAGATTAGATCTATGTAAGTCTCTCTTAGTGTCCGTATTGTTGTCTAAGTTCTCTGGGATTGTGGTTTGTAGGCTGGTTTAAAAATATGGAACGCTTCACGAACTTGCGTGTCATCCTTGCACAGGGGCCATGCTAATCTTCTCTCTATCGTCCCAATTCTAGTATATGTGCTGCCAAAGCGAGCACTATATGCTCTGTTTTATAAAATTATGTTAGTGTGCCTGTGTTATTTTGAATTACCATGTCTTATCTTAATGGCTTTTAGTATACCAACCTAGTATGAATGCTGGACTAGAAAAACCAGTTATACGGAGCGCTCACTGCTGAGAATTCCTTAGTTAAATAATTAGTAATTATCTAGACTTAACATTTCTACCATGTTTATAACAATTCAACTTCTCGTTTATCTAGAGCTTACGTGGATGCTCGGGTTCAGCCAATCTACGGTGGTACCAACGAAATAATGCGGGAGCTGATCGCAAGACAGATCGTCAGTGACAGCTAGACATCTGCCTACATCCTCGAATCCTATTACATAAACTAATCTGGATTCAAATCTCCTTGAGATAAAATGTAACCTGGAAAGGGGGGAAATAGTAAAGCTGTTTTATGTATGGTTGTTAAAGAGAAGAAAATAAAATATAAAGATAACACAGGGAAAAGAAAACTTTTGAACCCAAAGAGTCTCAAGTTATGCTGTAAAAGGCTTACCCTTTTTTTATACAGTGAATATCAAAAATTTTCTAATTTAATATCTTGTCTTTCAAATTCTGAAGAGCATAAAACACTTTGATCCTTAAAGTTGAGGAAGAAATAATTTTATATTCTTATGACAATATTACAGACTTTGAAAAAGCAAAATAATTGTAATTCACAGAAAGTTATTTCAGCTTTTTGTTCCAAATCACCTGGAACGTTAGTTTCCACCATCTCACCACCTACCCCATGCTTTTTAAACAATGACAAGAACCCTTTCTTCAGAAAAGGCCAGACGGTACCATATATAATACACAGAGTCAATTATGTATCAATTAAAAATAAAGTAAAACTTTAAAACAAACCAAGTGTTGAATGTGTATGAGGCACTGAGAAAGGAGAATGTGTTCTAATGGAGATGCATAGTTTGTTAGATAAGACACACGGTTTTCAACAGATCCTGTTCCAGTTTAACTTAAAGAGGAGAACTCAGTAATTCATCATCCACAAATCCAAAAAGTTTGGTAGGTATCAAAGCAGAGGCTTTTATTTTTCAACAGTGTGATTTATTTATATTTACTAAATATTGTGCATCTTCCATAAACTAGGCTGCTAAACACATTGGGAAGTAAGCCTGGAATAACCCTCCTACACACTAGGAGTAACAGAGTTTGAATATTCCGGCTAGGCTAGGCATGATAAAAGTAAGCATTTAAAATATGAGTGTGGGACTTACATAATTATTATGAAAAATAGAATTAGTTTATAAACTGACATTTTAGTAGTTTGATTTTTCTGGCACATAGTGTAACAGTGAGAAGTTGTAAAATGGAAATACACTCTTGCTCAACTATTCCTACAAATGGGTAGAGCAGATGAGAGGTGGGATCTTTGGATATTCCTTCCCTCATAATTCACAGCTCTGGGTTCATTATTGCCAGCTGAACTCCTTTTATATACACTTATTAACATTTAAAAGGGTTCAAATTGGTTTGAGAAAACTTCGCTGTGTAGCTTTGGCTGATCTGGAAAAGTACCTAGAGCAGGCTGGCCTGGAACTCATGGAGATCTGCTTGTCTGCCTTCCATTTCAAGAGCAGGAATTCAAGGCGTGCACCACTATGCTAGGTTCAAACTCTTCTTTAAAAATAAGATTTTACTTTTAATTATATCTATGTGTGTGAGAATATATATATGCATTTTAGTGTGGGTGCCCACAGAGACTGAACAGGGTACCGGATCCTCTGGAGCTAAAGTTATAGGTGGCTGTGAGTTGCCCAGGACGGGTGCTGGGAACTCAACTCCAGGGCTCTTCAGAAACAGCAAGCACTCAACCACTGAGCTATCTTTCTAGTCCCTAAATTCTTAAGTATTACATTTGCAACTTATACGTCTCTCCTGCCAACAGCTTTAAAAGGTTTGCTAGAACGCTCCCTTACCCCTTTGACCGCCTTAAGACTGCAATGTAGAGGTGAACAGCCGTGGGCGTGAATGAGTATTCTTCCCTTGGGACTTACAATTTATAACCTTATTTTTTTTAAAAAAAAAAAAAGTAAGAATGTGCTCCTCAGTTTTGCATTTGGCGTTATCCTTAAACAGCTAGTCTTCGTGCTCTGTTTGTGAGACTGTGTAGTGTCCCCCAGGGAGGAAATTTATCATCTGAATCCCACGCGGTGCTGAGTGTTCAAGGAACAATAAATAATAACAACGCTCAAAAGAGCAAGCTGGGCAAGCAGGAGGAAGCATTGCCTTGTAAATATTAATGAGAGTTTAAGGGCTTGGATGATTTTTGTTGCAGGCTGAGGTTCCTACCATCAAAACTGTTGCTTTACAATGACCTTTCCCCCATTTCCTGATGGTGTCACTGAAAACTGCTTTGAGTTGCTATTTTAAAATCTAACGGCAAATGTTTACTAACCTAGTAACCTTAGTAGTTTATTGCTGAAAGTATATGATTTCTAGATTGTTTTTTCCATGCCAGTATTATTTTTGGCATATACAGCATTTATTTATTTGGAGTCATTGGAAAAATTTGACATTGAGATTGAAAACAACTGCAGGCCTGTGTCTACTGCTTTATAATAAATGTTGAAAAATACTATTTAAAATTTTTTATTTTCAAGAAAGATTTCTGGAGAGCTAGAATTATACTAAAAATAAAGCATAGGAAAACCAATCTCCAGTTTGTATTTGCAGTCATTAGCATAGGCATTTTAGGCTTCAAGTCTTTTGAGGCAAGCCCCAGATTTAGTGCTATTTCATACCCACATGTACTCCAGCATACATATGTAACAGATGAAAATGTTTTGTTTTTTGTATCTAGCCAACTATTATACTGCAGAAATGTTAAATTTAACATCCAATGCTAGAAAAATTTAAATTTCCAAATTATATAAAAAATGCCTTTGGGGGGTTAGTTTGTTTATATTAGGATCTAAGCGTGACCTACAAATTCTGTTTGGAAGCTGAAGACATAGCTTAGTGGTTAAGAACAGGTATTGTCTCCTAGAGGACGAGAGTTCCATTCTCAGTGTCCAAGTAAGATGGTTCACAGTGGTCGTTAACTTGAAGGAGATCCAATACCGTCCTCTGGCCTACACTGGCACCCATACATAAGACACACTCACACTTTAAGATTCCATTTGGTTGCATTAACCCTTAAATTTCTTGTATTAGAGTTACCCTATCTTTTCTCCCTTTATCTCTTTAAAAAATAATGGATATTTTCCCTTTTGTCGTATATACTGAAAATGCTTTTTGCAGCTCTCAGAATTTTAACGTATATGGATTATTTCAGTTCTCATAGATTCATGCAGCTCTAACTACAACCAGGATACCCACCAAAATGTCCCTTGTGGTCTCTATATCATAGCTTCCCATACCTTTAGCCCCAGGCACCCACTGATCTGTTTGTCATCATAGTTCTGTCATTTTGAGACGCAGATATAAACGGAATTATACAGCATATAACCTCTTGAGAATGTCTTTGTCTTAGAAAACTGCATTTGAGACTCATGCATTTTGCATGAATCAATAGCTTTCTCCTCTTTGGTGTTAAGCAGTGTCTCCATAATAGTACACCACAGTTTATTTATTATTTATTCCCCTTTGCGAGGAGATCTTGGTCCAGGTTAAAGTTAAATCTAGCGTCTTAAGGTTAAATTCCCAGGAGCGAATTGCATGGATAAAAGTACCGCAAATTCTTTTTAGACATCTGTACCATTTACCTTCTAGCCATCTACTTAAGAGTCCAATTGTTCTAAATAGTCACCTTTATATTAGCTATTACAGAAGGCATATACTGATGTCTTTTTAAAATTTTAATTTACATTATGTACATATGGGTATTGTCTGCATATATGTCTGTGTACAATGTGTGTGCCTGGTGGGCATGGAGGCCAGAAGGGGCCATTTGCTCTCCTAGAACTGGAGTTACTGGTGATGGTTATGAGCTGCCCCTCCCCTTACCCCTCCCCCATTCTGTACATGTGCTAGTAGTGGGTACTTTTAGACTCGGATTGTTGCTAGCATAGAAAGTAAAGAGAAGCTACAAGTACTAGCTTTCAAGTGTCCTTAAAGCAGAGTGAACTGAAACAAATGGGGTCTAATGACCCTGTTGCTGCTAAGCACTCTGTAGGTATGCCTAAGGGTGATGAGGAAGAAAGCCCTCACAAGCACTAGTGAGACCATGAGAAACTGTCTCGGGGTCTCCTTGGTGCAGAGGCAAGCCCTGGAGGAGAACTGGCCCGGCAGCAGGACCTCACAAGCTCCCCATGCGGTTCCAGGGGAATCACAGGTCACAGGATACTGCTGATCCAGCTGCTGCTCAAGCCTGGCTTCTGTGGCTTGAGCACGGGCTCATGCTGTTCCTTGTAGATGATCCCATCTCATGTGTGATTTGTAGGTAGCCTTTTCATATTTCACGATTTATTTCCACTAAAAGGTTCTCAATGTTTGAATTATGATCATTTTTTTCTTTTATACATCCTACACTTGCTATCACATCTAAAATCTCTTTACTGAAAACCTAGGCCATTCAGTTTTTCTGTATTTTTCTTAGAATTTTATACTTTGTATTATTCATTTAGATCTATGCTCATTCAGTAATTTTGTATACAGTATGAGCTTTATATTTTGACTTTTCTTTCGGTCTGTGTTTGAGTGTTTCAATGTTAACTGTTGAAAGAGTATCTTTAATGACTGAGCTGCTTTTTGCAACTTGGTTAGAAGCCAACTGACCATGTTTATCTGGGTCTGTTTGTGGACCCTGTTCTGTTACAGTGATCTATGACTTTAATTCCTTTGCTGCTATCCTGAGTTTGGAAGCTTTTAGGTTTTAAAACTAGGTGGTGGAATTTCCCTAGCTTTGTTCTTTTTCAAAATTGCTTTGGCTGCTTTTCTTTTTAAACCCTATAAAACTTTTTAATGAACTTGTCTATATCTATAAAAAAAAATCCTGTGGAGCTTTGGTTTGGGATGAGTTGGATCTCCAGTCAGTGTAAAGAAAAGTGTCATCCGCTTTCAACTGCGTTTAGATTTCGTCACTAACGTGCCATGCACATGTTTTCCCCATCCCTTCATAGAGTTGAGTTGTTAGGAATCAAAAATTGGTTTATTTTGTAGACTATCCACCATTATTAATTTGCCTCATTGATCTTTCGTGATGGTTTCTGTTTATTATTCCATCTTCTCTAGTTCCTATAAACTGAAAGATGTAGAGACATAGATTGGGCTCAGTCCTTTTCCCCAGATAACTTAGTAAGCTGTGCTGCAGATATTCCCATCATATCAGTTCATCAGACACACATGCAGTTTCTCATACACACATGCAGTTGTTCAGGGAATTCAGATAGTATTAACATGATATGTGCATAAAGTATCCTAAGTTTTGCCAAGTGCCTTAACATCAATAATTTGTTATTTTATTGGTAATTGAAATTGCTTTTCTAAATTCACTCCTTTTGTATTCATTAACTGCATTTTATAAGAACTTTCTAATGGTTTTGCTTTGTCTGTGTCTGTCTGGCCTCACAGAAGTCAGCAGCTGAGAAGCAGAGCTTCAGGAGACTTACTGAGGAGTAACCTGGGTGACACACAGAAAGGAGAGGCGTTTGTACTGAGCAGGGTGAACAGGTCCCTGAAACACAAAGTGTGCTGGGCCAACCACGCCTAGCTCTCAAAGGACTCTTAGTGTGGGCCAGGGTTGGACAGAAACACCCAGTCCCTGGTTATCATCCTTGCTCAGTCCTAGAAAGTTGTTGTCAAGCTGGCTGTGGCAGTGTGTCACTCTCAGGAGGGAGGCAGAGCCAGGAGGATCAGGAGTTGGAGGTCAGTTTGGTTTACATAGCAAGTTCCAGTCCAGCTTGGACTAAGGTGAGACCCTGTCTCAAAAAATAGTTGACATGGATCTCATCGGTAACAGCTGAAGGCTGCTGGCTAAGTCTCTCTCACACTCCCTCTCCGAATATTTACTATTTATTCTTGGCATTTTCATACATCTGTACAGTGTATCATTACATCTAACCAAATGCCTTCTTCCCAGTACTGCCTCTCTTCCACCTTATACCTTCTTTTTTAAAAATAACCCACTGAGTCCAATTGGTGCAGCCTGCAATAGAAGAGTGTAGGGCCAGCCAACAGATCGTGGGCAACCTAGCACCAACCATATCCCCAAAGAAAAATGAATTCTCCCTCAACTGCCAGTAACTGCAATAACTACTTAGGGTTTTTGTTTGCTTATCTGTTTGTTTGAAACCAGGCTTGCTGAATAAACAAACCAATTTTGAACTTATCCTCCTGTCTCAGTCTGCAGAGGGCTAGGATTACAGACACACTTGGCTCAGGTGTTCTATTCCTACTGTAGTGCAACTGTTACGAGATCACAATAGGCAGCAGTGTTGCCCATGCAGGCATCAAGGCCGGAATTCTCCTTCAGCCTCCTATTGCTAGGATTACATGTGTTTGCCATTATATCTGACATTTAAATGTATTTCTTATAATAAAATGCCAAGTTCTTTTTTGAAGGGGTATCTAGAAGTTGTAGGTACATGATTGCTACATCCTGAGTTATAATTTATAAATAAGAGACATAAAATGATCTTCATTCTTTTATTTCTTTTGACAATGTGTTTTAGCTACTTCTAATGGTAATGATTAATTTTAGAATTCTTAAGAACTCATGGGTTTGGTTTTTTAAAGGTAGAGTTTTACTGTATAGACTTTGCTGTTCTATAACTGGCTATTAGAACTCACTCACATTCATAAAGATCTGTGTGCTGCTGCCTTCCAAGTCCTGTGATTAAAATGTAACCAATATGCCTGACTGAATTTGGAAATTTTAATGGACTTCAGTTAACTGTAGTCATTATTCTTTTAATGTATAAATTGCTTATTCTTGAAGAGCAGCTTTCGGTGGGTGTAGGAAGGAAAAGAGTTAAAGACTAGTCTGAGCTACATAGCTAGTTCAGGGCCAGCCCAGAAGACATGAGACCATGTCTTAAAATAATTAAAAGAAAGGGAAGGGAGGATCCCTTGAATAATTGCTCCTGTTTTTCTGTTTATTATGGAACATGTCAGACACATTAAAAAGCACAGAGCAGCACTTAATGAACCACATGTGCCACCCGCCTTTGACAATTATCAGCTGGACCAATTTTATCTTCCCCACTCTCATAGATTGTTTAAAAATAAATACCAGATGTCGGGTAATTCTGAGGACTCTTGTCCTGACTCATTATTTATGAAAGTGCCTTCTATCTGGCATGGCAGCAACATCTCTACTGTCCCAGAGTCCCTGCACGGGAGTCACATCTCATTCCCAGAATCTAGCACAAGTTTTCCAGCTTCAAGATCCTACTATTAGTGCTTTATTTATTTATTTATTTATTTATTTATTTTTGCCATTTCATGAAATCTCCCTGGAAACTGTCTTATCAAAAATTAAAAGTTTTCATAGGCATTTTTCTTTAAGCTAAGTTCATTACAAATTTACCTTACCATATTGCAAAGTAAGTGATGTTAGATAGGATATTTTATCCTGTCAAAAACAAAGCCCAAATCAAATTTAGCTTAAATACTGAAGGGCTCACAACACTGGAACGACAGAGGGAAGGCAGAGGCAACACTGTTTGAACTTAGTCATCAAGAACCCACTTTTCAAGTTGGAGACCATAGTCCAACCAACACGTTTTCTTCTTAAAAACAAGGCCTATACACTGGGATTTGTCTCTACTGCATGTACTGGCTTTTTAGGATCCTATTCTATTTGGAAGCATACTTTCCTAAGCCTGGATGGAGGGGGGAGTGCCTTGGGCTTCCCACAGGGCAGGGTACCCTGCCCTCTCTTAGGACTGGAGCGGGAGGAGGGAGGGTGAGTGGGGGAGCGGGAGGGAAGTGGGAGGAAGGGATGAAGTGGAAATTTTGATTGGTATTATTTATAAAGTAATAAAAAAGTAAGTTGAAAAAAGGCCTAAATTGTAAATTGTGGGAGAACATGTAAACTGCTAGACCTGTACCTCCTAGGTTCTGGGGGGGGGGTGTGGGGTGTGTGTGTGTGTGTGTGTGTGTGTATGTATTACATGATGAATGTGTAGAATTTTTGCTAGAACTTAAGGAGGGGCATGTTGAAAACTGCAACTCCTGTTCTTTCAGGTACCTAGGAAATGAACAGTAATGATGGGAAAGTTGTGGGGCTCTGAGATGAGTGCTTTGAGAACGGGTAGCAGAAGCTGGATTGCTGATGGGTCAGTGGTGTTATAAGCTCTGGAGCTCTTAGTGCATTTCATTGACTCTTAAAATGGACTATTTGCTTATGTGTTAAAGAAATAGGCTTAGAGTGGAGGCCTGTGATTCCAGCTATTCCAGGAGGCTGAGGCAGGAGAATGACAAGTTCACTGCCTGGGTGACACAGTGAGTTCAAAGCCATCCTGGGAAACTTAGAAATTCAAAGAAAATACAAAACAATAAAATGGAAAGAGGGTGAGAAGGAGGTCAAGTAGTGTATTTACCTAGCATGCATGGTGTTCTAGGTTTAATCCATAACACTGCTATTCCACACCCCACCCTGCCAACCCAGGGAAACCACTGCTTTTGATTCTAAGGATTTAATACAGGGCTGACACACGCTAGGCATGTACTTCATCACTTAGCTGGACCCACTGTTCACAACCTCTATTTTCCTAATATGGAGTAGCTTTCAATTTATGGACTACAGACACCTTGAGATTTGTGTCCACTTTCATCAAGGAGAATTTAGTGAAATATAATCTATATGTATTACTATATTTAAATGTTTTGATGAACTTTGCACTCATTCTACCAGGATCAAGACACAGAATGTTTTCCACACCCCTCTTGCCGACCCAGTCAGTTCTCCTCAGCTTGGCAACTGTCGGTCTGTTTTCTGTCATTCCAGTCACTGTCCGCCCAGAGCCTGACATAAGCTGGATTGTGCGATATTTACTCTCTTGTGTCCGGTTTCTTTCATTCATCATTCTGTTTAGGATGCATCCATGAATGCAAATGTCATAATGGAACCCATTATTTTGTATGCTCACTTAAAAAACAACTCAGGATGGAGGAGTTGAGAGAATATGGTAAAATATATTGTATGAAAAAACTTTAAAAAACACTTATTTCACAGTGGCATTTTATAATAGAATATATAGACACGCCCACCTTGCTTATTCTTTTACAGATAGTATATTTTAGGGTTGCTTCCAATTTAGTCTACTGTAGATAAAAGTAATATAGAGATTCACAAGCAAAGGAAATTATTTTTTATTCTCCTACCTCTGTGGCCAGTATTGTCTTCTCTCGGACCCAGCCCTTGTTCCTATAGCTCTGTTGCATACCTCTTCCTTTTCAACTATAAGTACTGGTTAGTTCAAACTTAATCTGACCTGAGAAGCACTTGTTACCTCTGCTGCCTTATATCAGATGTCTGAGTTTTATCATAAATATATGGATGTATATACGACAGTGGAAGACAGTTGTTTTGGCACAGAAATATAAAGAACAGTAACACACTCCCACATGCTCCCTATTCTATGACAGATGGGCAAGAAGGCTAGCTTTGGAGCCAGTCAAGACTGCTAAAATCCAAGACTGGCCACTTATTACTGTTAGTATCTTGATACTTGGATGTCACTGAACTTATTTTGTTTTTAAACCCAGGAAATTAGTAGAGAACTGCAGAATGTAAGAATTAAATATTCTTCCATTCACCATTTGTTGAGAATCATGGCCTAAGCTCTAGGGATTCAGCATTGAGTAAAATGGCCTGAGCTCATGGAGCTTATTTATATTCTAGACCTGGGAGAGAAAAATAAAAATCTGTGTTATGTTGGATGGTGAAGTGCTATAAAGAAACACAGAGCAGACAAGGGAGACACAAAAGGCTGTGTTTGTAATCCATTCTTGGCTGAGAAGCTTGAAGCCAGGCGCGGATGTCTATCTCTGGCTTTTATCACAGTGTCAGCTGGCCCCTAAGTGCTGCCTGGTGCTTCCTGAATGGAAGGAGTGACTGAGTGAATGCTGGGGTTGGAGTCGGTCTCATGAAATCGCGGGCAATATCGCTTACCTGAGTGTTTTTACAGATTCCAGTCAGGTCGTAATTATGTCAGCAAGAAATGTGCCCTTCTCTTCTCCTTGCTCTTGCTGGACTTTAGCTCTGCCTCTCTCTCCTCATAATATATTTTTCTTGGGACCCTGAATTCTTTTAATGTATCTTTAAAATAATAGATCCTTGATTTTTAAGAGTACATGAATTCTTTCAGGATTTTGTTAAATAAGTAAAATAGAAAACCATTTTACAAATGACTTAGCATATCAATTTTTAGAACTTTATGGAAAGCTGGAGTGCTTATACTACTTATAACAGAGACATGCTTTAGGATATAGTATTTAGGGTCGAGAACAATGTGCTTAATATGTAGTTAAGTGAGGGTTATCATTTTGTAAACTACAGCAACTAGTTTATGAAATTAAGTTACAAAATAGGCTACAGAAATAACTGTTTTCTTCCTTGTGTTTTTTAAAAAAGTATATTTCAAACCCATGCCATTAAATAGCCTCTCATTCTTACTACTTCTGGAGTATCATAAAATTGAATATAAAGGGAGAAGGAACATGTTACTGTAGTGCGATGTTTTACTCTTCTGGCTTTTTGAGGGACCCACCACCCAGCTCCCAAATAAATCACATATGGAGGCTGATTAGTCACGAATGCACGCCTTGGCTTGTTTCTTACCAGCTTTTCTTAACCTAAATTAACCTCACTACATTTTGCCTCTGGGCTTTTTATCTCTTTCTGTTACTTTTTTTTTTTGCTTCTCTCTCCATGACCGGCTGGGTGGCTGGCTCCTGATGTCCTCCACTCCTTGTTCTCTTGCTCCTTTCTCCTCGTTTTCTCCTTCTCTTTATAATCTTGCCTACTAGCCCCGCCTAATTTTGCTCCTGCCTTGCTACTGGCTGTTCATCTCTTTATTAGGACTTTCAGGTGTTTAGACAGGCACAGTGACACAGCTTCACAGAGTTAAACAAATGCAGCATAAGCAAAAGTCACACACCTGAAAATAATATTCCCCAATATGTTACATACATGATGGTTTCATAAACTGGAATATTTATGTAAGGTCTACAAAAATCTGGCAGACTGAGGCTGGCTAAAGAAAAAAAAAGAAATTAACCCTGAGTATTATAAATCAACCTACTTCTTACCATGTTTGATGACTGAATTAGGAAATGTATTTAAAACCTTGTTATGGTTTTATCTGTATTTTGCAAAGCTAACTACTGCTGTATCTCCTTTATAACCACCACAAAATATGTTTTCAACACACATTTCATTAATTTACAGGCATTTTGCTTTGGTATAAACGATTGGCCCACAGGAGATAACAGGGCCTCAAGTCTTTTTACATCTCTACAATTACTTCCATTTTAAATTTGTTGTTTGTTATTCATTAGGATGTTAGAAACTGAACCCAGGGCCCCTCATGAATGCTGGGCAAGTGTTCTCTTGCCGTGGCACACCCACAGACCTCGTCACTTACGATTTAACAGTGTCGTTAGCAATGTTGTTTTCTATTGTAATAGGATGATACAAATTACTGCCCCTTTATATTATTTCCTGAGTTATTATGGATGCCTTCCTTTTTTTTTTTGAAGCCTCTAAAATGAATTTTGAGTTTTGAATCCAAAATCTCAGAACTGCTCTAACATCTGTGACTTCTCAAACTGCTACTACCTCCACCATGCAACTTTAAGACACGGTCTCGGTAAAAAGCTATGGCTGTCCTGGAACTCACCACGTAGACCAGGCTGGCCCACCTCTGGCATGTGCACCAATCCAGGTCCCAGCACATGTTTTATTTAAACGCTTTACTTATTTTCTGTTTCTATACTTAGAGACTATGACAGCCCTTTAAATGTGACAAATAGCCAGTAGGTGTTTAAATTTTCCTCCAACACACCATTAGATCATGACTTTTAATCCATTTTAATATTTCCTGAAATGTCCCCCTTGACCCATGTTGAGCAATTATTGTTTTGAGTAATTTTTATAACTATTACCCACTGAAAATAGTTTATCCTAAACATTATTTCAGCTATGTGTCTTGATGTACTAGAAAGAGAAATAGTGGCAAATTCTCCAATTCTGGTAATGTTTAAGTATTACTTCCTGATTATTTCAATTCTTCATGCCTCTACCACGGTCCTGCCCTGTGATCCCTTCCAAATAAAAAGGTAAAATAATGATAAATCTGGATCTAAAATTCTAGTGCCTTCCACCCCCTAAAGCATTCTAGTGAAAATCTGCTTAGCAAAAGCTTCTATTATCTAAGTAGCTATATTTAGGTTATTATTTTTTTTTCTTAAGCATCAAGTTCAAGCCTGGGGAAATGCCTGGGTGCCATCAACGGTGAAGCTGCAAGCTGGACCAGGTGCAAGACTCAAGAGATGTTTTTGTGTCTCTCTAGTAGTTTCCATCTAAAATCCCGCTTTTCTGCGCTAACGCTCTAACTGCAGCGCTTCTCAAACATAAACTATCTCAAATGTATCCACGGCAATTTGTCACCTAGTTGACTCCGGAAGGTCCGACAGAGGGTGACTTGGGATCTGAGTCTCTGAGCCCAAAAGACAAGCAAAGGCACGGAGGCAGTGGGCCTCGGCAGCGGAGGAAGATCGCTAACCCTCCGCCCGGCCCGGCCCAGCGGCCGGGACGCCCAGGCTCGCAGTGGAGCAGAGAGGGACGCGCAGACCCGCGTTTTTCCCCCCCGCCTCTTATTTTTCGGGTCACAGACCTAGAGAAACCGCAGCGGGAAGTGGCTCGGCAGTCCGACTGGCGGTGCTAGCTCTCCCGAGGGTGGAGAGAGCGCGGAGCAGCAGCCGAGCGGAACGCACAGGCAGAGTTCCGCCACCGCGCTCAGGCAGCTTTCGGAACGCTCCCAGCGGCTTCCGCAGGCCCCGCCCCCGCCGGGGTTTCCCCACCGCCCGTCTCATTTGCATGGCGCGCCCCTCCCCCGCTGCCATTGGCCGGAGCCGGGCCCCGCCCTCCCCCGCCGCCCCCCCCCCTCGGCGGCAGGGTTCCGTCCCCCGAGCGCCCGGAGCTGCGGGCAGCGAGCGGACTGTTAAACCGCGGCGGCGGCGTCAGCCGGGGAGGGAGCGGGGCGCGCTCTGGAGACGAGTCGGCGGCGCCCCGGGTGGGGGGAGGCGGGCGGACCCCACCACGGCCGGACCGAAGGTGCGGCGGCGGAGGGCAGCCAGGGCGCCCCAGCAGGCGAGTGGCCGGCGTCGCAGCGGCGGGCAGAGGGGGGTGGGTCTCCTCGGCGGGGGACGGCGGCGGCGGCGCGGGGCGGGAAGAGCGGAGAGACCGCCGGGCGGACTCGCGGGCTCGGCGTCCGCCGGGCCGTCCCCTTCCACCCCGAATCCTCCTGGCCGTTGGACTCCGGGCCCCGATCCGGGGCCGTGCTTTGGGGCAGGGGTCGGATCGCAGCCAAATTTAAACGGCTAAACCTAACAGCCTTGGCAGACGCGGCGGGGAGGGGAGGGCGGGGCCGGGGGCGGGCCTGGGTGGAGTCACGTGAGAGGGGGCGGGGCTTGGCTAGCCTCCCTTTTGTTTTGGCTGGCGCGTGCGCAGAGGGCGGAACACGTGGCTTGCCCCCCCCCCTCCGGGCCCGTCCCCGTCCGGAGTAGAGGAGCCTCCGTGGCGGGCGTGGGGAATGCGGTGTGGAAGTTTAGCGCTGAGCCGGGCTGTCCGCCTTAGCAGCAGCGACTTTTCTTCTTCCTTGTTCTGGGCTGTTCTGGGGTTGGCCTTTAGAACTGTTGGGGATGGGAGGGGTTGTAGTGATTTGTTGAAGGGTAACACGTCCGAGTTCGTGTCGCTCCTGGTGCCGAAGGGAGGGTTCGGTTCGGGAAAGAGAAGTAGCGTTTGTGAGGGGAAATAAACGCTGGCCGGCGTCGTGTGGTCTCGAACCCCCGGGAAGGAGCTGCGGGGCTCTGGCAGTCACAGTCTGGTTGATTTCCCCAAACCCGAGAGCAGTTCTGCGCTGGAGAGACGGAAAAGACTGGCCGCAGCCGCCTTTAACTTGTTTGACTTGGTGTCTGTCGAAGGGTGTTAGATCCTGATTGGATGGGACAAGTTTGTCAGCAACAGAACTAACCCGAAACTATTACTGAGCACCCAGCTGGCAAACTAGACAGGATTTGGGGGCAGGAAAAGTAGCTCTAAAAATAATTCGACAGTAGAGGGGGGGAATGGTGCAGGTGTGGAGTACAGATTGTTTAAGAGGCTTAACATCGGTGCTTGATTTCTGCGGTTTGCAGAGAACTAACTAGCTGTTTTCTCGGGCAAGTCACAGCTTTGCCTATACATCTGTTTCCTCTAGTAAACCGTTTCGTAATATGGTCCCTGCCTTAAAAGAGTGTAATAAAGATCACGTGCTTTTTAGTGACTGTAAATCTCCACATAATGTGGTGTAACAAAACGTCAGTTTTAACAAAGCCATCATATATTCGGGATTTTCACAATAAGCAGAGAAATAAGATATATTCGATTTAGTACAGATCTGTTGCACTTTTGTTTTGTTTCAGGGCGGACATGTAACACAGCCTGGCTTTGGAACTTGCTGTGTGTAGTCCAGGTCCTTTTAGAGCTCACTTTTGGAAGCGTGTGCCACCAGTCCTAACTATGCTGTAACTTTGTTTATCTTCCCGGTTTTAAAGATCACTGGCAAGGTCTGCCATTATTTTTGTAGTCTAGATCTACAGAGATTAGTGCTACTCCCCTTTCTCAGCCTTTCTAGAATTTCTTAAATGTGAAACTCGTATTCTTATCCTGTAAATATCACACATTTACAGGTTCTTGGTAATAGATGTCTTTTCAAATAATAGCTGCTTATTTTCTTACATATTATAAAATTGCCTGGAAAATTTTCTCTGTACTTTTCTGTGTGTAATTTTTCCTAAAACTAGATCATACATTTTCAGTTCGTTTTAATTCAGAAACATTAAGTGTTCCTAAATAACATTAATATTCTTTGAAAAATAATTTTAATAGCTATACAACGTTTCATCGTATGAGTATATTTTAAGTTTTTCCTATTGGCAGATGTTTGGGATTTTTCTAATGTTTTGTAAGATCTTTGAAATAATACATTTCCCGCCCCACAAGGTAGATTTGTAAAAGAGGAGTTTCTGGGTCAGAGTCATATGTTTATTTTTATGCTCTTATGACATCCCCAGCTTTGCAAATGTGGTATTAATTTACTCACATAGGGGTATAAATGTGCCTCCTTTCACATCTTTGTTCATCTTCCAGTACTTTTTATTTATTTATTTAACTAGGGACATAAATGTGGTATCTGTTGCATTTCCTAACTTACTGTTAGGTACTTGAGAGGAAACTTTCATATTTACTCATGGTGTATCAAATAGTGGATGCACAATGAAGACTTGCCAATTGACTGCTAATGTTTTAACTTTTTTTTTTTTTTAAGCCTGTGAGAAGTCAGGAAATTGTCTCTTCCCTTTTTGTCTTCGGAGTACTTGGTTGATCGATAATGTCGTAGTTGATTGAGCCATTGGAGTACTTGTTCCTTAAGGCTGGGCCTCACTGATCTTAGTAGTTTCCTATTACAAGTTCCAGAAACTTGCACCGTTTTAAGCATGGCATAGCCAAACTCTTCTACTCCTTCTGCTATGTCACTACTTAGAGGGCTTCACCTCCTTTACTCATCTATTGCTCTTCCAAGGAGCTAGCATGAAAATTTCATTTTGATCATTTTAATTTCTCCCATAGATTCTGTTAGACAAATAAGATGGTAGTGTCTAAAGTTCTTTATTTCCAATTGTTCTTGACAGCCTACCTGCTTAACTACCTATAGCAACCTTTGCTGCCCTTTAATCTATTACATAAATCTTATATGCAGTAAGCCATTCTTGTTTTCATGATGTCTTTCATGGCTTCATATATTTCTTGTTTATTTCCCTTAAGCCTGTCTTTACTACATTAGGTGACAGTTGAAGGAGTAGAAAGCTGCTTCCTTTAGGTTTAGGATTGCATTTAAGGTTGGTGTTGATCTGGTTATCAGATTGTTACAGAAAAAAAATGAGGCTGCTATGTAGTACAAGTGACAGCGGGAGATGAATGCGAGCAGTCTGATGCATGCTCTGTCTTCCGTCTGCTCTGAAAGTCTTCACTGTTACCGTACTGTAATAGAATATCATACAAAAGATAACATCATCCTTCATACTTTATTCAGTATGTTAGATTTAGAAAGAGAAAGAAACTATATAATTTTAAAGATTCCCCCCCCCCATTTTCGCTTAAATGTTATGCTAAATGGACATTTCACAGAATTTGGTTCCTTTCCTAGTCACGAAAGATTTAAAAAAATGTGATAGTAAAAAATGATATCATTATACTTGCTAGTTTATAGTGTTTAGTGAAAACTGAAGATAATTCACAGCGGGATTTTTCTTTTCATGTGCATGTGTGTGTGTTTAAAGACAGGATGAGACCTGAGTCAGCCTTGAAGTCGCACTGTAGTCCAAGCTAGCCTATAGCTTACCTTTTTGTTTCTCTTTTATGTTGGTTTTTTTGTTTGGCCGCAATGGAAAATTTTAATACCAGATGTTATTTTTATATTTTCAAAAACACTTATTTTTATATTGATATGAAAATTCAGCTATTTATAACAGTGAAAATTTGTTACTGTTTTAAATTATTTATGAACTTAACAATGTTCCAGTTTCTTTTCTCTAGCTCTACAAGACCCGGAATTCTTAGGCATGCTTTTAGTAGTTCAAAACAAACAAACTCCCAGAAGTGTGCACGGTAGTAGGTCATTAGTCAGTGTTGAACTGTGTGAGGTAAAATTGAATAGACTGGGCCCATATGTGATAATGCACTTTTAAACGTAAATTTCTGCATCCAAAATTTATGTGCAGAGAAATAAACCTCATTTATATTATGAGTCATGCACACACTGCTGAATAGTAATAGCTCTGCTTCAAGTATGAGCTGTTTGATCTGTTATGTGGCCACCCAAGTGACTTTATCTTTAATTAAATTCTTTAGTCTTCAATGATAATTCCTTTTTAGACATAGTTTTCACAGTAGAAGCTCTTGCTTATAAGCATCATAGACTACAAAGTGCTGAGCCAACTTTATTCAACTCATGTCAATTATGGCAGAGCTTTCTGTAGAGAATTCTGTAGAGAACCGAATTCCCCTAAAAGAACATTTAACGACATCTGGAAATACATTGTGCTTTCTATTTATGGCTTTCATTAATATTTTTGATACTTTAAAACATTACAATTTAATCATATCTATAGCTAGCTGAGTGCCATGTGGGTTTGTGTATGTGAGTGCAGTGCCTATGGAAGCCAGAAGAGGGCGTCTGTTGGATCCAGCCTACCTAGGTGTTGGGGGTCGAACCCAGGCCCTCTGTCTGTCTGAGCAGCATGTGTGCTCTTCACTCCTAAGCCATCTCTCCAGCTCCTAATTTCTAGTTTTATGAGATAAAAATTCAACCAGTGTGAACTCGTTCTCCTTAGTGGTTTTGTATTTTGCCTTTATAAGAGAAAGTTAGAAAATTTGAATTCTGTTATATTTTTTGTAATGTTTGAAAGCCCAGCTTGGGTCACTGAGATGGCTCATTTGGTGTTTGCCACTAAGTCTAAAGACTTGAGCTGAACCCCTGGAACGGGAACAGTAGAAAGAGAGAACCATCCTCTTCGACTAGTTGCCCTCTGACCTCTATTGCCATGGCAACACTTCCCTACACTAAATAAATGGAAAGACAAAAAGAGAACAAATCATATTTTGTTACTTTTCCTTATTATCATGGGTTAAGTCATATATGTGGAAAAAAGATTTGGCCCTGCCTCTGAGTTCCCCCCTTTCAAATACTGTTGGTAGTGTATTTTTTTAAAAATTTGTTTTGGGGGTGTGGCTTTGAAACAGGGTTTCTCTGTAGTAGCTCTGGCTGTCCTGAAACTCCCCTTGTGAACCAGACTGGCCTCAAACTCAGAGAGATCCTCCTGCCTCTGTTTCCCAAGTGTTGGGATTATACACATGCACCATCATTGCTCATCATATTTTTATAGGTGGATTTGTATCTTCCACTATGCTTTTAAGAGAATAGGGTTTATCAAAATTATAATTAAAAGTAAATTGAATGTTTAGGGGTAAAACTAGAGAGATTATTTTTCAAAAACTATGCAATGCTTGTTTGAATTTTAGAATATAAAACATAACAAAATCTGAAGTAATACGAGGGATAGGAAATCAGATTTAATTTTAATAATTCATTTTCAGGAGGAATAGTGGTTTTTATCTGGATTTTTAAGTGTGATGGTATTTAAACATTTTCCACGAAATGTCAAAATCATTTGAAGTATTAAGTGATTTATTAATTTCTAAGGATTTGACTACTAAGTGTCTGAACTAACGCAGTAGTAATTGCCTGGCAGTTATCTCACTATACAGATGCAGGGTTTAAAAGACAACTGCTTTTTCTGTATTTCATAATCTCCAGAAGATTAGATTACTTTTGGTTAATGCTAGACTCAAATATGAATGTGCTATGATTCTTAAAAGTACAGCTTAAGATAATGAAAACATCCTGGGGATAAGGCAAAACCTATTTGTAACAGCACAATTTCAGAGTAAGTAAACTTTTAATTCTCAGTGAATGTTTTTTGGATCAAATTGTAGACTTTTAGAATTGATGGTCAGTATAATCTAGTTCATTGTTTTTGATGCATTAATTTGGTTTTATAATAATACAATTAATATATACAAAAATAAAAATAACTAAAGTGTTTATTTAAGTTATAAGTGTTTGCTTATCCTATAGAAAATCTCTTATTGGTATTTTTCAGAGTCTTGTAAAAATAGTATATATTTGGATCTGGGTTGTTTGTTCAAGGGTTATTTACCTGACAGATTATCTATTATGGTTTTGTGATAAGGTTCTTTATGCTACTCATAAAACCATCGAATTTCTGTCTGAAGATATGAATGAATTTTTTAAAAA
>JAQHUG010000102.1:1438033-1450899 GCA_028555095.1 Dicrostonyx torquatus | reverse complement strand
TGGAGCCTGTCCTGGAACTAGCTCTTGTAGACCAGGTTGGTCTCGAACTCACAGAGATCCGCCTGCTTCTGCCTCCCGAGTGCTGGGATTAAAGGTGTGCGCCACCACTGCCCAGCTTTCTAAATTTCTTTCTTTTTTTAAAAATCAAAATTATACTTAATTCACCTCACCTATCAAACCTCATAGCTTAGCAACTCAGTACACTGCAGAGTATCAGTGGCGCCCTTGTGATTGCATGGCTTACAGTCAGGTGTGCCCAACATTAAGGATATCCTGATACGTATTGAGTCCAGGAAAAATCAAATTTTCAAACTAGAATTATGATTTCTACTGAATGAGTATGACATTTGCACCATCTCACATCAAAATATCATAAGTCAAACCACTGTAACTTGGGTTCTGTAAGTATATACCAGCTTCATCAGATGCTCTAAAATAACTAGGGAATTAAACTTTAAATTACATGCATAATTTGCTTGCTGCCATTAAGATAATGTGTAGTTGCTCATTTTGTTGTCTTTGGTCTTCCTAACATGTTGAAATTAAATCTAAAATGGTCTCCAAAGAGCCAACCTGAACTTTATATCCCTTGTTATACTTTGAAATCTTTTTTTAATTAATTTTTAATTGAGCTCTACATTTTTCTCTGCTCCCCTCCCTGCCTGTCCCCTCCCCTTCAACCTTCTCCCAAGGTCCCCATGCTCCCAATTTACTCAGGAGATCTTGTCTTTTTCTACTTCCCATGTATGTCTCTCTTCTCACATACATTTCTAATGACTCTTCTTCAGCTTAGGTAAAAGATTCAATGGTCCAGCTATAATATATATCTGCTGTGTTCTTATTTTCTGTTCTTTCTGCAGTCATTATGTTGTGGACATAGCTATTTCCACAAGCTCACCAAGTTCATTCCTGCCCAGTGCTTTAATATGATCTGAGTGGAAGGCGTCCATCTCAGATTCATAATAGTTTGTTGTTGTTTGAGGTCTTAGAGCAGACATCATCAAGAGAGAAGCCTTGAGAGACCCACCCCATCCATCCATACCAATGTACCCTGGTGCCAGTATAAACATGCTCTGTAGTTTAGCTTTGTAAACACTTGTCAAATCTTTATTTACTGGAATATCGTATCTAATCATCTTGATTTTATATTGCTTGTGATAAGACATCACTGCCAAGGCAACTTATAAAAGAAAGAGTTCAATTTGGGGCTCACAGTTTCTGAGTCTGACCATCATGATGGAGAGCATGGCAGTGGGCAGCAGGCACTGGGGCAGTAACTGAGAGCTCATATCTGTATCCACAAGCACAAGACAGAAAGATGGAGACACTGGAGTGGTTTGGGTTTTTGAAACCTTGCAGCTTGCCCACAGAGACACATCTCCAACAAGACCACGTCTCCTACTCCTTCCCATACAGTTGCAGCAACTGGAGACTAACTATTCCAATATATTCTAATCACCACACTTAATGTTATAGCCATGTTTCACATGAATGTAGCTTAAAAAAGTTCTTTGTTCTTTAAAATCTCTCACCTTCCCTCCCCTCTCCTCTAACATATTCCTCTATTGTAAACTTTGAGGGTAGAATTTTTATTTGTCATGCTCACTGCATCTTTCTAGTATTTAAGATAGTATTAGACATGCTTACCT
Source organism: Dicrostonyx torquatus (assembly GCA_028555095.1). Classification (NCBI taxonomy): domain Eukaryota; kingdom Metazoa; phylum Chordata; class Mammalia; order Rodentia; family Cricetidae; genus Dicrostonyx; species Dicrostonyx torquatus. The sequence goes on along the minus strand of JAQHUG010000102.1, from coordinate 1,449,250 downwards.
ATGAAAGTTTAAATGAATTGTTGGTTTTTCAGATTGAGTTCATATTAGGTGGAGATGAAGGTTCTAGCTTCTTTACCCAATGCACATTTATGGCTCAGGGACTGTTTTCTTGTTTTCTGCCTTTAAGAAAGCAAACTGATTTATTTCCATAATTTGTGCCTTTTAATTTTATTCTTTATAACTAGTTTTCTAGCTGTTGTTTGTAAGTACTCTATATGAAAAAGGTGTGTAGTGTGGCTAGTTTTTATATTCTCAATAAAAACGATTGCTTGATTTGTAGCCGAGTTTCTAAAGTTGACTTCAAAGCACAGGATGAGCATGTAAGTTCTATGAGATAATTACGATCACATTGAACTGTAAAATAATGTCTTGACGTGAACTTACAGAATTATTCACTATTGTGTGCTTTTAAAAATATCATTTTTATGTTTTTCCTTAATCCAGTTATCTATTTTGTGTGTTAATGAAGTATATTCAACTAAGAATAAATTAATTGAAACCCGCATAATGATGGAGCCGTCATTCAGAATTAGTGACTTGAAACTCAGTGATTTTTAGTAATATGCACATTTAATTTTTTCACATTGTCAAACCTATATGTTTTGACTATTATGTCTCAAAGGCACCTAAACTACTGTTTTAAATATTAATATTTCGACTGGGTCTAGTGATACATGCTTTTAATCTTAGAACTTATATGGCAGAAGTAGGCATCTCTCTTTTTGTAAGCTTGATCTACTTACAGAGTTCCAGGCCAGCCAGAGCCACATAGTGAGACTATATCTCAAAAACCAAAAATAAACCCAAATCAAAAGATTGTTGTATTTGGTACTTGCTTAATTTCTGGAAAATCAAAAGATTGTTGTATTTGGTACTTGCTTAATTTCTGGAAAATTCAATTCACCAAATTGATAATTTTTCTTAGATGGTGTCATTTCTTTAAAAAAATCTCTAATAAAATGTTACAAAAATTTTCTTCCTCTTTGCCCTGCTAAATGTTATAAGAGTTTTAGCTTACATGTAGGCCTGTGACTCATTTTGATTGATCTCACCATTTTTATATATAGTATGAGATATGTGTTAAGATTCACTTTTATCTCTACACTGAATTGCTCCACTTCCCAAATACTGTGTGCATGTAGCAACATATTTCTGATCTCTTTTCTTTCCATTTTTCCCTATCTGATTCTTGGCTAGTAACAGCATCATCCTTATCCCAGTGTCAGGATGTAGTGTGACTCCTTCAAGTTCCTTTTCAGAATCATTCTGGCTATTTTAGGTCTTATGCCTGTAAGTCACTTGAGTTAGCCTCTCAGTGTTGACAGAAAGCCTTCGGGAGTGTGGTTGTGATTGTTTGCTCTCACAAGTAAGGTTGAGGGGAGTAAGATACACCAATGTTAAGCAGTCTCTCCTGTGAGTGCAGTGTATCGTTGCATCTATGTAATGGTATTATCATTCATAATGATAATATCATCTGGATATTCTTTGTGATTTTTTTTATTTTCAGTGTATGGAACATTCACATTTTGTCAAGTTTATTTTATTGTTACTGGAAGTGGAGCCCAGGGCCTATGTATATCAGTCTTTACCATGGAGCTATGCTAGTCTTGGTATGTTCTTTTTGGAGGCATTATTAGACTTGTTCTTTCGGGAATGATCTAGTCAGGGTTTTCTAGAGGACACTAATCGACTGAAAAAAGTAGGGAATTTATTAGACTGGGCTGTCATTTGAACTAGCTATTTGAACTGCCTCCTTAAGAAGGGCCGAGAATGCAGTAGTTACTCAATTCACATGGATGAATGTCTTTGTTGGAATCAGGAAGAAGGTTCTAATAGCAGCAAAGGAATGCCTCAGCAACCGCAGGGGAGGTGAACTTGCCAGACAGAGTGAGGGCAAACATGCATAAGTCAAAAACGCCCTTTTTCTGTGAACTTTTATGTAGGTTACAGCTAGAAGGCGTGGCCCGGATTTAGGGTGGGTCTTCTCGCCTCAAATGGATCTAATGAAGAAAATTCCTTACTTGTGTGTCCATCGGCTTTGGTTTTAATTGACTCTAGATGTAGTCACATGTTGACAAATAAGATTAGCCATGACAGGAAGTATTGGAGTTTTTACTGTTTTCAAATTTTCTATGTCTGGTCTACTTTTTCATATCTGTGATTATGAAGTACAAATGGTTTAGTATTTTGACTGTGTCTGTAACCTGACTGTTAGTTAGGATAAATGTTCTGGGACTTTTTTTGTATATTTCTTGGGATTTTCTATATAGAAATCATATGATATGTTCATAGAGATATTTATTTTCCAATCTGTTTGCTTTTTCTTGCCATAATATACTTAGTGCATCCTCTAGTATGATGTTGGAAATGAATGATGAGAATATTTTCCTTCATTCCCAGTTGTAGGGCAAGAGAATTCTTCATGCATCATCAATTCTGATCTAAACTATAGGCTTTTGTGATTTTTGCTCAGTTAAAGAATTTTTCTTTTTTCTAAATTTCATGAGTTCTTTTTTTCCTTATAAATGGATTTTACATTCTGTGAAATGCTTTTACTATATGAGAGTCTTTTTTTTTAACAAAAAAACTTGATATGGTTAATTTCAGTGATTGGTTAAAAAATGTTGAGCCCGTCTTGAGTTTATAAAATAAGCCATACTTGGCTGTGTTACATTATCACATTTGTAGATTGCTGTAATTGTACATTAAAATTTAAAATCGTAATTAAGTAGATATTGTTACTAATTATAACTACATAAGTCCTGAAACCCACTGGAAAATGTATTTCCAATGTGTTGTGATGACTCCTCTGTGGTTGTGGTGGTATGTCCATGAACTGTGTATTTAGGCTGGAGAGACAGGACCATCAGACAGCGAGGCAGGCTGATCAGGAATTCAAGGCAAGGCTACACAGATACGACCCCATGTAACAAATGCATAATGAATACGTTGCCCAAGCAGTAGTCTAGTGTGGAAGATTAAAACAGAGACTAAAACTTGCTTGCTCTTAGGGTCTGGAGAGATGGCATAGTGGTTAAGAACATCCCTGTTTTTCCAGAAGATCCAAGTTCAAGTCTCAGCACCCACATGTCAGCTGACAGGGGGTCTAACACCCTCTTATCTGGCCTCCATAAGCACTACACACAAATGGTACACATTATTTCTGCTTGGGTATTTTCTTTTTTCCAATAAGGATACATTTGGAAATCCTACACAGAAGAACCTCATGGAAATTTTAAGTAGGGGTTGTGATGTGTCTGGGCTTTTCCTTTCGGGAACTATAATCTACAGATCTTCATGGTAAATGTAGTTATCTATAAGATGTAATTATAATCTCAAATAATAAAATAACTTAAACAGGTAGCTATCTGTTCACGTGTAGCAAAATTCCACCAAATTTGGTTATTGAAAACATTATTACCTGGCTTGTCTTGGCTTTCCCCAGGGCTCTCATCAGCTCTAAGTAGGTGTTAGCAAGTGCTGCAGTCATCGCAGAGTTTGACTGGAGAGAGTCTGCATCCACATGACTCACATTTCTTTGCCATGTGGGTTGTTCCAGCTCACAGACTAGCAGTTAGCTTCTTTTCTGAGGGGAAAGGTAGTAAGGTGGAGGAGCCAGTCTCTTCATTGGCTTAATCCAAATCTTTTTATTTCTGCTGGATTCAATAACCCGAAGTACACTACTTAGGCTAGTTTGTATTCAAGAGGAGAGATTATACAGATACGAATGCAACAGCTGTTCTTAGGGTCATTTCAGAAGCCGTTTAGTTTGACAGCTCACAAGTTTCTCATTTTCTCTCTCTTTACCATAAGTGGTCCTTAGCCATTTTAATCTTTGCATTTATTTTCCTTCTCTTTCTTAATATGTTCTTACTCTACTTGGTTGTAGTTTTCCCTTTTCTTTATTCAAGACTCAAGATGAACTAACCCTTTTGCCTCATGATATTTTTACTTTATGGTCCCTGCTGCTAGCCACTTTGGTTTTTATCCATAGCATCTTGTTTAAATGGCTGAGAAAAATGTGAGTGGGGTAAGAGACAGAAATACTATACTGGGACTTTCTAGATTATAAAGTTTAGGTCAGTGAGTTGATCAAATTATTATTTAAATCCTGGGAGACTTTTCTCCTATGTTTTAAAAAATTTTTATTTATACGTATGTGTGTTTGTATGTCACATGTGTGTGGGTACCCTCAGAGTCCAGAAGAAGGGCTTCAGACCCTATGGAGGTGGAGTTATAGGCAGTTATGAGTTTCCCGTTGTGGGTGCTGGGAACAGAAAGTAGGTTCATTGCAAGAGTAAGTGCTCTTAACACCACTTCCCTGGTGTTCTGTAAATTTTTCTATTTCTATTAAAATTACAGTGAATCTTGTTTTTTTTTTTCATTTTCCCTTTAACATTTCGGGTGAATGAGAATCTTTTATATCTAGAGATCATTACTTAATTATACAAAAGCATAAACATTTTGGGATAATTCAAATTTGAAGGCAGACTATAAGCACTGTTTTTTTTTTTTTTCAAGACAGGGTTTCTCTGTAGCTTTGGAGCCTGTCCTGGAACTAGCTCTTGTAGACCAGGCTGGCCTTGAGCATTCATATTCATGATATGCTTTTATGTCTGTTGTCTTTATGTAGTATAAAACTGATGTGTGTTTACCTACACTGTTCTTTTCACTTCAGTATATTATTCCATTGTGTTTTTTCCTCTCTCTCTTAAGTCTTATATCTAAGTTGATATAATGAGTTAATGTTTTGGTTCTATATTTTCTACTTTGTGTACAAATTACTTAACCAATTTGTGGCCTCAGTGAATGTGAGAAATTTTGCATACCTTCTTCCTCATCATAGGTGATGTTTCAAACTCAAATAATTTTTGTAAGTTTGGTATTTTGAAATGTGGACTCTGCTTTGCTGATAGGCATTTCTTACTACTGTGAGCAAGTATATGTTAATGCGCCCTAGATACTATCATCTACAGTGCCTTGTTCCTTTGTCTTTTCATAGGAGGACTTTAGCCCAGCTGTTAATAATTACCTTTTATGTGTTGTAGATACTGTCTACATGGCTATTTGCTCTTAACCCTCTGATTATTTTTTGTAACAAGTAATTTTTTACACCTTTTCTTCTGGATCACTTGTGTTTTGCAGAAAATAAAAGTGAAGGAAGTACAGTTATAGCTAGCTAGCATCTGGGTGCACATAATATTAGAATGTGTCATGTGTGTTGAAAAAATTATGGAATATAATAGTTCCAGTGTATTAAATGCCATTAAAAACTTAAAATTCATGTTGTTAAGTTTTCCTCTTAAGTGTACTGTTGGGGAGGTTAGTGGTACTGGCTTGCCTTTGTGAAGGTTTCTCACCAAGTGTGTTGTTGGTAGATGATGTTGTAGGGTTTCTCACTGAGTGTATGTTGGGAAGGCTGGTGGTACTGAATTGCCCTTTTCTCAGTGTCAGAACATATGGCTTCATTCTTTTGAAATTTATTTAACTTTGGAATTAATCATCACTGCTCATCTGGCATGGTTTTCACTATTTTGTAGGTAGAAGGAATACGTCTTACAATGATAAGTAATAAATGTATATTTGTGAGAATGGAAAAACCTTGAAGATATGTTTTTCAGGGAAAATACATTTCTCAGATCAGGCAATTTCTCACTAACATTATTTTTTAGCAATTATAAACTCCTATGTTTTGTGAGCACTTAGATCTACTTCTTAATATATTATTTTGCATATTTTAATTATAGTTATTACTTTTCAAGTTGAGGAATATAAATTCCAAGTGGAACTTCATTTTAGAAAAAGTTATTGTATTTCATAAAAAAATATTTTTGCAGTTGTGAGACTGAATGACATTTTCAAGTATGATTAAGAAATTCAAAATTTTTTTCTGGCTTTCATGAAATACTGTCAATAATACGATTGTGAGATGTACTTGTGCCCACTGTTTGTCATTAACTCTTAGTGTGACAGTGTGCAGGTGCATTTTATTTTGTGCTGTGGTAGCTGGAATCCACGGTCTCACATAGACTCTACAAGTACTATACCACTGAGCTATAGAGCTATCCCCCAGTCTACTAGTGTGCAGCTTTAATTGGATTGTGAACGCTAGGCTCCCAGAGTGAAGAATAACAGCTTATTCATTATGAGATAATGTGGGAAGCTGAGAGATGAAGTCTTTGGTGCCATACTCATTTTAATCAGAAACATCAAAAAATAAAAGTTGCCCTTGGCAAAAGTATAAGCATCAAGCTTTTTTTCAAGATGTTTGATCATGTATTTTTTCTGTAATTTTAGGCCTACAGTAATTATCCCTAGGATTCGCCATGACCCCAGCTCTGAAGGAGGCAACAACAAAGGGTATCTGCTTTTCATCTCTGCCAAGTGCCATGGAATCTGACAAGATGCTGTGCATGGAGAGCCCGAGAACCGCGGATGAAAAGCTCCCAGGAGGAGACGCTTTCTCTCAGATGCTGGGATTTCCGGCTCCTGAACCTAGTCTAAATACTAATTTTGTGAATTTAAAACATTTTGCCTCTCCTCAGGCTTCAAAACATTTTCAGACAGTTCTCTTAATGAGTTCTAATTCAACACTAAATAAGTATAATGAGAATTATAACCAAAAGAAAGTAATGGAGGCCAACTGCTGTAAGCTAAAAAATGTGCTGTGTAACGGCAGCAGCATTCAGCTCAGTAAGCTCTGCCGTTCTCATCCTGAGAATGAGTTCATCAAAAAGGAACTCGCAGATAGCACAAGCCATTGCATGAAAGATATACAGATCGTTCTGGATTCCAGTCTCACCAAAGACGCTAATGTTGATAAAATACATCTGCAAAACTGTAAATGGTATCAAAAGAATGTACTTTTGGATAAATTCACTGACACTAAGATTAAAAAGGGCTTATTGCAATGTACTCAAAAGAAAATTGGACCTAATCCCTCAGATATGCCTGTTAGTTCCTCAGCTGCTGAAAAAGAGGAGGAGGTGAATGCTCGTTTGCTTCATTGTGTGAGTAAACAGAAAATCTTACTCAGCCAGGCTAGACGAACGCAGAAACACTTGCAGATGCTCCTGGCAAAGCATGTTGTTAAGCACTATGGTCAACAGATGAAATTTTCTATGAAGTACCAACTGCCCACAATGAAGATCTTCCATGAGCCCACCACAGTTTTGGGTAATAGTTTACTTGAACACACTGAAATTAAACCAGAAGTCAACATATTGGCTTCAGAGAATAAGTTTTTGAATGACACAAACAATGGCTTTGCTCATTGTACAGCTGCAGAAATCCAAAGATTTGCCCTGTCTGCTACAGGGCTGTTGTCTCATGTTGAAGAGGGTCTGGATTCTGATGCCACCGATAGCAGCTCAGATGACGAGTTGGATGAATATACCGTTAGAAAAAATGTGGCAGTGTAAGTGTAAAATTACTAGGTGGTTTTTCTATTCTGTATGCAGTAGCAATCATCTTGCTTTCAGGATATAAGAAAGGTTTTCTAAAATCTTACTACAATAATCTTTAAGTTATAAAACTGGTGAATTAAAAAAATGTTTTATTTTCCCTATACAATATATTTTGATCATATCTTTTCCTTCCTCATTTCCTCCCAGCTCTTTCCCACCTCCTTATCACCCAACTTGATGTTCTTTCCCTTTCTCAAAAAATAGAACAAGAAATGAAAAAGACAAACTGAGAAAAGAAAATAACCCAAATTTTATCAAAACAAAACAAAACAAAAAGCACACACACAAACACAAACCAACACCCTGTTGTCCATTTTGTGTTGGGACTTTCTCTGGCTTGAATCTGTATAGTCTTGTGTATGCTGACACTGATCTCTGTGAGTTTATATGTATATCCTTACTGCTGTGTCCTGAAGATGCTGTTTCTTTAGAGTCATTCAGTACCTCTGGTTCTTACAATCTTTATGCCTCCTCTTCCCTGAAAGGAAGGGGTTTGATAAAGACATCCCATTTAGGGATCTGTTTATTAATTACCATCTACTGCAGGAAGATGCTCCTCTGAGGAGGGCTGAGTGATGCTGTGCTCTGTGGCTGTAACAGTAGGATGTTAGGAGCCATTTTATTGCTGTATTCCTTTAACAGACTAGTAGTAGTAAGTTTTTCTGTAGGCCTGTCACTTATCTAGTCTTAGGTTCTTGGCCACTTTAGCAATGTCATGTATGGGTTTCATGTCATGGAGTGGGCCTTAAATCCAGTAAAACAGTTGATGGCTACTCGCATAACATTTATGTTACTATTGCACCAGTATATTTTGCAAGTTTGTTGTATGTAGGAAGGTTTGTAGCCAGGTGAAATGGATGACTACTTTTCTCCTCCAGGAGCATGCAGGGTACCTTCCAGCATCATGAACATTAGTAATAGGGGAAAAGCTTCTAGTTACACAACAGCTTGATTTCTCCTGCTTGGTGACGTGAGAAATTTGTACGCCAGCAATTATGCCTTACCATCAGGTTATGGAGAGTAACCAAGAGCCTTGGCAATAGCTTGTCATGTTTTATCGGGGAGGGGAAGTCGATGGCCCCTTTCCTGGCTCTGGAGGTCTTACTTGGTGGTATGTCTACTTGGGATATTTTTCTCCCATTATGTGTTGACTCTATTTAAATTACGTTCATATATGTAAATTAGGAAGCTCTATAGTAGTAAGTTTCCATATTACTTTCCAAAAGACCTCTAGTATTGTGTCTCTCCATATTCCTTCCTTTACCCTGCCTGCCTTTCCTCCCTTCTCTCAATTTAATCTTCCTAGTCTGGTTTTCCTTTTAGCCCTCTATAACATTATACTCCATTTTCCCTTATTTAGAAGATCTCTCCTCTGGTCCCTCACTAGCTACTTAACCTCATATTGAGACACACATATCTAAAACCTAAAAGCTGTAAGAGAAAATAGTCAATATCTGTCTTTTTGGCCTGGGTTACCTCAGTCAGGATTGCTGATTTTAGCTGCAACCATTTGTCTGAAAATTTTATGATTTTTATTTTTCTTAATAACTGAATAATAATCTACTGTGTAAATGCAGCATATTTTCTTATCCTTGCGTCAGCTGATGTCTCCAGTTCCTGGCTATTATGACTAGAAAAGCAGTGAGCGCGCATGAGCGAGTTCCCTAGAGTGGGACGCCTAGATCCTGTGGTCAATCTAGTTCTAGCTTCCTAAGGGACGACCACACTGATCTCCATAGCGACTGTATCAGTTCCACTTCCATCAGCAGTGAGTAAATGTTTCCCCTTCCCCGCATCTTTGCCAGCATGTGCTGTCATTTGTTATCTTGACTGGGGTGAGATGAAATCTCAATAGTTTTAATTTTCATTCCCCTGATGACTAACGATGTTGGACCCTTTGAAAACATTAAGTTTATCATTTGTGTTTCCTCTTTTGAGAACTCTCTGTTTAGTTCTATATCCCAGTTTTTAATTGGATTATTTTCCTGATGTTCAGTTTTTCTGTTCTTTATTATTGAAATTAATCTTTTAACAGAAGCATAATTGATTAAAGATTTTTCCCCCATTCTGCAGACTGCCACTTTGCTTGAGTTATGGTGTCCTTTGCTCTGTATAGAAGAAGCTTTTTAGCTTCATGAGGTTCCATTTATTGTTGTTCTTAATGCCTTTGCTGTCAGTGTCCTGTTTAGAAAATCCTTTTCTATGCCAATGAGTTTATGCCTATTCCCCACTTCCTCTTCTGTCAGGTTTCTCTTCTGTAAGGTTTAGGGTATCTGGTCTTTTATTCAGGTCCTTGATACATTTAGAGTTGAGCAGGGTGACAGATGTGGACCTATTTGCATTTTAAATGCAGCCATCCAGTTTGACCAGCACCGTTTGTTGCAGGTGCTGTCTTTTCTTCAGTGTTTATTTTGGTTTCTTTTTCAAAAATAGGTGTTTGTATATGGAGATATGTCTGGCTCGTCAATTCTATTCAGTTGATTAATGTGTGTGTGTGTGTGTGTGTGTGAGAGAGAGAGAGAGAGAGAGAGAGAGAGAGAGAGAGAGAGAGAGAGAGAGAGAGAGAGAGAGAGCTGAGACAGAATTTCACTTTGTAGCTATGGCTGGCCTGAAGCTCACTATGCAGACCGGGCTAGCCTCCAATTCACAGAGATCCACCTGCCTCTGTCTCCTGATAGCTGGGATTAAAGGTGTGCATCAACCACCTCAGCATGTCTTTTTCATGCCAGTCCCAAGCTGTTTTTTTTTTTATTACAGTTGCTCAGTCATAGAACTTGAAATCTGAGATAATAATACCTTAAGATATTTTATTTCTTAAGCTAGTTATATGTGTGTATCAGATATGCTAAGTGTGAGCCTCAGGATCTTCTGCAAAAACTCCATAGACCTTTTTTAGTCTACTATATAAAATGGTGTAGTATGTGCACCTATGACATTTACCTGTATGCCATCTCTGGATTAATTATAATACTTAAAACAATGTGAATGCCATGTAAGTAATTGTTATACTAAATTGTGTAGGGGACAACAACAACAAAACCCTCTACATTACCCATTTAGAAATAGTTTCTGCACATTTGTTGTGTAATACACTTCGTATAGCTATTGAATTCTCAGTTGTTATAATGTGCAATAGCTTGAATCTGCAGGTGTTACAGAATCTATGAATATGGAGTAGTAAACATTATTTAAAAGTAGCTACTTTACTTTCCAGGAAAAACATATAGGAATAGTAATAGGCATAAATAAGCATTTTTCTATCCTTGAATGGAATTAAAGCCTGATTTAAGAGATTACATGGGTACCCTTGTTAGCTTTGTGAATCTAATAGTTGTGAGTGCATGGGAAGTGTTATGCTACTTTATATAAAGGGTAGAGTTGAGATGGAGCCCGGGCTGTCCTTGAACTCTTTATACTCTTATCTGTGCTTCCTAACTGCTAGATTACATACATTCCTTTGATCTGCTAGGGGTTTGTTTATGTTTGCTTGTTCTTTGTTTTTGACAAGAGAGAATATAATCATAGTTCAATTCATAATCTTTATTCAGCCTGTCATTATAACAAAGTAAATAGAAAACATTATTTCTTCTGCAGTATGCGATGATCTTCTATGAAAGACTAAGTGTTCAATTTAATTTGACTTAAATTTAATGTAGTTATATGGAGCACAACTTCAGATTTCCTGGGATCTGTTAATATTGTTTGTACATGTTCCTGAATACAACTGTGACATTTTGGGCAAAAATAGTTT
>JAQHUG010000102.1:1313258-1419484 GCA_028555095.1 Dicrostonyx torquatus | reverse complement strand
CACTCTTCCTCTTTTTCCTTTCAGAAAAGAGCAGGGCTCCTAGGAATATCCACCAAACATGGCATAACGCATTACAGTAAGACTAGGCACAAACTGTCATGTCCGGACTGGACAAGGTAACCTAGTAGAGGAAAAAAGGTCCTCCACTGTTAAGAGTCCCACAAGGACACCAAGCTACACAACTATAACATATGTGCAGAGGACCTAGCTCAGACCTATACAGGATCCATGATTATTGATTCAGTTTCCATGAGCCCTGTTTAGTTGACTCTGTCAGCCATGTTCATCTACACCTCTGGCTCCTACAATCCTTCCCTCCTTCCCCTTTTCTGCAGGGGTTCTCTACCCTAATGTTTGGCTGTGGGTCTCTGCATCTGCTCCCATCAGTGGGATGAAGCCTCTCTGATAACTATTGTGCTACACACCGATCCTATGAGTATAGGAGAATAAATATCATTAGGAAAACTTTCATTGTCCCCTCCCCCCTTTGGCCAGTCCTGTTTGGTTCTATCCTAGGTCTCTGGCCCTGGTCCTCCAGGCAGTGTCAGGCATGCGCTCTCTCATGGTGTGGGCCTCAAGTTGGACTAGTCATTAGTTGACCACTTAAGTTCTGAGCCACTGTTATCCCAGCACAACTTGCAGGCAGGACTAACTGTAGATTGAAGGTTTTGTGGCTGGGTTCATGTCCCGGTCCCACCACTGGAAGCCTTGCCTGGTTACAGAGGATGGCCAGTTCAGACTCTGTATCCCCATTACAGAATAGATTTTATGGGATGTTGGAATTACCATTTTTGTTTCATTTTCCTTATTGGCTCAGTCCCATGTAAGCCCTTAGCATTAATAACATATTAAACCACGGAGGGATTATCCTACTGTTAGGTCCATAATACTGACTACAGCCAAGTACTTGTGAAGTAGAAAGGTAAGGAATCATTATCTACTTTGATAAGACGTCAACCTGCCATCCCTGATGCAGTGTAGTTTGTAAAAGAAATGGGATTTCATGCACGTGGTCAGGGAAGTTATAAACACTTTGAAGAGCTGACTGACTTTGTGCTTTGACTAACAGTATTTGCTTTGTTCACAGTAACGCTAGTACTGAATGGAAGTGGCTTGTAGACAGAGCGCGAGTTGGCAGCCGATGGACTTGGCTTCAAGCTCAGATTTCAGAGCTAGAATACAAAATCCAGCAACTAACAGATATTCACAGGCATATTCGTGCCTCCAAGGTATTATCAGTACTGTTTTATTTTTGTTAAAATTGTTATGTGTACAATTTCTTCTCAATTCTTCACACAAAGTGATTTTTATTAAGTTTCATAACATTAATTTCTTAAAACTGATGCTACTTTTGTAAAGCCTTTATATATATTAAGATTATTTGATCATACTTTTTTGTATTTGATCATATAATTAAGAACTGAGTTTCATTTGATAAAAATAGTATACTTCTTTCCAAAAATGTTACTATGATCATATATATATATATACACATATATGTATAGATATCACAACTTTCCATCTTATTTATTTTTATGTGTACAGTTTTATAGTATTAAGTACTTTAATAATATTAGGCATCCATTTCCAAACTTTTCATCTTTTAAAACTGAAAAATTGTTTACCTTTTAAACAATAACTATCCAGATTTTATTCTCCTTAATAATCATGTTTGTTTATAAGTATATCATATATGTGGAAACATAATAGTACTTATCTTTTTATGACTGGTTTATTTTAAAGCCTGCTGTCCTTCCATTTTATGCACACTGTAGTATGTTTGACTTTCTTTCCTTTTCAAAAGCTGAGTAATTGTGTATTTGTAACATTGTTTATCCATTGAACCAGTGAGGTTTAAATTGTTCCATGTTTTAACTGTTGTGCGTATGCTGTGAATAGTGTAAAATCTAACTCTTCAGGGTACTCCTTTCAGTGGAACATGATGTGTGCCTTTAATCCCAGCACTTGGGGAAGGGAGGCAAGTGAATTTCTTTTGAGTTTAAGGTCTCCTTGCCTACGTAATGAGTTCCAAGTTAGCCAGGATTCCATAGTGAGATCCTTTCTCAGAAACAAACAAACACAAACACACATTACTCCTTCAATTACTTTAGCTGTACATCTAGAAATGGAATTACAGGATTGCATTGTAATTCTATTTTTAATTTTTAATGAACTATATTATACAGTGGTTCTAATTACTCCCAAGTTGTGACCAACATTCTGGTTTTTTTTTTTTTTGCTTTTTTTAATGATGATATTACATGTTGTAAGGTGATGTCTCTTCAGTTATGATTTACATTCATAACTATTATTCATATCAATATTAATGATGTTGAGCTTATTTTTATGTTTACTGGTTATTTTTATATATTCTATGGAGAAATATACATCAAATCTTTTGCTTATTTGCTGAACTTTAGGGGTTCTCTGTATATTCTAGATGATAATTGCTTCTCTTAATATGTGATTTCCAATTCTTTTCTACCATTTTGTTTGTTGTCTTTTTATTTTGTTTATATTATTTTTATGAATTCTAATTTATCTATTCTATTTTTATTGGTGTCTTTGGTGTTACTATGTTTTCTTCAAGAGTTTTATGGTTTTAAGTATTACATTGAGGTATTTGTCTATTTTGTGGAGTTAGATAGAGTCTAATTTCCATTCTTTTGCATGTAGATTTCTAGTTTCCCCAGGACCAAATTAGTTGAAAAGATTTTGCTTCTTCTATGAATGGTTTTAACACTATTCTCCAAATCATTTGACAATATATGCAAATAATTTTATTTCTCTGTCCTATTGGTCTGTTTGTCTGTCCATGGTTGGGCTATTATCACGTTATTTTGATTAGTCCAGTCACTTTAGAATTAAGGAGTGTAAGTCTTTTAGTTTTTGGTTTATATTTTAATTTATCAAATGAAAATTCAACATGCCACATGAAACACAGTGAAAGCATGCACCAGTTTTGCAATACTACCAGCAGAGAATCCTCTGTCCTTCCCAGCATTTGATGTGGGTTACTTTGTTGGTCTTTGCCATTGTGGCTTGGATCATATGAAATCATAAAGTTGTTTTGATTTGCATTTCCCTAATTTCTAGGGGTGATGAGCATTTTAAAGTTATTTCTCAGTTGTTTTCCCCACACCCTGCCTCTTTTGAGAACTCTCCATTCCGGTTCCAGGCCCATTTTTTGAATGAGTCATTTGTTTTGTTTTTGACTCTGTTTTTTGAGCTCTTTGTATGTTCTAGATACTAAAACTCTGTCAGATGTGTAGGTGGTCAACATTCTTCTGTTCTCTGGGCATCCTTTCACCTGCTTGTTTCTTTAGCTGTGCAGGGGTTTTTCACTTTTATTAAATTTTAATGATTGTTGGCCTTAAGTCTTGAGGAAAATGGAGTGCTATTCAGGAAGTCCTTTCCTACACCCGCAGCACACAGGCACTGTCTGTCTTTTCCTCTGACAGTTTCAGTGCTTCAGGTCTTTGATTCATTTGGAGTCAAGGCTTGTTCAAGGTGATAGATAATGGGTCTAATTTTGATCTTCTGCAATATGGACAACCAATTTTTCTCAGCACCATTTGTAGACGATGCTTTCTTTTTTCTAACCTATGTCTTTGGCCTCTTTGTCAAATAGTAAGTGCCCGAAGTTAATGTGCTCATGTTTTGGATCTTTGATTTTGTTTCATTGTCTGTTTTGTGCCAATATGTTGCTTTTATTACTCTGTAATATATCATAAAATCTGAGATTTAATCTGCTCAGTATTGTTCTTTTTGTTCAGAATTGTTTTGGCTATACATGGTTCGTCTGTGGTTTCTTATGAAGTTTAGAATACTGTTCTTTTTCTGTTTCTGTGAAGAATGAGATAGGGATTTTGATTTGGAGTGCACTGAATTTTTAAATATATTTTTGCAGAACTGTCATTTTCACAATGTTCATGCTAACAATCCATGAGCAATAGTGTCTCTCCATTTTCTAATGTCTGTCTCTTTTTTGCACAAATTTAAGGTTTTCATTATAGATCTCCCTCATTTCCTTGGCTTGGTTTATTCCTAGATATTCTCTGAACCTATTGTAAGTGGGAGTGTGTCCATGATCTCCCTCTCTGTGTATTTGTATTTTATGTACAGAAAAGCTATTGATTTGTGCACATTGATACTGTTCTGTTGCTCAGTTTATCATTTCTAGAAGTTTTCTGATAGAATCTTTAGAATCTCTGTACTATATATCTGAAAAAGGGGATAGTTTTACTTCTTTCCATATTTGTATTAAGAATGTGTTCTTAAATTTTTCTTCTTCTTTTGAACTTTTACTCATATGTGGCTTAAAATATGGTCTTTTGGGGAAAATGTACAATGTATACTTAGGAATCTATATTCTGCTGTTGGATAGTTCTATGTATAGCTGTTAAATCTAGTTCACGGTTTTATATCCTCTGTTTATTCTTCAATACTGAGTTGTTATTATTGTGTAACTATTTCTTCACTTTTATTATGTTTTGCTTCCTGTATTTTGGTCAATTATTAGCTGTATAAATGTTTATAATTGTCATGTCTCTACTGAGTGACATCAGTATTGCCACACTGTTCTATTTTGCTTGCTATTTGTGTGGTATGTTTTTCTATCAATTTCAGTTTATTATACCATTGGATTAAGTATTTCTTCTAGAAAAGTTTACATTGATATGTTTTTGTCTCTGCTGTTGTGTGACTTTTCATTGGAGAGTTTAATCCATTTAGAATCAAAGTAATTAATTACAAGGATCAATTTACTTTTGACATCTTGCTGTTTGTTTTCTGTATGTTGTATGACTTTCTTGTGACTCATTTCTTGCATTACTGTCCTCTTTTTGTTTATTTTATCTTGTACTTTACTTTATACTGGGGCAAAGTTTCACTGTGAAGTGGTAGCTTGCCAGGAAGTTGAAATGGAGATCAGGTGACCTTGAATTTACAGACATTCTTCTACTTATTCTCCCAAGTGCTGGGGTTAAGGACTTGCAATACCATGCCTGGATTTACTTATTTTTTGGTGTTGGAAGTCCTTCTAGTTTTCTTTTGTGTATATACTATAGTTATTTTATTTGTGTTACTACTTAAGATTGCTTCTAACTTTACAGAATTTTACCATTCTAATTTGAATTTCTAACAGTACAACTTCAACAACATAGAATTCTCTTCCTTTCTTTATAACAAAATCTCACTTTTGTCTTTTATGACATAAAACATAAATTAATAATTCTTTTAAATATACTGATCTCTTTAATAATAATAGAAGACAAAGGTGAAATCACAAACTGTTTCAGTGTTGCTATCTTTTATAATTCTCATGTGTTTACTTACGAGCTTCTTAATTCCAACTTTTTTCTCAAATATTTCAATTATCATGCTGAATTTTTCTTCTATTCTGTTGATTTTCTCCTATGTGTTATTCTCTTTTCTCCCCAGGTCATGGATTGATTTCCTTACTTCATTTATCTGTCTGAGTCCTCTTTGAGGTCATTGATCATTTTTTTGTTAGTAAACTTTTTTTAGGTCTTTATCTGGGCTTTTATCTTCTTTAGTATGTTTTAATTTAGTAAAAAATATTCTTTAGAGTTATAGTGGGCTTTTGGTTTTGTGTATTTCTACATTCACTCTTGGTTTGGGTATCTCTTCTAGTTTGGGAGAAATCCTTTTAGTTATTTGCATATTCCTGTGCACTCAATCCCCAGTTCTACTTTTTGTTGTGCCCGTTTTTCCCTTCTCTCTGCAGGTTGGTTAGGTGAGAATGTGTTTTTTCTTCTTTTCAATCTATTATTTGTTTGTAATTTTCAGGGACTCCATCACTTTTTGGCATATTTCCAAACTCTTTTTTCCCCAAATGGATTAAAGACCTTAATATAAATCTGTCCACACTGAACCTGATAGAAGAGAAAGTAGGAAGTAGTCTGTAACACATGGGCACAAGAGACCACTCGCTTTTCTCTTTGGATCAAGGCCTGCTTTGTTTCTCTCCCTCCCTCTCTTCTCCTCCCCTCCCTTTCTATCCCCTCCCTCCCTCCCTCCCTCTCTCTCTCTCTCTCTCTCTCTCTCTCTTTCTTCTTGTCACTTCTTCTTAACTATGGTACATTTATATGGAGACAGTGTCCAGTCCATCATCTTACTCTAGTGGTTTAATCACATAGGATTAAAAAAAAGTTGGTTTTTTAAAAATAATTTTTAAATTGTGTATGTGTGTGTTTGTGTTTGTGTGTGTTTGTGTATGCATTCGTGTGTGCATGCTCTCATATGCCAGAAGAGTATGTTGGATCCCCTGGAGCTGGAGTTGTAGGTTGATTGTAGACTGCCAGATATAGGTGCTGGGGTCCAAATTCAGTTGCTCTAACAGTACATGCTCTTCACTGCTGAGCCATCTCTCCACCTCCAATCAGTTTAAGAGAGATAAACTGTATTTTCAATTTTAAATCTATGTTTTCCATGAGGACAATAGGATGTGATCACTTTTATTGTTTTTTACTCCCTAGGGGATAGTGATCTTAGAAGAATGTCAGCAACCAAAAGACATTTTCAAAAAACAGATGCAATTTTCAAATCAAGCAGCTTCATTAAACACTTCAGTGAATTCCCAGATTTCCCAAAGGAGCGAAGAGCCCTTGCCAGAGCACGACTTTGAGATGTCACCCAGTAGCCCTACACTACTTCTTCGAAACATAGAAAAACAGGTAATCTTTGTGTTTGTTTTATGAAATAACTTTAGATAAAGTTTTGCTTCTTAAACTATTTGATAGGGTTTAGATATCAAATATCTTCCAAAAGTCACATTAGTCTCTAGCTCATAGATCCAATCCTTGAAAGTTGATTGAATCATGAAGGTTCTGACCAGATCAACTAAGTGGTAGATATGTAATTTGCTAGAAGTTATAAGGTGGGGTCTTGTTGGAGAAAGCGGGCCATTATGAATAGATTTTTTAAAACCAACACTATGGCCAAATGGGCTTCATTTTCAAGGATGGTTCAGTGTATGCAGATCAGTAAATATAGTACAACATATAAGTATACTTTTGGAGAGAAATTCAGGATCTTAATGATGTTTAACTGTACTAAGTGTTAACTGTTTCTTTGTAGAGTGCACAGCTGACTGAGATCATTAACAGTTTGATTGCCCCTCTCAACTTGTCTCCAACCTCCTCACCCCTCTCCTCCAAATCCTGCAGCCACAAATGCCTGGCTAATGGCATTTCAAGGAGGTAGGTATTACTTGAAGAGTTTGACTTCTAAATTTGGCTTATTTTATTTTAATTTTGTTAATTTATACCTCTTATAGCCATTTTTAGGATTACAGTACTAAAATCATAGATCATGGGTACAGTTTTAGATATAAATAAATTCATAAGATTAATATAGTTATCCATGAGGAATTTTTAGGAATTTTAATGCTTCTAAAAATTATACTAGTGATAATATTCGCTATGGAGGTATTACCTTAGTACTGTGTACTTAGTACTGTGACTTCCATTTTTGTACATTCTTTATTCTTGATCTTCAGTTTACTTTTAAAAAAAGACCCTAGATATAGTTAGACACAGACGATTGGCACATAACACCATAATTTTACATTAATTTTTATATTAACAATCACATTATTAGTTATTTTAGAAACCTTCTAATAAAATGTATATCCAGATAAAAATCATATTAACTATTAATATTAGTGGAATGGCTATCCCATTCTTGAATGATATTAGTGAATAGAAACTAAATCTTAAACAAAAATTTTGTTTCTAATTGACTATTCAGAAAGCTTGTTTTAACATACTTCGGAAGTTTTATTTATGCTCAGTCATTTTCCCCTGGATCTATCATGAAAGTAGTTTTTCTACTGATTTTACTTGATTTTTGACATAGTGTCATTTTTTGCATCGTTGATACTTCCCTTGGAAAGTAAGACTTGCTGGTTGTATAGGGCAAATATGACAGTCTCATTACAAGAATCCTGTTTTAGGGATCCATGATGAAAGTCAATTACAAGTTGAGTCGTAAAATAATGAATGAGCATTGTGGTTTCAGATAAATACATTTTCTATATTATTTTGGTTATCTAAATTATGCTTATTATCATAAACACACACACACACATACACGGTTTCTATTGCTGTGAAGAGATACCATGACCACAGCAACTCTTATAAAGGAAAACATGTGAGGTGGTGGTTTACAGCTTCAAAGGTTCAATCCATTATCATCATGACAGGGAATCTGGCAGCATGCAGACAGACATGGTACTGGAGAAGTAACTGAGAATTCTACATCTTGCAGGTAGTAGGAAGTCAACTGAGACACTGGGCAGTATCTTGAGCATAGGAAACCTCAAAGCACACAGTGACACTCTTCCTCCAACAAAGCCATACTCACTCCAACAAAACCACACCTTCTAGTAATGCCACTCCCTGTGAGATGATGGGGGCCAATTACATTCACCCTACCACATAATCTTGTATATTTTCTATATTACAGGAAAAGAATATTCAAATTGGGCATGATGATGCATTTCTGTCTTCCTAGCTACTTGCAAGGCTGGGGCAGGAGCACTGCAAGAGCTGGAGATGTGGCTTAGCTGTAGTACACTGACATGGCATATGGGAAGCTCTGTACTGTCACCATTATTCAAGAAAATACATGGGAACAAGCAATTATTTCATGAGCAGTTTTGAATATCAGATAACAATTCTGATTTATTTTTTTAAAGTTTTTACATATTATCTGTCTTCTGGTTTTGACATTATATAAGCTTCAAAAAAGTAGAATATCTTTGGTTTATTTGGTTAAATTGTGGTTTGGGGTTTTATTTTGAACACTTGCATCAGTAACAGACATATTACGAACATCAATTAATATTGAATGAAATAAAGTATTTGTTTGTCATCTTTTAGTCCACATAAGAAATATACCTGAGATGATCAGTTTTGAATTCAGATACATTTATTTTAGAAGTTCACAATCAGTTGGTTATTAGCTTGAGGCTAGCAGTGAGACAGTACACCCTGGTGAGAGTGTTTGGTGGAACAACGTACCCTGCTACCGTGTTCATCAGGAACCAGGGAGACAAAAAGGAAGACAAAAACTGTGGGTTCTCAAGCACCCTTCTTTTATGCTCCCCATAAGCATCCAGACACACAGGCACACACACACAAGCGTGTGTGGATACACACACACAATCTTTAAAAAATGAAAAATTCAAAGCAGTAGAAAATATCTATAAGGTAGTAAGGGACAACTTATAGGAAGAGAAAGCCTCTTTTACAAGTCATGTGAGTAAGCTTGCGTGCATGCCATGAAATCCCTTTTGGTTAAATAGAGCATTCTGGGTAGTTGACATGTCATGTAAGTAACTTGACAAGTAAAATATTTTAGTTCTATCAAAGTGTACTCATACTAGCTTTATATCATATTATATCATAATTTTGCATATTATGGAAGAAGTTTAAAATTTAAAGTTTAGCCTTTCTTTAAATTTTGGGAAGTTAAATGAAACCATGATAAATATTTTTTTAAATATTTCGGTCATTTTTATAAGTATCTTAATAACCTTTTCTCATACTGTCTTTAAACTCACTGTCAATTATTTTCTGGGAAACTTTTTTGTGCATTTGTTATTCATTGATTTCTAATCTTCATTTACTAATTAAGGGAACTCTATCTAAAAGTGGTAAGATTGGATTTAATTTTTTAAGTTTATTAATCCTAGTACTAAGACTTGAGAAGAGTCACTGAGAACCAAATAAGTATATTTAAAACTCCAATAAATGAAGCATTGCATTCTGCCAGTGAAGTAGTTATATATTTTTAGACCTGATAGTCTAAAATGAGCATAAGATGCCATATATTATCTCTTAGAAAGTGAATTTCTACTTGAAATAAGGTCTAAATTTTTGTTTCATTTTGCCTTAATGAGTTCCAGAATGGGGTATGAAATTAGATTCCCACGAACCATTGCCATACAGCCATCACTAGTAGTAATTGTCTCATGTGCCGTGCAGCCGTCCTTCTAGTTGGTGTCATAATTGAAAAGCCGCAATCTGACAACCATGTCAAGTATGTCGTGAAACTAAGTCACATCACAGTGTTTTCAGTAGTCACTTCTCAATTGGGAGAATATTGTTTGCTAGCAATATTTTCTGGGTCACTGCTCTCAATTCTGATGGATTACACTAATTACCATATTAGCTAGATATATGACGTCAATGGGGAGATGAAACTTCCCTGCTGTTTTGAAAGAAGTGCCACTAGGAATTACTTTTATTTGTAAAACAGCTTCTTTTTGTTTTTATCTCTAATGATATAAGTGTAAAACCTAATTTTATACAGGGAATTTACTGGTATACTGCTAAAATTATGTCTAGAAAATATGTAATTCTATAATAACATGTTTATTTTGGTCTATTAATTGGAAAAATGAGAGTACAAAATTTATTGTACAATGATTTCTTAGAAAAATATTTGAGGGGTATACAGCACAATGTTAGTGGAAACAGTATTTCATCTTAGAAGGCTGGGTTCAGAAAGTATTTAGCTTTTATTTATGTGTGGTGATACATATGTGGGTTCCTAGGTGTACATGTTCCCAGTATGCTTCCTGAGGTCAGAGGACAACTGTGAAGGCTGTCCTTCAGGTACCTGCTTCCTTTTGAGATAGTAATCGTCACCACATGGGCTCAGCATGTCAGAATCTGCGTGTCTTCTCTTATTGTGCAGTTGACGGGCTTACAGATCCCAGCCACCACACCACACTCCTTACATGCCTTCTAAACAATCCAGACATACGTGCTAATGCTGGCGAAGTGATCCCCTATGCCTTTAACTTAGTTTTCCTTTTCTTTGTGTGCATGTTCCACATTTTCTTTGAAGTGAAAAACACTACTTTTTTTTTTAACTCAGATGAGAAATAACAGTTAACAGTAGCTTTCTGGTGTTTTGTTTTTTTTTTTCTTTTGTCTTCATGCTTTCAGATCTTCTTTAGGCAGGTATTGTGGCGCATGTCTGTCATCCTAATCCTTTAGAGGCTGGCATAGATAGATCATGAGTTCCAGACCAGGCCAGCTTGGGCCATAGTGACTTTGAGGCTAAATTTAGCCTACATAGTAAGAACTTTTCTCAAAAACAACTACAAAAAGAAATAATAATATTCTCAAAAACAACTACAAAAAGAAATAATAATAAAGAGTCCCATTTGAAGTTTATACAAATAACACTATAATAATCAGTTTATTTTTCTTCATGGAAAACATTAAACATAGAAAATATATTAAAAATCCACCTATTTCTAGACTTAATTATCTCAATATTTTGCTAATTCTGTTAAGCAATTTCTATTTCTAACATGAATGTTCACTCCAGAAATATTTGAAAAGTAAATTCTGGCCCGGTGTTGGGATGCACACCTGTAATTCCAGCACTTGGGAGACGGTAGGTGGATCTCTGTGAGTTCAAGTCCAGCCTGGTCTACAGAGCGAGTTCCAGGACAGCCAAGGCTGTAATATAGAGAAACCCTGTCTTGAACATATACATATATGCACTTTTTAAAAACTCCTGGAACTGTATTGTGTTTGACAAGCTATATATCTCAATTATTAACTAGTTAAATATGCTAATATTTGCCTTTGTACTTGAAAAAATTCCTTTTATCTGGGAATGGTGTACAATCCCAGCACTTTGTACTTTTTACATTTTGAGATAGGGTCTCACTAAATTGTGTATACTGATCTTTGCTTTATTCTCTATCCCAGGCAGGACTTGAACTTACAGTCTGATTCATTGCTAAGGCCATCTGAGTAGCTAGTATCACAATTGGTGTCAGCAAACCTGGCAAAAGACTTTAGGTGACAGTTTGTGTTATTATTAACTGCTACAAATATCACTGACATAGTTGTTGAATGTATTATAGTTACCATCTTCCCTGTTCATTCTTCTTTGTTTTTTACGACACAAACTACCCCGACTTCTTTAGATCTTTCTGATTTCCCATTGCTGTGTGAACATTCTTGAATTTTTTGTTTTATCACTCTAAAAGAATATTTTTATAGTAGATGTAATATGATTTAAACACAATAGTACTGTTATAAAAATAGTATCTTTTGTGTGTGGCATGTGTGGGTATGAATGTATATAGGGATATGGTATATGGTTGTATGTGCATGTCGAGGCCAGAGGTCAAAGTTGGATGTCTTCCCCAAGCACTTGCCACCATATTTTCAGAGACAAGATCTCACTGAACCTGGAGGAAATCACCCAGAAGAGTTTTCAGTTTCACTTAATACTATCTTTTGCCCCAGTGTTGGGGTTATGGGAGAAAAAAAAAAAAGACAGAGGTATTGTTGCACTTGGCTTTTACTAGGCATCCAGACTCAGGTTCTTTTACTTCCATGACAGGTATTTTATAGACTGAGCTCTTCCTTTCTTTTGTCTGTCTGTCTGTCTTTTTTTTTCTTTCAAGATTTATTTATTTAATATGTACCATGTTCTGTCTGCATGTATGCCTGCAGGCCAGAAGAGGGCACCAGATTTCGACTGAGCTATTTCCCTAGACACAGAAGAACTGCAAACACCAATTGTTCTTAAGTCAAATAGCATTATTTGGTTAGTGATATGCCAAAGATAAAGGAACAAATGGAGACCTCTACTCAGTGCTTCCTGGTTCTTGTCACCATTAAAGAAATAATAAGTAAGGCATTTGGAGCAAGTTTCTTACAAGGCAGAGTTACATGGTGAAGCAGTAATAGTTGACTTCTCAGGAAGAAATATCCCAAATCTCCAGTCGCTCCTTTTTTTGCCCAAACTTAAAATGATGAAAATTATTCTTGAGTTAAGGTAGAAGAAAGGTGAGGGATTACAGGAAGGAGTGTGGGTGTGTCCTGGAATAGGGCTAACCCAGCATTTCTGCCCTTATGTGGGGTTTTCCAGATGTAGCATGCTGTCAGTTACATGAGAGAAGCAAGCAAATTTGCAAGGCTAGTGATCTGGAGATTTATTTATAATGAATATAAATAAAAAAGGTAGTAGTCAGCAGCTGTCCTACCAGATGTTCAGTAGTCACATAATGCTCTGCCATAATACACTACAGTGTACCACCCTTTTGCCCAGTATGCTGTTTGTCACTTTATTCCCTGTTTATTTAGCCTATCTCGATGTAATGTTTGACTACTAAGTCAACTAGTATTGGTCTGCATAAAGTTGAAAAGCTTACTTTCTATTAGTACACATATAATGTATTAATATATTAACATACTACATATTAGTATAATATTACAATATATTAGTATATTAATATGTAATATAATAATGCAAGTGAAGTGTCTCAACATAAAACAGCTCTCTAAAATTCCTAAGAGGGTTTATTGTACTTAGGAAGAGATTCAGGTTGCCCTGAATGATATTTTTCTCCGTGGAAACAATTTCATGAACATTTTTATGAACAAAAGAAACACAGACATCAAGGCACCTAACAAATATAGGGTTGGAGATTCAAGTAGGCCAGTCACATCAAAGCATTAGCATTTTCAGGTGCTGACTCTTGACGTTATTAGTTTTTGCATTGGTGGAAGATGATGGAAGCATCTGGCCTTTCCTCTTCCCAGAATTCTTTTAGTTTGGTTGCCCTGCCTTACTTTTTGCCTGGCTACTGACCAATCAGCATTTTATTAGACCAATACGAGTGACAAATCATTACAATGTACAAGAGCATTATCCCCCAGCAGGTAATAACTTATTTATTAATATATCCCAAAGGTTCTTTTTTTTTACTGCTAGTCAAAATAAAACTAGATCAAATTTAGAAATGGACAATAAATGGCTATTAATGACCAAAAGATACCACCTAATTTTTCTCTTCATTTGCAATATTCCAACATAATCATGAAGTTTTAACCTGTCAGCTTGTAAAATCTTTAAGATAGGTGTCTTTTTTTTTTTTGGCTGGGAACATGAGTTCACAAAACTTTAAATATAATATTAAAAATTGCTATAAAGAGTAATTATAAAATTATATTTTCCATATATAGCTTATTTCATTATTTTATAGTTGTAAGTACACCATAAGTTTTAAAAGTTTCTAAGCTATAATGGGATTGTAGCTGTTTTAGAATTCACTAAAATTTGAAATGCAGTAAGCTTGCTTATTTAAGAGGAATTTAAAATGCAGTTAGGAGACCTTGGGACTTTTTAAGCCTTAAGTTTTGATGTACTTCATCCAAACATGAAAAGAAATTGGCATATATAGTTTAAACTGTGTCATCTGTGAATTATTGATTTACAAGAAACATTCATCTTATATTAAAAACATTTTAACTTTGAAAATGTACCTTTTGCAGCAGAAAATAGAAATTATTTCTATATTTTTACAATGTAATTCTCCATTAATATCAATTATTTTACCTATTATCACAAATTGACTAAAAGCAAATACTCTTCTATCATAATAAACCAAGAAAATTTTCATTAGTTTTCTTTGTCTTCTGTTCATTTTATTTTATATCCCCCCATTTCCAATTATTTCATACCTTTCAGTGCTTCAGAGAATTTAGATGAGCTCTCTTCCTCCGGTAGCTGGTTACTTAATCAGAAGCACAGTAAGAAAAGGCGAAAAGACAGGACGAGACTGAAATCTCCATCCTTGGCTATCATGAGTACAGCTGCCCGAACAAGACCCCTTCAGAGTTTCCATAAAAGAAAACTCTACAGATTGAGCCCCACTTTTTACTGGACTCCTCAGGTAAGGCTGCATTTGGGAAACCATGAAGAAAGATTTCACTACCAGTATATTTTGAGTACAACTAGGTATGAGTTATATATAGATAGAATAATTACATACAGAAAGCTTATAGTTTATAAATTAGATAATAATAGATACTGACAATAAAAACTGGGATTTAATATTTTTTAACATAGCAGTAAATTCTGTGTATTCTAAAATTTCTCTTATTCTCAGTTTTTGTTTTTTTTTTAAAAAATAATTATTGTTGTTTTCTTTGCTGCTGGAAATTGAACATGGGCCCCTGAAAGCTAAACCTGTGCTCTACACTGAGCTATGACCAAGCCCCTGGCTTAAAAAAATAAATGTATGTTGCTGTTTTGTAAGTAAAGTAAACTATTTTTTTTTAAAAAAAATTAAATGTCAAGGTGATCTTTAAAACATTCAGGTAAGGTAATAATGAAATGTGCCTCATATTTGTGTTAGAAATGTTGACTCAGGTAAACCCAAGCTATAAGACTAGTGACAAAAACCAAAGATGATGGAATCTTGGTAAATAATGCAGGAACTAGCTTTTTCTAGGCTTCTTCTGGCCAAATGTGGGAATATTTGAGTATGAAAACTTTTAAGTTTGTTCCCTCCCTCCCAAACAGGGTCTGGGCTTGATTTACTGTGTAGCCAAGTATAATCTTGAACTGATTCTCCTGTTTCCACCTCTGAGGTGCCTGGATTATAAGTATGCTGGGAATTGAATCTGAACTTTGTGAATGCTAGGCCAGTACTTTACCAACTGAGCTATATCCCCATCCCAATAAGTACAGTGATGAATTACTAAAAACATGAGAGGGATAGGGATGTGGCTAAATTGGTAAGAGTGTTTGGTAAGCATTCACAATGCCCCAGGGAATCTTGGCATTTAGGAGGTGGAGGCAAGATAAGGACAACTAAAAATGCAAGGTCATCCTAGGCTACATAATGAGGTCCAAGCCAATGTGGCCTATATGACACAGTGTCTCAAAACAGCCCAACAGAAAACAAAAAAGCACATGCACCCATGAGTTCACAGTGATGACACAGAAAGGATGGAGTGGCTGGTAAGTAGGTATGCAGGTCGACAGGACAGGGTACTGATAAATAGAATGGATGAGAAAATGAAAGAATGGCAGAATAGTTAAGAGATTAACCTGAGGTGAGGACTGAGGAGGAGATTGTAGACAGGATATCTGCATAGACCTAAAAGTACAACCACCCTTCCTGCCTGTTGCCAAGGGTTCATAATGATTGTATTATTGACAATCAGAAAATATGTCACCCAAGTTGTCAAAGCCAGAGCTGCCTACTAGAAAGATACAGTACTATGTAAAGGTGTATCATTCTCACTTAAGTATGCATAATGATGAGACAAAGCCAAGTTTAGAAATGTGCAACTAAGAAACAACTAGCTTGGAATACTTAAAATAACGCATGATTAATAGACTCAGAGAAATTGGGGTTCAACATGAAGATCAGAAAAGCAAAACAGCTAGTCACTGGCTCTTACCTCTACCTCAGTCTGAAAATGGTGATACTGCCTCAAGGAATCTCAGAGAGAGACTGTGTTTAATAGCTGCTTCCTCCCATTTTATAATCCTCTCTAGTTCTGGGATTAAAGGTGTGTACCACTGGGATTAAAAGCATGCACTGCCCGGTTTCTATGCCAACTAGTGTGGCTACTGGAATTAAAAGTGTGTGTTATCACAGGTTCTAAGGCTGACCACTATGGCTGCTTTACTCTCCAATCCCCAGGCAAGCTTTATTTATTAAAATACAACTGACATGCCACTGCAAGTTCTCAATGTCATGTCATGATTGAAATATTAAGATATATGATAAAGGATTAATGTGTAATACAGAGCAAAATTTTGTCAGGACTTTTTTCTTAGAACAATGAGAAAATTAAAGTATGGTTGATATATTAGATAAAAATGTTTATCAGGTTGGGGATTTGCTACTGAGCTACATCCCCAGTCTACCATCCATAAATCATATATTCTGGCTTCATCCCTAGCACTGCAAGCAAACAAGCAAAAGCCAGTGTTGAATTTTCTGAATGTAGTAACCATTGTTTTGTTAATCAGAAAGCAAAGTATTTTAGGCAGTGTCCACTGAAATATCAATGACCAGGGGCCAACACATATAATAAATTATCTCCTGTCATCTAGAATGGTATTAGTTCTTTGTCATTCTTTGGAGAATTGCAGGTACAAACCTTAAGTACATTTCCATACACTCACTGGTTGATACAGGGTAACAAAGAGAAGTAGCAATGGAATGGAGAGGGCTAGGAGCTCTTGTAGTAGAGGGGACATAGGAGGTATTTCTTATTCTGTGACAACAAGGGGGAAGTGTTTGAACTTTTAAATATTATACTATTAAGGACATTTGTAGGACATTAAGGACAGTTCCAGCATACAAAGAAAGCAGACAATATCACTAGACTAAAACAGTGAGCAACTTAAAAACTAATTCCTTTTCATGGATCTGTCAGAGACTTGAGATTGCCAGGCTAATTGGTACCCTGAAATACTGGGAGATAGGAAAATCGAGAATCACTTCCATATTCTGTTTACAGTCGCAGAAACCATGTGGTACACTAACCACATGGACCTCTGTTCATTCATGGACTCACACATTTTAAAACTTAAAGCTAAAAGGGGACTGCTAATGGCTGTAGCATGTAAGGGGGAAGAGAACCAATGTGAAATGAGCTTAGGCATTATCTGCAATAAAAAGCTTTAGCTAAGAGAAAGATTTCACCATCTGAAGCAAGAACATTTTTTTCCATTTTTATTACTGGTTATCTCTCAGTTAAGTGGATGTGTTTGCGTGTAAATTAGAGACAGTTGTTAAATTCATAGTTTAAAGGCTTGTATATACTAAAAGACTGAGATTTAATAATGAGATTTAAAAAAAACACTTCCTTTTTTACACACTTTATTACCAAGCTAAAAGATCTCCAGTGCGAGAACAGAGTTTAGCTAAAGATCTGAGGAGGAGCCTAGAGGGATTCTGAATCAGGAGGTAAAAGACTTGCAAAGTATCTCAGCAGGGAGGAAATATTGGCTTTTGTATTGTTTTTCTATTTATTCCCTTATTAGCTTTTTTCCTTGGTTTTGTTCCTTTTTCTGCTTGATTTGACTTGCTTGTCTCTGTAGTTTCAGTCTTCTTTCTACCTCTGCTATATTTTCCTATATATGCTTTTACTTTTACTCCTTTCTTACTTTCTCTTTTACCCCTTTCCAAGTCCTCTACTCTTTTTATTTACTACTAGTGACTTTAGCATTAATAATGTTTAACTCCCTTGTTTGTATATAGTTACGATCAGAGACATGTTATAACCTTTCTAAGGATGTAGGTAGTCATATGCATTTTAATAATTTAATAACTGTTTTCTGGACAAATAATTGTTTTGTTATGAATCTCTGCTTCATCTCCTTTATAGAGTAGTGCGAATGTAAGCTCAAAAGAAAACTATACTCTTAAAAGTTGTGAATATATAAGTGAAAGAAAAATATATATACATACCAATAGATGTCTAAGTCATAGTATAATAGAACTATCAAAAAATTTAGACAGTATGACTCCTTATTTAAAAGATAAGTAATACCAAAGATGCTGAAATATTTGAAACCTAAGACAAAGAATTCAAAAGCCCACTTTTAAATTTGATCAATGACTTTAAAGAAGACATCAATTCAGGACCTAGAAATAGAAAGTCTGCAACATGGATTGAAAATTCAGCAAGGAACAAGTTAAATAGCAAACAAAAAATAGTAATAATAATAAATTATAATAAACCAGTTGAAACTATTACCAATAAACTAAATCAAGCAGAAGTAAGTACACAGGGATTAAAAACAAAGTCAAGGTCAAGAGTATATTTAGAGATGAGATTTTAAAAAAAGGCACAGGATGTCTATGCTTTTGAAAAACTTTGGAAGAGCTCAAACCTAAGTTTACCTGTAATAAAAGAGTAGAGTTTCAAGACAAAGGTATCAAAAATCTAATCAATTGTAGAGTAACAAAAAATTTCTCAAACCAGTGATATAGACAAATTAGAACTAGAGGCACTAAGAATTCCTACAAATTATGGCAGGAGCAGAAGCTCTCTATGTCACATCACAGTTAAGGGCAAAGAGTAGAACAAAGGAAGACTATTAAATACATGAGAAAGCTAGGTCTGGTTTTCCACATCGTTATTCTGGCACTTAGGAAAGTGAGAAGGATTTTAGTCACTGGTGAGATTGTAGTACATTGAGAATACATTGAAGGGTAACATAGCACCTTGTTAAATGGAAACAAAATGTGAATATTATTTGTTTGCTATTTAACTTGTGCCAAAATGTGAAATACAACACAGCAAAAAGCTACTAGAGGAAAATGTGCTTACAAAGGCATTTCCATCAGAATAACATTAGACATCTCCTTTCAAGGAAAGTTTGAGGAACCAGAAAAGCGTGGGCTGATATCATTCAAGAAATTAGGGCTTCTCTCTGTCTTTCTATTTAATCTAATTAATCTAATCTTATCTATCTCATCTATCTATCTTCTACCTAAATATAGAGGATGGTTATGTTCTTTCTACTCCAGATTTCTTCACAGATTTTATTTTTTTAAAAAAAGTGATATTGAACTTGTTCAAGGGCTTTTTCTGTATCTATTGAGACAGTAAGATAATCATGAGATTTATGTTCCTGAGTGTTGTATATGTATGTGTTATATTAATTTGCTTATGTTGAACTGTTCCTAAATCTCTGGAATGAAATCAACGTGTTTATGGTATATTTCAACACAGCATGACAGATGTATAGCCAATAAAACACAAATTGGGGAAAAATAAAAGCATTTTCCCTAAAATCAAAGGCAAAACAAATTTCTCCATTCTTACTAATTCACCACTGAAATTCTTATCTAGATCAATAAAGTATGAGAAATTAAATGATTACAGCTTTTTAAAAAATGAAATATTCAGTTAGCCTTATTTGCAAATGATTTGATACTAAAAAGACCTTTATAGGGGCTGGAGAAATGGCTAAGCCAATTAAGAACATTCTGCTCTGCCAGAGGACCAGGTTTCAATTTCCAGCACCCACATAGCAACTCACAATTGTCTGTAATATCAGTTCCAGGGGGTTTGGTGACCTCTTCTGTCTTTTGTGAATACTAGGTATGCATATGGTGCACATAAATGCATGCAGGCAAAAATCTAGACACATAAAAATAAAAATAAAAAAGACCTTGATAAAGACTCCCCAATAAAACTGTTTGATCTGATAAATATTTCCAACTCATAGTGGAGTACAAAGTCAACATACAAAATAATTTTAAATATTCAGCTATAATCATGAGAATGAAATCAGGAAAATAATTTTTCACATTAGCTTCAAATATAGAAATAAAGAATTCTAACCATAGAAGTGTAAACTGTAAAACACTGATGAAATAAACCAAAGAAGATAGTAGAATATGGAAAAACATCATATGTCAATGAATCAGCAGAGTTAATATTGTGAAAATATGTATATTACCCAAAATCCTTTATAAATCCAATACAGTACTTACCAAAATTTCAATGACATTTTTCAAAGAAAAAACAACCCTACAACTAAATGAATCCCAAATAACCATAGCATGTTGCAAGGAGGGGCTGGTTGTTCATCCCGGCCACACGGTTAGCTTATCCCCAAAATAACCACACAGAAATTGTATTCATTAAAACACACTGCTTGGCCCATTAGCTCTAACTTCTTATTGGCTAACTCTTATATTAATTTAACCCATTTCTATTAATCTGTGTATCGCCACATGGCAGTGGCTTACTGTGTAAAATTCCCAGTGTCTGTTTCTGGCTGATCCATGGCGTACCTACGACTCCACCCTTCTTTCTCCCAGCATTTAGTTCTGTCTTCCCTGTTGTAAATGGGTGGAGAGGTGCGTGTTGTGTTCCCCAGCCGCCAGCTGCTGGCCCGCTCAGCCGCTGGTTGCTTGCATATGCCCGAAATAACCACATGAGAACTGTATTAATTCAAATACTGCCTTGCCCATTATCTCTAGCCTTTTCTTGGCTACCTCTCACTGAAATCCCATCTCACTTTAGTCAGAATGGCAATCATCAAGATATATAGGAACAGAAATTTTTGCAGAGATAGATGAATAAGCAGCTTATATACATCATTAGTATAATATAAATTAATGCTACCACCCTGAAAATTAGTATGGAGATTCATCAATAAAACTAAAAGTAGAATAACCTCACATTCCTCTTTACCACTCCTAGACATATAACCTAGAGGAATTTTTGTTAGCATACTAGTAAGATAACCAACTGCATCTCTGCTTAACCTACCACATTTTATAATGCCTCCGTCATTTAACCAGCCCGGCTTTTCACGTTCATGGACAAAGAACACACACAGACACACAGTGAATTATTTAGTCATAATGATGCAAATAATTCTTTTGCAGGAAAATGGGTCAAACTAAATATTGTGTTAAGAAAATAAAAGTCTCAGGAAGACAAGTATCTCGTGTTTTCTCTTATAGAGACTGAAAAAAAAACAACTGTAAACAAAAAGTATGACTATTTGGGAAGAGAAAGGGGATCAGTAGGAGAGAGGAATGGGAACTGGAAAGGGCAAAAGGAAGAGGTAAAATCAAAGAACATCTCATATATACATAAGAATGTCATAACATAAGAATATGTACTATATTTGGCACCTCTAGCAATAGCAGTTATTTTTATTTTATATAACACAATAATAAAAGGTTTACTTACCTCCTGTTACATTATATCATGCTCAGCATTCAACAGAACTCTTAAGGCCTATTAGGAAGAACATATACTGAAGAGACAAACCAATTTTTAGACCTAACCTCAACACAAAAGGAGTTAGATTGTCATATGGAAAATCTTAATTAAAATGTTTTATTAGGGCCTTTAATATATAAAGTAGAAAACATAATAGATTTGCAATGTAAACAGATGGAAAATCAAGAGGAACCAGAAGTTTATGCTACAAATTAAAAACACTGTAACTTAAGTTTCCATTGGTAAGCTCATCTGTGGTCTGAATATGGCCAAGGAAAGATCATCACATATAGCACAGACTTCAGGAATGTAAATTCAAACAGAAAGGGGAATTTTAAAAAAGTGAAACAGAACATGTAAGAATTCTGAGGCAATTTCGGATGGTGTTAGATATGTATTGGGATACCAAAAGAAAGAAAAGGAGAATGTGATGAAAGATTTGAAATAATGAAAGAGAAATTTCCAAAATTAATGGCAAGCAACAAATCAAACATGTAAAAAGGAGAATTACAACCTGAATACCGACCTGTTTATCCATCCATCCACCCTTGCAACCCTTCCATCCACCCATCCATCCATCCATTTATCTACCTATTATCTAAGACACATTCAAACTGTAGAATCAAAAGACAAATCTTGGAAATGGCCAGAAATGGGGGGGGGTATCTTAACTGTATAAGAATAATGAAGTATAGGTGATTTTTAAATTATATCTATGGAAGAAGATATGGAAATAAAACATTTAAATAACTGTGATATTGACATTTATATCTCCAAACATGCCAATGTCCTGAAACCTGGTTTCTAGGATTGTGACTATGGGCTAAAATGTGATAGCAATGGAATCTTTGAAAATTTAATTAAGGAACTTAATACTAAGATAATTTTGGACTTGAGTTCTAAACCCAGTTATTATAAGAGAAAAGAAAATAGAATTTTGGAAAACAAAGATGAGATGAATGCATTGTAGAAATAAAAGCAGACTGGAGTTATGCTCCCGTAAATCAAGGATGATACAAGTGTCAGGAGGTGGAAAAAGCAAAAGACATTGCCTCCTAGAACCTTTGTAAGTTTGTCCTATTAAAACTGAGATGCCATAATTAGAAGAAATGAATTTTCAACCCCTCTGTTTATAGCATCTTGTAATGGCAGCCCCAAGAGTACATGCTCCTATAACAAAGTTGCTTTGCAGTTAATAGGTAAAGAATGAAAAAAGTTTAAGATGGATAATGGAAAACAACCTAGATTTTTCTAAGTTCAGAAAGTGCAGAGGATAAAAGATAAGGCTGCTGACATCTTAGAAAATATGTGCTGCCATTTTTAAAATGTTGCTAGAAAATGTGAAAGTCATATACATGCGTGTGTGTGGTGCTTGCACATGAATGTGAGAGCAGACATGTTTGCAGAGGCCACAATACATTCTTCTGTTGCTACCTTATCAAGATAAGGTCTCACTATACTGGAAGCTCCCTTCTGGGCTAGGCTGGCTGGCTGGGAAATTCCTAGGATCTGTTTATTTTCCCCAGTCTTCAAAGTTGAGGTTGCAGGAATACACAGGACCACTTTTTACATAGGTACTGGGGCAGTGAATTTCAATATTTAATAAAAAGAAATTTGCAAGCAAATTGGGAAGATGTGATGTAGTTTCTCCTGGCTGCTTCTGGTAAGCCACAAGAGAAAAGAGGTAACTGAGTAAGGAACTATTAGGTAAAAGGGAACTATAACTTGTTAACTTGGGAAATTTGCATCTTCTGGGAGAAGGTGTGTGTGTGTGTGTGTGTGTGTGTGTGTGCGCGCGCGCACGTACTCAGCATCATGCCCTGGAGTGAACCGTATTTGTGGGCAAAGGCAAACATCTCAGCAAAAGCCAGACAAAGAGATGGGTAGAAGGGCAGAATGTTCCAGTCTTCAAAGAATGTTTTGATCTTGGGATGTGGATCTCCTTAAAATATGTAGCTCACACTGAAAAGGACAGAGATGATGTGATATGATTGGTGTCCTCTGTTTTTCAGGCAAGAAATAAATTGATTTTGATAGTAAAATTCTGTTGTAGATCTTGAAAGTAAATAATCAGCATAAATGTCAAAACAAGTTTCTAAAAAAAAAAAAGTTCTCGGCTAGGTGGTTTCTTAAACACAATAAATATATCACTAGAAATCATTGCTAATTTGGCTCTTGATAAAGTTCTTATTTTCAACAACTGTATTACTAAAGTCTGAGAGTATGCACCGAGTGAAAACCTTTGGTATGCATACATCACACACAAATATATGCGTGTTTTGTTGTTTTGTTTGTTTGGTTTTGGAAACAGGATTTCTATGTTGTCCTGGCTGTTTTAGAAATTGCTGTGTAAACCAGATGGGCCTGGAACTCAGAGATCTGCCTGCCTTTTTCTCTGAGTGCTGGGATCAAAGATGTGTGGTACCATGCCTGACTATATGCACATATGTTAAAGTATTTGTGTGTGTATTTCAGAGTATATATAAACATATAAAAATTTGAATACAGAATGTACATATATTTAATATATATTTTTATATCGATAAAAATGCCCTAGAAAAGACTAATTAAAAATTGGCATATACACAGAATCAGACTATAATGGTTAAAATGGCTAGTAGTATGTTCCATTTTATCAAAATCTTTGTCAGTAAAAATGTATGCAATTTGTTCAGCTTCCATAAAATTGAATATCTCAGCCACCAGTAAATTTAAAAAGTGTAAAAGACATTATTCATCAAAGAAATACAACTAAAACTATACAACACTATATATTTATTCTTGAGACCCAGCAACTAATAAACTAGGAGTAATAAATATATATGCATTCAAAGTGATTCAGGTAGTTTTTATAGGTTGCAAGTTCTGAGAGATCAGTAGGAAAGAGGAAAAAGAAGGAAAGAGGTAAAGACAAAAATCATAGATTTAGCTTGAGTTGGCTTATAAAATTATGTAAGACCAAAAAGTGTCATACAGGGTATGCATTTTACAGCTGGAAATCCAGGAAAGTGTACTGGTAAAGCATATTCATGGTAAGAGACATTGCAGTTATTTTCAGTACATTTTGTGGGAGAGTTACCAGGTTGGCCAGAAAAAGGTACTATAATTTAGTACTGTGGTAACACCTTCATATCTTGATTATGGTAGTGACTATCAGGTATATAAACAGGTGATGTCATCATGCCATTTACCTTCCAATAGACATGAATTTGTGTCACATAGCACACTTTCAGATTGGATCATTCCTCTTTAGTTACCTGTGCATAATAAACCAATCCAGAGCAGAGGCTTAGAACTGTTTATTATTAGCTTTCATTATTCTGAAGATTACCTAAGCAGTAGTTCATACACTTCTGCCTAAGGTCTGATAATTAGTAATAATTGGATAAACCATGTGGAGTCTTAGTGATGCTGCTTGCTAGGCCTCTTTTCATGTCTATATTGTCTTGGGGCTAGTGTTGCATATATGTGCAGATGCTCATGAAGACAAGGGATGTTAAATTGCTTGTGAGTCACTTGTTATAGGTGGTAGGAACTGAACTCAGATCCTCTGGAATAACCTCTGGTCCACCTCCCCAGGCCCACATTTTTTTTTCTTCCTTAAAGTTTCATTTTCTTTAATTTTTAACACTTTTTCATACTATATATTTTGATCATGTTTTTTTCCCCCTTCTCCCAGATCACCCCCATGTCCCTACTCATTCAACTTTGTTCTTTTCTCTCACTCTTAAAAAAATGAAAATCAAAGCAAACAAAAAATAAGACCAAAAATAAGACACAAAACCCAAAAACCAACCATGGAGTTTGTTTTTGTGTTGGTCAATTACTCCCAGGCACGGGTCTGGTCTGAAGTGTTTTTGATATATCAAGTGACACTTCTTCCTTTTCCCTTTGCCAGCACCCATCATTTGCAAATAGTTCCTTGGATAGAGATGGGACCCTGTGTCCACTTCCCATCTCAGTAATAGGACACATTCTGGCATGAGCCCATGCAGGTCTTGTGCATGCTACCATGATCTTTGTGAATTCATGCATGCATGCATTAGTTTTGCTATGTCTGGAAGATACTGTTTTATTCGAGTCATCCATCACTTCTGGCTTATAATCTTTCTCCCTCCTCTTCTGCATAGCTCCCTGAGCCTTGAGGGGAGGCCTTTGATGAAGACATCTCATTTGGGACTGACTGCCCCAAAGTCTCATTCTCTGCACATTTCCAGTTGTGGATATTTAAGTTAACACCCATCTATGGCAAGAAGCTTCTCTCCCGAGGGTTGAGTGTGACTCTGATTTCACACAGGATGATTTCTTTAGAATAAGTCAAACTTCTTACCTTGTGGTCCAGACTTTCCAAAAATGTAAATATTGAATTTATTGACAAATAGGAGTTAATGTGGGTTTTAATTTTGGAGGGTTTATAAAACAAAGAATACTAAAAACATGGATCCCAATGATTGACATTTCTAACCCACTCAACCTTTCCCCCAGATTTACTAGTATCATATGTCATTTATGATGTTAGACTCAAGTAAGATGTCCAGGTACCTGTACTGAGACTATAGGTATGGCTTCTCAGGTATAGTTCCTCTATATTAAAAAGTATAATTTTGTAAGTAAAATTATTAGTTTGTTCTACAAATACTCAACAGGACTAGGCAGGAAAGAAACTGCTGTCTGGGGAAATGTGTGGCATACATTAGTTTTGAAATAAAAGTAGACACATAGCCGACTTGTTGATTAAAGTTTGCACTCATGGAAGTGGCTCATTGTTTTTGAACTTGCCATGTCTTGCATCTGCTTCCCAAGTTGTGGGATATGAATGAGCTCTACTATGTGGCACTTCTCTGAAGTCCTAGTAAAGGCTTTTGAGATCCTGACACTAAGGACACAGTTTTAACTTTAGTTCTCTAGACTTAATGTTCACACTAATGTCATTCCTATTGCAAGAAACCATTAAGCACTCTGAACATTTTGGCTAGTCCATCTACATGACTAATTGTGTACTTGCAGTGTAAGTGAACCCACAGTAGACAAAACCAGCTCCCAAAAGTTGTTCTGTATGCTGTGGATTGACAGGCATGGATGAGATAGAAGTGTTCTCCAGAAAAATACTAGAATTCTTAATATATAAATGTAGTTAATAACATTCTTTAATGTAACATTCCACTTACAATTAGTAATTAAAATTATTATATGTCCATAATATTCAGATCATTCTTGGTATTTTTTTTTTTTTGGCCAGTTGCCATGAAACATTCTGTCCTGCTCAGTTGGCAAAGGAAGTTCTCTGTAATAGTGGGAAAAATAGTTCTAGACTTCAAGGTAAGATTCTCACTAGAGCTTCCAACAGAATGCCAAGTATTGCATCTTCTCTCTCATTACATGAATCTAGCTTTAAATTTTCATATGTGTGTATGTGGGAGTATATGCAGGTAGAATCAAAAAAACTGAAGAGGGCAAAATAGGCTTAAAGGTAACAGAATGAAAGGTAATACAATTATTTGATGTGAATGTGTACTAATTCTGTTTAAGATGACAGGATTGTTTGAAGATTCTATCTAATAAATGTAGACACAAATCAAAAATTGTACTAGAGCAGGCAGATCTGAGGTTATTTCATGTGTAATTGAAGAAAGCAGAGGCAGTTGGTTGAGAATGTGGCTAGGAGGTGGGGAAAGATCAGAGTTCATGTAGTCAGGTTTATAATCTCCATTCACATTAGGGGTCAAGACAGTGATGATTAACCCCTTCTCTGTTAATATTTACATACAGCACAAGTTATAAATTATTGCGCTATAAGGAATGTGACCTGGTCAAGAATCAAACTTTATTTACAGGAGCCTCACTTGTCTTCTGTCATCTCTCTTGAAGTTTCTTAAAAAGGCATTAATATATTTTAAATAAAAATTTATTGTTTTTATTGAGCTATGTATTTTTCTACACTCCCCTCCCGTCCTCCCCACTCAACTTCTACGCTCCCCATTATCCCCACGCTCCTAGTTTATTCGGGAGATCCTGTCTTCTTCTGCTTCCCATGTAGACTAGATCCATGTATGTCTCTCTTGGGGTCCTCTTTGTTGTCTAGGTTCTCTGGGATTGTGAATTTTAGGCTGGTTTTTCTTTGCTTTATGTCTAAAAGCCACTTATGAGTGAGTACATATTTGTCTTTCTGGGTCTGGGCTATGTCACTCAATATGATGTTTTTTAGATTCATCCATTTGCATACAAATTTCAAGATGTCATTTTTTTCTGCTGTTGTACTCCATTATGTAAACATATCACATTTTCCTTACCCATTTTTCTGTCAAGGGGCATTTAGGTTGTTTCCAGGTTCTGGCTATGACAAATAATGCTATGAACATAGTTGAGCACATTTCCTTGTGGTATTATTGAACATCTTTTCGGCATATACCTAAAAGTGGTCTTGAGGTAGGTTGTTTCCTCATTTTCTGAGATATTGCCATACTGATTATCCAAAACGGCTGTACCAGTTTGCACTCCCACCAGCAATGCAGAAGTGTTCCCTTTCCCCACACCCTCTCCAGCATAAGTTGTCATCAGTGTTTTTGATCTTGACCATTCTTACACGTGTAAGATGGAATCTGAGTTGTTTTATTTGCATTTCTCTGATGGCTAAGGTTGTTGAGCATTTCCTTAAGTGTTTGTCAGCCATTTTAGATTCCTCTGTTGAGAGTTCTGTTTAGGTCTGTACCCATTTTTTAAAATTACTATTTTGATGATTTTTTGAGTTATTTGTATTTTTTCCTTTTCCTTTCTTTCCTCCAAAAGTCCTCACCCCACTCTCAAATGTATGATTTTCTTGATTATTATAGTTACACACGCACACACACACATTTAAGATTCCCACTTGCCTATGCTATTCTAGTTTTCTTTTTTATTCATTCATTTATTTATTTAATATGTATACAATATTCTGTGTGTATGCCTGCAGGCCAGAAGAGGGCACCAAACCCCATTACAGATGGTTGTGAGCCACCATGTGGTTGCTGGGAATTGAACTCAGGACCTTTGGAAGAGCAGGCAGTGCTCTTAACCACTGAGCCATCTCTCCAGCCCCCGCTATTCTAGTTTTCTAACTTATTTTTCATTTCTTCCCTTGTTTATATGCAAATGTAAGCAACATATTTCATTAGAAGGTGACTTTTTACCACTGATAGTGTTGTTCTGAAGACTTATACTTGCACTTTGAGGAGCTACTCGTGCCTAAATAGTAAAGAGCTATCTGATATGAAGACTAAATCTTTTTCATTATTCATCAGTTTCACAATGTAATCCTCAAGCCAAATCATAAAAACAAAAATAGTTCTAGTAGATCTAACCTATTGAAGTAAAGTTTAAAATTAAGTTCAATATTATAAAATAGATAAAATTGGCAGAACTATTCCTCTTTTCAGTATCTATCTACTCACTAGAATACTTATTAAAGAATAAGTTTTTATGGCAAGTTAGTACACAGTGTTTTTAAGTTACTTATTTTAATGTTTTCATTTCCTTTTTAAAGTGTGAAATGAATAGGTTTATAAACTTTGTTTATATGCTTAAAGAGCACTTTATATTTTAATAAAAAATAATGCTTAAGTTAAAGAACAGGAAAAACAATAACATCTAAAATAAATATAGGTATGTCCATCCTTTCGTAACTTTCCTTGGTTAAAAAAATAATAGAAAAAGTTCAAAGTAATATGATTTTACATAAGTTCCTGCTGGAGAAATAAGGCACACATACAGATAAATTAAATTTCAGCCCAAATGTCTCAGATAATCTCTTGAGGGCATAGAGAATAACAAATACTGATGATATTGATCAAGGAAACAGACTAATTGCAGGTATGAGTTGTCTGATTAAATGAAGAAAAGGAGGTGACTTAAGTATCATTTAAGCAATAGTAGTCCACTCTTCCTCATCTGTGTGCCACATCTGCTTTACCCTGTAGAGTATCTTTTTCAGATAATGAGAAGTAATCTTGGTAAAGGAATGTCTCGTTGCAACAGTTTTACATTCCAAGGAATTCATGAGTTGGAGAATTCAATTTACTACATGTATAACATTAATTCTGTGAGCAGATATGCTGTAATTGTGGGTCAACCTGGATGGTATCACATCTTACTAAGAATTGAAAGTGATTCCTTAGAGGAAAGTAGCACTTTTTGGTCATTTCATGTATGTGATTTAGAAAACACATTGGACAGTAACCCTAGTTGCACCTTTTGTCAGCACCGGAGGTGAAGCCCAAGGCTTGCCTTGTGCCGAGCACCCTGACACCGAGCTCCACCTTGAGCCATGCACTGTTTCTTATAGTGCTACCATGCAATACTGTAGGAAGCTAGCCTCACTCATTCCTTTGGCAGGTAGTTGACAGCTGGCTTCTTCAGTTCCATTCACCTTGTGACTTCTCATATTCCATGAGTAAAAGTCATGTCACCTGAAAACAATGCCCAAGATGACAAGAAGGAAGATACCAACCACAAATATCATTTCCACACTCCACTCTTTAGGACAAAGCAAATCGCTTAGGCATCCCAGAGTAAAGAGGATGGAATTACATATCTCTGAAAAAAGATTTTTAGACTTAATTTTATTTAACTAGGTGTAAGTGGGTATACAGGAGTGTAGGTATGTGTGAAAGCAAAGAGTGCCAGATACTTAAGACCTGGAGTTATAGATGCTTATAAGTCATCTGACATGGGTGCTGCAAAGCAAAGCAGGTTTTCTGGAAGAGCAGAAAGTGCTCTTAATTGCTAAGCCATCTCCCTAACCTCACAGAAATAGAAATCGTTTTTTAATAAGGAGTGGTAGCTAAAAGGGTGTAGTTGTAAGAAGAGGAGGAATTTTCCAAAGGTCAGCTTTGGAACACATAGGCAACTCCATATGAGAAATTAAACAGGAAAAATAGTATGGCTACTTTATAGTCATGCTGAGACTAAATAACATATATATATATATATATCAATGTCTGCTATATAAGTCTTCATCAAGTGTGAATGAGAATGATAAGGAGTCAACAAATTAGAATTAGTTGGGGAATCGAACAGCTTTGTTTTGGGGAAGTGAAATGTCAGAAGCACTATTTTTACATGATTATTATGGTGCCTTTGAAAAGGTCAGTTT
The DNA here is from genome assembly GCA_028555095.1 of Dicrostonyx torquatus. Classification (NCBI taxonomy): domain Eukaryota; kingdom Metazoa; phylum Chordata; class Mammalia; order Rodentia; family Cricetidae; genus Dicrostonyx; species Dicrostonyx torquatus. The sequence continues at coordinate 1,388,791 of JAQHUG010000102.1, read as the reverse complement.
GCAATAAGGAGAGTCTAGAAAAACAGGTAATTATTAGAATCTACTAGATGTAATAAAGACTGAATTGAAAGGAAAAAGTCTTGATACAAAGACATTTTGTACAATGAATGACTAGTGTTAACTGATTTGATATGACAGAGGAAGTTTTAAGAGGGAAAAAGTAGAGCACGAAGCAGATCTGACTCTGTTCTCATGCACCTGATTTGCAACTGTATAAACTGCACTGTGCTGTGAGTGAAAAAGTGTTATAACTTCTTCAGAACACAAGTGTAGTCCTTTGCTTCTTTTCCCTATACTCTGTGTATGAAATAGTTATTTCAAACCAGCGATAAATGGCATTCTCTATCACATTTGCCCATTATAATGCTAAATTTTCTTCTCAAACTTCTTTATTAATTTATTTTTACTATTTTTTGCCCAATATTTCTTGTTTTGGAGAAATTTGCAGGGCTAACATGATTCTATCTTCCCTTTCATAATAGAAGAGCACAGGTCTGATTACTATGAATGAACCTTACAAAGTACAAACTTCCAGTAGGTTCAAGCTGGTACAGTTAACTTCCATAAACTCATATAAAACATCATTCAGGAAGGACTTCTATTGGGAAGACAGGCTTTTGTGCCTATCAGGGGAATATTTAGACTTTACAATGCTGTACTTGATATGCAGTATTGTACTTCCCTTCCTTCTCTCTTCTAGTAAGAAACATTACTTACTGTGTGCCACACAGTTCTTAGACACTGGAGATACCATAGTGAAGAAGATAGAGGGGTTCCCACCTTCATGGAGCTCATATTCAGTTGGGAAAAAGACAAAATGTAAATGTTAACAAATTCTGTATCTTGGAAAACAATAACATGAAAATGAGAAATAAGGAGGTAGGATTTTGGAGAAAGGAAAGAAAAAGACCAAGAGACTACAGCTGACCTTGGTGGAGATATGATAACTTCCAGAACAGACTATTATAACACTCCTGAAGCAAAATTGAGTTATTAGAAATTAGAAATAAAATTATTGGAATTAATCTGCCAATAAGGCCAAGGGAATTTCCTAGAACACAAGTATATATTTCTGTTACCTGAGTAAAAAGCATATACTTAGTTTGGACAAGTCCATTAATTATTCAGCTGTCAACTAAGTGAATAGCCCACACCTAAACAGATTCTCATGAAATTTATGAATACACACACACACACACACACACACAAGATCGTAAAGCTTCTAAAGAGAAAGCAAAGTTATCAAAACAACATATGGCCTACAATGGATAAGACAGGCACTGCAATTGAAACTGATTACTTTAAGTGGTAGATGACAACAGCAGTTCTGAAGGGACAATTACTCTGAATTTAGGAGTGAAACTAAATTACAATGATTATACTCTAGGAAACCACGAAAAAGCAAATGAGGGGCTGAGTCAGTTAGGTGTTTGCTGTATACAAACATGAAGACCCAAGTTTAGATCTGTAGCACCCGTGCAAAAAGCCAGGGGTGGTGGCACACGCTGGCCAGTATCAGGTTAAATGGGACACCGCCTCAAAAATAAACAGTAAAGTGGAGAGCAGTAAGGGGAAGAAAATTTGATACCAACCTCTGGGTTCTTCACTTGTACACATGGTGAATGCACCTCCCCCCCCCACAAATGCACACAGACATAAGCATGTACACTCGTGTATATCACACACAACTAATAGAAATAGAGAAGTAAAAGAACATGTTAATGAGAATTGTAGCAAAGCACTTGATTAATCCTAAGGAAAGTAAAGCAGGGATCAGGGAAATATAAAACAAAGATACATGAAGTCAGCAAACCAATTGCTGAGTCTTTGAAAACGTAAATCTGACAAACCCCTACTCAGACGCTTCAAAAGAATCCAAGGTTGACTTGACCTTTATAAATATGTTAATGCAAGTTATCAGGGAAAAATGTACTGATTTTGATAGGCTCAGGAAAAAAATATTTGGCAAACAGGGAATATATCCTGGTAAACAATACACCAAATACTCCTACAGCCTAAATCATTTTTAAAATTTTACTTTTCTATGTGGAGGTGTATGTATGTGTGCATCTGTACATGTATGAATGGAGAGGTTGATACTCAGTCTTCTTTCCCTCCCTTTACTCTAGCTCTCCCCAACTACTCTCCATGGAATTTCTCCAGTGCACCCTCAAGTTAATACCATCTTTTTCTTTTGATTGTATTTGTTCAAAAAAACCACACAGCTGTATGTGCACACACAAATATATAACCTGCTGAGTTCATTTTTGTTGTGTGCATGAGGTCTCAAGGCTGAGTACTCTGTGTTGGAAAACCAATAAAGTAGCTCCCTATGCTCTCCCGACTTGGATACAGTTATGGTTTTCTGTGATTGTCACCATTTGCTCTTAAGAGAGCATTCTTTGACTTAATAGGTGGTATTCACACAAAGGGAGGGTTTGTAGAACACAGTTCTGGAATTAGGCTGTAAGTTTTCAGACCACAGTGGGTTGAGAGCCCCACTTTATCTTTTGAAGCAGGGGCTCCTGAACTTGGAGCTCATCCATTGGTTAGACTGGTTAGCCACTGATCCTCCAGGATGCTTTCTGTCTCCACTTCTAAGCATTGGAATTACAAATGCATGCTGTCACATCTGGAGTCTTACATGGATGCTGGGAATAATCAATCAGGTTCTCATCCTCACTTGGCAAGGACTTTCTTTACCTATTGAGCTATCTTTCCAGCCCCACACAGATCATTTGGATTTTTTATAAATTAATGTCATTCCTGTTGTAATCAATTGCAAAATAATATCTCCTCCGGTCAGTTTTCAATTTAAGAAAACTGAACTCATATAGCATGGCTAGATTACCAAGGAAGAGTTTAGAATTAACTAAAAACATTCAAACTAGTATTACATATGGAAAATATATCTCCTACTGGAGACAATATATAAATACATTAGCACAATAAGAAAGTTGGGCATGGTAGTTGAGATAATATAAATATACACTGGCACAATAAGAAAGCTGGGCATATTTGTGGGGGTATGCATAATACATAACAGTTAATTTCATTTCAAAATACCATCAATAGGGCTGGGGAGATTGCTCAGCAGTTAAGAGCACTTGTTCTTGAAGAGGACCTGAGTTCAATTCCCTGTATAGCCATGGCGAGTTTAGAATATCCCTCACCCTCTTCTAGCCTTCATTGGCACCAACACTCACATACAATAAAAATCTTTGAAGAAAATTTAAATTTTTTATGATGGAAACAGTACAAAGGTTAACTAAAAAAAAAATCTGACAAAAATGTGTGCAGATACCCGGAGAGGCTAAAAGAAGGTGTCAGATATTGCTCTGTATTTTGAAACACCCTGAAGGGAGGGGCTGGTCACACCTCTCTAGATACATGGCTAGTAAATTAATTTCTCTCATTCTGTATCGCGGTGACTTACTGAGCCAGGACTTACTCTAGTGTCACACAGATACATGTATTATAAGTCTGTGACCAGATCTTAATGCAAGTGAAACCTATGTATTTTTCCTTGTAGACTTTACCTTCAAAAGAAGCATTTTTAAATGCAACACAGATGCCTTACATGGAATCGCCTTTACATTGGGACAACTGGGAGCAGAGTTCCAAGTCTGAGCTGTTAAGAGAACATGTTACAAAACTAGATTCCTCTTTTCATCCTGTGCTGTCACTGCCATCAGGTAAGCTACCTAATGAAAACTTGAGTATTTTTTTTTTTTACAATGAAATACAATCTTTTAAGTATAGGCAATCTCTTAAAAATGTTTTGAGTTTTATTTTTGAAGAGGGGGATTGTTGAGATTTACCTCACTATGCAGCCCTGGAACTTTATGTGTATTAAGCACTCTGGATATTATAGTTTAATTCTCATAATCCCGGAAGAGCACATTGTTGTCCTTCTCATCTTACAATGAACACATTACACCTGGAGAGGTTATTCATCCGTAGTCATTCAGCTAATCAACAGTGGAGCAAGGAGCTGAGGTGATTCATCACCAGACCCACATTCCTATTACCTTTTATAATCAACTAATTTGCTTCTCTCTTGATAGAACTTGAAGGGTTGAGACAGCCTCATTCTAAAATAAATCATAACTCTGAGATCAATATATACTTATCCACCAGACTCCAAGACCTCCTAGTCTAGTAAGATTAGCTTCTTTACCTACACGCTAAAAGCTTTGCATTTGACAAAAATCTCAGTAAATAGGTGCTCAAAGTATAAATAAATCCCTCATGGTACTTGTATTCTAGTTTTAATACCATATATAAATATAAGATATAAACAAATAAAATATTTTCTAAAAGTCCACAAGGTACTTTAGGGAGGTACATAGGAAGAACAAGGGCCAGCTCTGTGTATGTCATGTTTCCCGCCCTCACAGTGCTAGAACAGATGGTATTCTTGTTAGAGCAGGAACAGGTCTTTAGAGAAACAAGGTTATATTTAGGCAACTGGAAAACAACTCGTGAAAAGTTTTAAAAAAAGTTTTAAAGCATAGTATTTAATTTCTACTTCCATTTCCTTTTTTTTCATGTTTTTGTAGCAAATTCCATTTCTATTTATACATGGACTTGCCATTAAAGTATATCTTGGCTGCAAGGAGATACAAAGCTTTAATCTCAGAACTAAGGAAACATATGCAGGCAAATTTCTGTTTGAGGCTAGCCTGATCCACAGACTACCTCTTTTAGTCTATACTGATATATATATATACGTGTATGTTCATGACTAATTTTGCCTATTGCTGGCAATAACATTCAGTAGGTCAAAAAATGCTAAAAATGTTTCTCAGGATGCATTTAGGTGTCTGTATCCATGCTTTTAAAATGACTTCTTCTTACATTCTATAAAATGAATGTGTGTTATGTGGTTGTATGCACATCATAATCTGTGCATATATAGGTCAGAGGTCAGTTCTCTGGAGTCAGTTCTGTCATGCTTGATGGGAATGCCTTTATCTGTTAAGCTATCTCATTGGCTCTGGTTATACATTTATGTTATTAAATGTGAAGTTTGGCCTAGTAGGTTGGCTCAATAACCAGGTACTTACAAGGCTGACAACAGTGTTCAATCCATAGGACCCACATTGCAGAAGGTGAGGTAAACTTCCATGAGGTGTCTCTGATGTCCATGCACCTACATTGTGGCACTTGTACAAACCCACCACCCTTGAACACAATAAGTTAATGTAATCTTGCTTTAATGTGGCTTAATTTTGAGTATAAAATGTCAATATTTTCAATTTACTTTATCTGAAGGAAGACAGCTTCTCAGTGAATTTTAGTCTTTATACAACTAGTTTCACTTATGTTTGTTCATGTCAAAGAATGTGAAACTTGATGTTCTCATATATTATGCTTGTAGCAGTTTTTCCCTATTTAACAATCATATAAGTATATCATTTTCATTATTTTAAATGTTTTCATAAAGATCTTTTGGGTTCATTTTGTCTACTCATCTAAGCTACATTTATAATGATTCTTCTTTTTACATACTAAAGGGATGTTAGAGCTACTCATCTGCTAGCTTCTTGTTTATTAAGTGTACCAAATTACTAACTTTCTAAACAGTTACCAACCTTGTTGGAAAACTATTTTGAAAACCTCTACTTCTCAACGTTCTTACTGTGTAAACTTTTATTTTCCTAAGCTTATGTGCTATTTATTAAAAGAAAATAAATTAGTATTAGGCTGTGAAAGTGGTGTAATAATGTTTTCCTTTGTTTTTCCAGACATTCCCCTTCATTTTCATTTTGAGACCTTATTTAAGAAGACCAGTGTAAAAGGAGAGCTTGCTGAAAATCCATTTGTAGGTGACTGTATCATAGCGCCACCATCTGGTACGTCACATTTACAAATTCTGTGCAGTTGTACGTTTTTTTATGTTGCCCACATTTACTTTTTACATTCTAAGCAAATAAAATGAAACAAAATAATAAATGCAATTTCTTAATTTTTAACACATTTTTCCCATACGTCACTCACACAAGCTTGTGGACTGCTTACTGTTTGAGGCAAGGCTTTTAGTCCTAGGACATGAGATGAGGAGGGAGAAGGTAGAGGGTGAGAGAGAATAGGAGACAGAGATAGAAGGAAGAAAAGGGGAGAGGGAGAATGAATGGATGCATGAAAGAATGAATGAATGAACAAACATAGGAAATATCCTAGGATGCAATGTATGGTACCTATTGAATGAAATTTACGAAGTATTGGTAAGTAGAAAGTAGTATTATTATATAGTAAATTAAGGATACCAATTTGTTTTATTAGTTCGGATAATTCTTGCAATGTAAGCTGGAGTTATAGTAGAATTGGTAACCTTGAAATACCCCACAGCTCATCAAGAGTAGTTGAGGGGAAAACATAAAAGGAAAAATGTAGCTCAACCACATATAGAGAAAACCCAAAAAACATAGAAAGCATCGATTTTGTTTATATTTAGAAAGAGTACAATTGTGAAATGATCAAGAGCTGCGAACCATTATAGTATTGGTAGTTTTTCTGGATAAAAACATTTAAAGACTTATTTCACAACATAAATCACAATAAATTGTAGTTCTATAATTTTAAGTAAAAAAATAAAGTGTATATAATAAAACCTCAAGGAAATTATAATGAACTGTTTGAGTGCTCTGAATAGGAATGAAGACACGTTCTATGCTTAGAAGCAATATGAAATGGGGAAAAAAAGCACTTCTGATTGTCTACAAAGCCGTAAATTTAGTATCAAAAGAAGGCAAACAAATTATTCTCAAGTAAAAAAAAATCTACTTGCAAAACTCCATAGTAAAATAAATATATGTTAATTGGTTTTTATTAACATAAAGACCAACTATTTTAGTGCTGATGGGGAACTGTGTGTTGCTCAGTGTTCAAAGATCCTGCGTTAAGAACTCTGGGAGGCAGAGGGAGAAAACTGATTTTAAAAACTCCCACCAACTTTTATAAATTACAGTAGTAATTAGTTAGAATACATAAAGTAATAAAGTCTTCATTCAAGACATGGCACTGTCTCTAGAGTAAACAAGGGTTTACCTTAATAAAACTTTTAATAATTTAGACTTTCACAAAAGATGTTCCTGTACGGAGAGAATAAACTGCTCTGATCAGAAGACACTTTTTAACTTAAGATGTCTGTTTTCTGTATTTTGTTGTATACAGAGAATTTAGAATCAGGAAAGGATGTTGTTGTTGGTTTTCTGAGACAAGGTTTCATGTTTGTCTTGGCTGTCCTGAGCAAACTCGTTAGACCAGGCTGGTCTTGAACTCAGAGATCTGCCTCTCAAGTGCTGCAACAAAAGGCTTGCACCACTACACTTGACAGGAAAGTATTTTTGGAGTTACATTTATTAAGAATTGTTTTTCTATAATCCTAGCACTGGGAAAGCTGATAGAAGGGTTGCCAGAATTAGGGAAGCCTGGGATACCTATTGTATCCCAGGCCAAAGTGGAACACAGTGAGACAGCTCTGCTGTTCTCAACTCAGGGTCCTCTTATCTCAGCTTGTTAAATCCTGGGATTCTTGGCATATGCCAGTATGCCTAGCTGAAATATTCTCCTTGGACAATATTATTCTTAGGTTTATCTCAGAGAAAATGTTGAAAGATAGCAAATTCAATTTTTAAAAGATCAAAAGATGTTCATATATTTAAATGTTTTATAGTTATAAAGTATGATGGTACTGAACAAAAGCCAACTCAAAGCAACTAAATAAATATAAAGCAAAAGGCTCAAGGACTTCCTGTGTATTACTATAGTGTTGAAAGGAGGCTTTAGTCAATAGTCAGTGACAAGAGGCTGGAGAAATGGCTCAGCAGTTAGGAGCTCATGTTCCTGCAGAGGGCTTGGGTTCAGTTCTCAGCACCCACATGGTTGCTTAGAACTATTTGTAACTCCACTTCAGAGGAATCTTACACCCTCTTCTGATTTCCACAGGCACCAGTATGCAAATGATACACATATATTAATGCAGACAAAATACTCACACATAAATCTTTAAACCAAAGACAAGAACAACAAATGTTTGATGTAGTCTTACACCAACACTATTGGAAGGTACAAAACAAAAAGACAGGTATCGTTATTCTTGAATAAGCAAACCACAATGAAGTAGAGCTAGAGAGCAGTCTGGGTCAAAGGCTGTGTTTGAGTAATCACTTTTTTATCTGTGCCCAGTAGAATTAAATAATGACTGATTATAATCTCTTCTCATGTAGCACATTAAAACAAATTTTAGACAAATTTTTGTATATATGCCAGATGTATTAAATAGGAATATGCTAACAGTGTATTAAGACAACTAGAAAATCTAGATATTCCTGGTAATAGTTATAATGAAAACAAGAACATAACATTTACTGAGGACTTGTGTATTAGAGACACTTTGTGAATGTTTAAATATTTTGCCTATTAATAAGAAGAAACATTTTTAATAATTTCTATTGCTATAATAAAAACAGTAGTCTTGAATATTTCACATTATACCAAGGGTTTATATAGGTTATTTAGGAGGAACGAAGAATCACATAGAAAACAATAGGACTAAATTTCTACTTTGGTAACTACTTAGAATATTTACTGAACTGCAAACTCTGTGTAATAATCCAATTATTTAAAAAAATAGTCTAATATTAGATATAAAAATCTTATTCAGAAATTACTCAGCATTTTGTAAAAATGTAAGATTAGTAACAAATATGACAGAATTATGTTACTGGCTAATTATACACTAGAATATGCAATTTTTAAAAATATCTTAAAGTTTCATCTGACGATGTAAACAAAAAATACTGCAATGTAATGGAAGGGTGTTTTGTTATGTAAAAAAAGTTGTTATATAAATCAATTTCAACAGAAGGAGTTGATTGGAATTCTGATGAAGAAATTAGTTAATAAACATAAACACTTGGAGCCCACTCCCAACCTGAGACTGGGTTTCTGTGTAGTCTGGGTTGTTTAAAAGCTAGCTCTGTAGACCAGGCTTACCTGGAACTCAGAGATCCGCCTGTCTCTGCCTCCCAAGTGCTGGGATTAAAGGTCTGCACCACCACTGCCAGGCTTTAAAAAAAATCTAGCTTATTATCAAACACACTTTGTAGAAAATGCAAACATTAACATTGTTGTATATTAAATATTTTGTCATTTTTAATAAATGACACTTAAGTATATCTATAGTTTATCAGGTTTTAGAGATTCATGCTGACATGATACATATAAAAAGTCTAGGTTTATTTTTAAAAATTGCAGCATTTTAAAGGTTAGCAAGAGTGTGATGAAAGAAGATTAGTCATTAGTTGATTATGCTAAAGATAGCTGCACATTCATGCGAGGTCATTCTTATAGTCTCTTTGTCTTAAAATATTTCATAGTAAAAGTTACAAAATAAAAATCAAAACACCTAGGGCAAGAAGCAATTATCTATGCTTAAGAAGTAGAAGCAGTAATGTAGGCTATGTTCAAGTCCTTTTATATGACATAATTCTACTCAATGATATTTATCCTGAGAAGAAATTCTTTTAAAAAAACCCAGAAATGCAGTATTCTAATGACTGTTACAGTGGTTTCTCATGATGGTGGGGATAGCAGCTGAGTCTAGCAGCTATAGAATACCCAAATAATAGAGAAATGTTAGGCAACATCTGGATGATAAGTAGTAAAGTAGGAGATAAAAATAACTACACATTTATATTTTAACTTAAATTGTGACTTCATATTTGAGATATGTATGGGTTATCAGGTGTACATGTTTCAGGGAAAGGAAATATGCAAAAGTGAACATATATGATTTATTAGAGAAGGGGATTATGTTTCTTCTAATGGTCTACTGTTTTTCTGACTTAAGAGGTAGCAGTATAAATGTTAGGAAATGAATTGATAATGGATTTATCAATAATATAGTGATGTGTCACATGCTGTCATGTAAAATGGAAAATTGTAAAGGTATGAAGTAGAATATACTTGCGTTTTATGTTGCCAGGCTACTAGGCAAACCGATGCAATATTCTTTTGTTTACCAGTTCTTTTCCCCTATTTTATTCCCTACCATTCTCAACTCAAATAAGCATTAGGATTCTTTTATGTCTTATTTAAAAGTAGGTTCCACATTGAGAAGGTACTTGGTGCTAAGCAGACTATTAAGTGCTGAAAAATCAAAGGTAAAGCACAGGAAATTAAATATATATTTAGATATTTTGTAAATAGATAATAAAAAATAAAATATAAATTTAATTTCCTTTCTTTTTGATTTTATACACACACATATAAAGCAAAGGAGAAAGTTAACAAGAATAACCATTATAGGTGCTGCAAAGAAACATGGTAACAATCTATACCAACTCTTCCTAAACAAGGCAAAAAGAGAGATTAAGGGGGATGAGAAATAGAGAGGAATTCCAGAAAGGTAAAGATGCTAAGTGCCATTTTAGAATCTACATAAAGATGAAAGTTCCAAATGAGTGTTCTTCAAACACAACATGCAAGCACATTACTTGTAGAATATTGTTAGAAGGCAGATTCAGATTCAAGAAGTTCAGTATGGGGCCCAAAACACTGTATTTCAACTATATCTCAGCCAATTTAGATACTGTCACAGTTGTGTAATATGTTAATATATGCAATGTTGACTTATATTATGTAAGACTTTAAATAATGGAAATAAACACATATTGTGGAGACATAAGACAGTGTGCTTCCAAGTACTACAAATAGCCTGGTAAGCAGACAGATCTTTGGCTTGCTACAGCACTTTATCCTGTCCAGGCTTTATACTTACTAACTCAAGTTGACTACAGAGAAGTAGGGTTAAAGTCATACAGTAAAGTTGTGCAAATATATGATTAGTCTAATCAAGAGGAAATGCCAAAGCAACTGAAAGGCCAGTCTTTACTAAAGTATTATAGGGTAAGAATAAGGGAGCAGAGCTCTTCGAGATAGGACTTTAAGAGAGGATCTAAAGAATGCATCACATGACTAAGAGTCCATAAAGATTACAGGGACAAATAGTGAATATGAATAAGTCTATAAACTAGCTAGTAATGTTTCTCCTGATTTTTCACAACTATATGGGTATATAAAAGAGCTTGCTTTTGAGAAATATTGTATTTTTTGACCATTATATCAGAAAGATGAATTTATACAGAAGAGGATCTGAATATTTGAATAAAGGGCATATGGCAATTCTTTGTATGGTTTCAATTGTTGTGTGAATTTGAGTATGTCAAAGTTGTTTCATTTAATTTTTTTTTAGAGTGAAGACCTGCAAGAAGTAACAAAAGTATAACCTATAAACTTCCAAAACTCAGGGCTCAGGCTACTTCATCTAATAGGATCTTATAGGCTTTTATTTTTAAATCTTTATGTCTACATTAAGTCCAACACAATAATCTATTTACTCTGAAAGTCATTTTTAGTTTCCTTCAATCTTCATAGCCAATGATAGATTACAAATTGTTACCTGTATTTTAAGGTATTTTGAGGAATTAATGGAAGACCCTTAAATTCCAACAACAGAGACTGGATCCTGCTTGCTGGATCTATGTTATTATTTTGCACCTTTATACAGGCTCTTCTGTCCTCTTTCCCCTCACTATGACCTAAAAGGCAATGAAGATAATTAAAGGGTGATCCAGATGGTACTTGCTTAATACCAAACTGACAATAAAGGTGTACAGTTGAAATTGATGTAAATTTCCAACCCTTTAGTTATTCTGTGCAGGTGTGTGAAGATTACTCTTGCCACCTCCTGTTTATCATCTTTCTCTCCATTTGTTGGATGGAAGGAAGTTTTAGATGTCTTTAGAATTCTTTTGTTTTCCCTAGTCATGTTTTCTTACATCCAGTTTCACTAATCCACATTCCTTCACAATGATCTTTTAAATTCTTTTCTTGCAACTTTTAGGATATACTTATCTCTGTGCACTGTTGAATCTGAACAAGTATATTTTACATTTCTGAGATTGCTCTGCAGAAGCTTCTAGGACTTGTTTCTCTTCATTGTTTTACAGACCTATTATTTATACTCAGAGAACACTCCAGAAACGCTTTAAGATAGTTCTTTTACTTCTTGATAGTTGGTTCATGTATGGTTTCAGTACTGAGATTTTAGGTTTCTGGACTCACATTTGAAACTGTTATTTCATGCTAACATTGTTCCACCACTATTATTTACAGTAATCATTTTTTAAAAAAGCAGAAATTTAGACTCAAAACTATTTTCAGATTGGATTTGGGACAAAAGAGAACATTTCAAAGTGGGGCATGAAGTCCTTGCCTCAAGCCTATTTCTCTATGGTAAGCTAGATTCTGTTGCCTGAGTGATAACCTCTCTAAGCAGTCAAGCTGAAAGAATACTGGTTTCTACTGTCTACCGAGTGCTACACATTATTTCTCCATTGTCATTTTTATTCTCCTTCAGGTCAAGAAAAACATGGTATTTATCACATTTTTGTGGTAACCATTTTCCTTTGTACTTCTGCTTTGGATTTCTTCAGCTAAATTCCATAAGCTGTTAGTTTTACAGAGATGCTTCATAAATTCTAATTTATATTCTTGTTTTTGCTGATAAATGGATGTATCTATTTATAAGCCTATGTATAAAATCTGGCTTGTCATTTTTAGAGCGTTCTGTTACCTTATAATTGGATTCGTGAGAACTGTTAGGCTGTGCCTTTTATTTTGTCCTTGGTGTGTTTTGATACTTGAGTCTACATAAATTTTTTTTTTTTAGTTCTCTTCCATATTTCCAAGCCTTTGTCCACTGGTTCCCCCAAAGAAGCTAAGATACTGACTAAACCAATACTTGAAGTATATATATATATGAGGTTCAGATACACAGCATTCATGATGTTAAAGCTAACATTCATGGCACATTTTCCATGGCAGATACCTATTTCAGGAATTAATTTATTGATTCTTCATAACCCCAAGAGAGCTGCTATAATAAATATGTTGAAGAAACTGAGGCAGAGATACTGACTTAAAATTATTTTAGATTCATGTTTTAAAAGTGCAGTAACAGCGGTATCACTGTCATAGTTGGACGAAATGCTTTCAGAGTCCACGTGTCATGACATGTTGGTGCTTACTTGGTGTGGAGTATTTTCAGATTTAAGATAACAACTCCAGGGTTTCAACTGTCATTCAGCTAAGATTCATAGATCTCAACTAGTGTTCAGTGATTTTGAAGACACTGAGAACATAGCCCTTCTTTTTATCCACGTGTAAATAAGTAAAACAAAAATGGAAATTGGGCATTTCCTGAGAATATTTTTTGAGAAATCCTATTTTCTCACTTATTTTTAGTTTAGGAACCATTCATCTTAGTAATTGAATTTTTATTTCATTTCATGTAATTTTGAACTATACCTTAAAATTTTAAACATTATAGGTAGAAACAACTTAGTTGTTCACTGTCTCTGTTAAAGGACAAAACTTCATGCTTCTTTTTGTTTGTTTTAGTACAAGGGACTTCTCTGACTCAGTGGAGAAATGGATATTCCCCTATGTGTAAGCCTCAGATAAGGTCACAGTCATCTGCACAACTATTACAGGGAAGAAAAAAGAGACACTTGAGTGAAACAGCATTAGGTAGGTTAAAATGAAGATATGACCATTAGTGTTAAATATTGAAAATAAAAATTATATTTTTCAAAGAACCCTTGTCTTGTGGAAATTTATAATCCAGAACATTCACTAACTACCTAAAACACCTTACCTACCAAAAACTACTTAAAACTACCTAAAACAGGAGTATACTCATGTACTTAATTAAGAGTTTGACAGCTGGTATCGGTGCACTTTATGTCAGTTACTTCTTTCCTGTGTTCCAATTACTTGCCTCTGTCAGCTGTTCTCTGCACAGGACTTAGTCTCCAGGGACTCAGAGTAGGTCAGTATAAGGTTACCTGATAGAAACTTATGAGTAATAGTAAATGTCTTAGATTTTGAGGAAGTAGTCGGGATTCAGTGAGGAACTTCAATACCCCTTTTTAATTCTCCAGAGTCTCCCACTTTTATGTATCAGATTAACAAAAGGAACAAAAGGTAGTATTTAAAAACAGCTGTTCTGATTGTATCCAGCCTGAGTTGTTATGGGGACTTAGGAGACGACACTTACATAGTTGTTGTTCATGATAAAGAAGCCAGCAAGGTATATATTTTGAGGAGAAAGTAATCTCTGCACATCTGGTAATTGTGTGTCCTAACACACATCATATTCATGAGTAAAATCTTCCCCGATGTTATATTTCAGTAACATGGATATACTCAATAAATTAGAAACTAACCACATTCAAAATGTACTGATTATTATAATTTTATATAGTGGATCTACATTTATCTCTAGTGTCTTTAGAAATTGCACGTTAAATAACAGATCTATAATCATTATAATCTGATCAAACACCATGGCAGAAAATGAACAAGCTCTCAAATGTATCTAGAGATTTTGTTTAAGTATCTCTTAAGAATAGACAAGCAAAGATCACCGAACTTTTAAAGAACTTTCATAAATACATGCAAAAATATGGGGAAAATTGTGATCTCTTAATACCATAAACTATAAAATATTGATTAATTATCTAAATAGTAATGAGTGATAAGTATATAATTACAAAAATTTGATAATTTTGGCATCTCCCTAATAAGACACTGCCCTGAAAAATGAATTCTTCTGGGATAAAAGAAGCCTAGACAACAATTACCAATTTCAATATGTGAATTTTGATTTGAAGCAACTAACAGTTAATAAAGAATATTTTCACAAATGAAGAAATGTAATTATAGTTGGTCTTACTACATTTTACATTATGAAGAAAATATTTTTTAAATCATACTGAATTCAAATATACACTAAATGAGTGAACATAAGCACAAATATACTTATAAAGAATAAAAATCAGAACTTGATGAAACATGTAATACTAATGAAAGCATATAGCAAATGAATACTGTGAGTAAATGAATTTCATTCATAAAACAGCTATAGGATATTATATCAAATGAATACCAGAAAAGAAGAACCTTTAGAATTTATGAAAATTAAATAAAAATAAATGAAATTCAATAAAAATAAAAACTCAAGACAGTTAACTTGAGGAAATCTCACGGAAGGTAAGGAGGCAAAGATAAGGACAAAGGGCAAGAAACATAAGACCAGTCTTGACAATGCAGCCTGAGTGGGACACTTAAAAACAAGACTAGGGAAAAAAACAATGGGAAAGGATACTCAAGGAACAACACAGAATGACCTAGGCAGAGGACACTGAGGCCCTACAAATACTTGGTAGCAAGAATATAAGCAAGACTCTTGTTTTATAATTTTCTTTTTTTTCTGATTATGTCTTTAAAAGCTAGCAAACAAATACAAACAAAACAACCATCTCTCACTTATTTTGGGAAATAATTCTAGTACATGTGGTCATGTTAACATGTGACATTCTGAAGGGTTCTTTCTATAGCAGGAGAAAGAACTAGATTTGAAGAATTTACTTTTCAACGTACAGAACCAAGATCCCATTGTGATTTTACTGCAGCCTCTAATACTAATGTTACATCAAGAACCCAGAACTCATCCTCACAAGTAGGTTGTTTTTAAATCTTATAAATTCTAAACTAGTTTTATAGATTTTTTTAAGAAATAAAACAAGCTGATAAAAAATGCTGTCTATGCCAGACCTATTCACTAGTATGTTTTATAACTATTTTATTAGGAAATAGTAAATTTGGTTAAACAAATCATTTTTGCTTGGAGGCAAGCAGCTCATTCTTTGATTATGTTAAAATCTTATGACCATCTCTACTGTTTAACATCCAAAGCTAAACAGTTTTGCTAATGAATATATGGAATTTGTATTGTTCTTTAATCAATTTATTTATGAATTTATGTATTTAATTATTGGTTCCCAGGAGTAGAGAGGTCATGGGAATGAAGGTTTAGCTGGGCAATCTGAAACTTGGGCCAGAAGCACATACATGAAGATCTGTAGCAGCCATCTTCACTCAGAGGCTTCTCAAATTTCATAGCCTTCCAAATAATTATTTGTGTTTCTTATATCAAAATATGCCTTACATCTGTTTTGAAGATAAGCACTTTCTTAATGTAATTGGTTTTCTTAGCATTTTATAACCAAATCATTGACAACAATGCATTTACAAAAATTATGTCACAGATATACTATGTATTAATTTTATATAACTAATGAAGGAATATCACCACAGATAACTAAAACATTAAGTTAGTACAATAATTCTGTATTACAGAATACTACTCGACGAAGGTTAAGAAGTGAGAGCTCTTACGATATAGATAACATTGTGATTCCCATGTCATTAGTAGCACCAGCTAAGTTAGAGAAACTCCAGTATAAAGAAATACTTACTCCACGGTACGTATACTTACATCAGTTTTCTTTCTTCTTTCTTTAATAAATTTAAATTCAGAGTCAAGTTTTAACTAAAAGGAGAATGTTCCCCTTTCCCTATTTGCATAGAAGGGAAACGGTAAAAGGAAATCTTACATTAAACCGATTGACTTTAGCATTCAAAATAGATTTTTACTTACTTATATTTAAATATCTATTATATATGTTTATTAGCATGGTATTTCAGCAGTGTAAATGCCACAAATCATAGCTCTTGCTTTTATGATAGAGGCAGACTTGGTTGCAAAGAATCCAAAGAAGAAAACAACTATATTTACATGTGTACTCATACTGGTAAGACAGTAATGCTTATAAACAAAAAAAAAAATGATTTCGTGAATTATCTCTAATTCAGCAATAAAAAAAATCAAATAGAAAAATGAAAGGGAATATCTAGGAATTTAATCCATAACAATAAAAATGATTATTACATAGACTCAAGTGTGCAAGGCCTAGCCAGAAACAGAGGTTTGGAATAGTTGATATAAGAAGGCTGAGCTAGAAAAAAATCAGACTAAGCCACCCCTCAAATCCATGCACAGATCTGCATCCACTGGCAATGAAGACAGCCATGTTTTATAGCAACAATGAAAGCAATCTCTCTTAGATATGAAGATGACACCAGGAAATAGAAAAAGTTGGAAATGAACACATGGTAAACAGTTATATTAATTCCCATCCATCTCCATTTTAATTCTGTAAATTTACTTATTACTTCACAGTGCATTTGAGGAAATTAGTCTGGCACTCTACTAGTAGGCATTACAGGATTGGCATTTTCTAAATAAGTAATGCTGTGGTTAATAGTGATAGCAACAATGTTCAACTCACAGTGAAAGATTTCTGTGAGCCAGCTGTTAAGCTACTAATTCAGAAGGAGGCACAATACACATTTCCATACCAAAGAAAACCGGAAAACACTGAATCAGGTCAGATTTCTCCTCTAGTTTGCCCAAGCCAGTTATCAGCTTACCAGTAAGTTAATTCAAAGACAGCACATAATTAGAAACTGCAACTATATACAAAAAAATTAGTCACTAGAAGGTACAGAGATTCATCTTCTGTTTCCTCTTATGAAAGCATTTTTTTTTCTATTTATAATGTCAAACTATGAAAATACAACCATTTGAATTATGGAAGTCTTGAGGAAATAAAGCCCTAATGTATTTAGCTGTGTTTAGATAAAAAATTGCTATATTTGGATAAAAGCTGTTTGAAATTCTTTTGTACTTTCAACAGCTGGAGGATGGTTGTTCTTCAGCCTCTTGATGAACATAACTTAAGCAAAGAAGAGGTAAGCTGCTAATGTTGAATGGGGTAATTGTACCTTTCATATTCTAAAGCCTAAATCATCTGATATTTAAATATCTAAAAGGAAATATAAACTATGACTTTTTATTTATAAAAATAACTCTTAAAAGGATATTATTTTTAACAAAAATTTACTCCTTTGCAAATTTGACTGCAAAAGTAATAATATAAAGCAAAGTGTATCTCCCAAACCAAGCCAAACAAAAGGTAGTGTTGACTATATGTAGTATTACTACCAAGAGGCAAGGACAGTCCTACCAATAACTAAACAGTAATGCTTTTGTAGTAAAATATTCACAACAAAGAGGATAACACAGTAAAAATAAGTATTGTCACAGCATTTCAAATCAGGCTGTGAATTATATAAAAAGCTCTGCCCCCCCCCAAACTATTGGATACTGAAATTATTGGTAAAAGTTTCTAAACCTGTTATCAATAAGAACATTAAGTACACTGGTGGAAATCAAAACACTGTATGAAACTCGAAACTCTCAAAGAACTAATGAAAAGAAAAAAACAATTAGAGGGAAAAATACTATATAACAGCTAATTCCAAGGTGATGGTCTTTAGATGAAAATTAGAATTATGTAGAGGGCACACACATAGTTTCTATAAATTTAAAGTACTTCTGTGTCCACTGGTCTTGTTTCTGTTGTTAATTCACTTTGGTTTTCTGTTGCACTCTTGCTAAAGTCAGAATGATAATTGCCAGGAAAACCAAATTCCCTAGAGGTATCCATTTAATGAAGTCAGTTAACTAAACTCTGATTTACCTCAATCAGTTTTACATTTTCTTGACATTGACATATTTTTAGAACACTGTACTTCATAATAGATAATCCATAATTACACTATAGAATGATAAAGTTTATTTTTTGTAGATTGAGTAAGATAGTACATACCTGTCATTTCTGCCCTCCAGAAGCTAAGGTAAAAGGGTATATATTCAAGGTCACCTTAGTACAACAAGAGCCTGTCCCTCAAAAATAACAAAACCATTCCATAAGCATTGGGGACCCATTTATAATCTAGGTGCATATTAAAATATGGGCCAAGAGTAGGATGTTTTATAAAGCTTTGTGCTTATAAAATGACTTATTTTTTTTGTTGTTTCAAAAATCTTACCAGATAGAAGATCTTTCTGATGAAGTCTTCTCCCTAAGACACAAAAAATATGAAGAGAGAGAGCAAGCTAGGTGGTCACTCTGGGAGCAAAGCAAGTGGCATAGAAGAAATAACAGGCAAGTATTTCAAGTTTAAAACATTAAAGCAATACATGAGGAATGAACAGAAACTAGTCATAAAATCCAAGAAAGACCACTGACAAGGAAATCACAGGATACAATATCAGCTGTTGTGTAAAGTGGCACCTATATACAAACTTACATTCAAAATATATCTGGGAAATTATATATGTTTTCTAATACTTTATTTTCTCATGTGCTGCTAGCAGATATTAGAAGCATGTCATTTCATACAGGCATGGTGGTACATGTCAATAATTAGGAGGCTGAGGCAGGGGACTCTCCAGTTTAAGACCAGTATAGACTGCACAGCGAGGACCTCTTCTCCAAAATCTAAAAGCAGGTTATTTCAGTGTACTTTAAACAGTGAACCCAGCATTAGCTACTGGAGTTTAGGTAACCCTCAAGAATAATACTTAACACAAATTCTTTGAGAAATTTTATTTTAGTATAAAAGCAAGTAGGTCATGGAACTTTAAAAAATATAAACATTGGATATGGGCACATGCTCAGAGTTCCTGAGGCAGGATGATCATTAGTTAGAACATGTGCTGTAGAGCCAAACTCATTCTCAAAAGTCAGATACAAGCCCATAAGAAGACCTCGGGAGATAGTAATTATCTATTTGAAAATACCTCTTGTATTTTTGCAATTACATTTCCCTATTTTTAATATAGCCATAACTAAAAAAGCAAGTTCATGTAAAATCTAGCTGTCTTCTCTCTTAAGGAACATCTGTCAATTAGTTAAATAATATTAAAGTCCTTTCTCTGCTTAGCTGTTCAGATATACTCTAAATCTTTGTTGAAAGAGTTCTCTTAATAGAAATGAAACTTGAGGATTCAAGTGCTTTTCTACATCCTAGATACAACCTTCCAGAAATACCGAGGAAAAATGTGAACTAAGACTTTCATGTATATTAAAACAATTATAGAAAAAACCAAGAATTCAAAGGCTATAAAGGTCAAATACATGGTCCTTTCTGTCTTGTAAAAATCAAATAACTGTAACTATTATTGATAACTCAATGAGGATGAAGTACTACATTTACACTTTGGATAATAACCTTTCATAAAAACACTGGGAAGAGCATCACATGACCTTGAGCTGAAAAAGACAGTACTGACTTAGTGATACTCTGTATTCCTTTATTTCCTTGTTAGAGCTTACAGTAAAAACTTGGAAGGGCAGGACTTGGTTCTGAAGGAAAACCCCAGTGAACTCAGCAGTCCTCAGCAGTGTGCTGCCGAGAACCCCCTTGAGCTCCCAGCAGAGAACCCCAGTCTGTGTGCTCAGGACTCACTTTCTTTAAATGATAGTCAAGAAATCAAGGTAAGCCTAGGTTATATGATTGCATTGTGTTTTAATTACCTTTTAACTTCATCTCACTTATGTATAGAAATTTATTTTACATTGTTTTATGACATATGAAACTCAGTGAGACATTCAGTCTAGCATGTCCATAAAGGTACATAGTGGAGTACCCTAGTTCCATTATATTAGCGTTTTTTTTTGTTGTTTTTTTTTTTTGTATTTTTAGTTTTTTGGGCATAGCGTATCGGTAACAACTGTCACCTGTCTACTTACTTACCTGTTAGCGAATGGGGATTCCACTGCACTTTCCTTACAGAACAAAGCTGACCACTGGAGACCGGCACATGGTGCACAGTAAGCACAGCTGTTTCCCTGCTTCTCACAAAGGGCTTCACTTGATCCACACAAATCCAGCTCCTACTTTACAAGAGAACTACACAAAGCTCACACATCTATCCCCATGAAGTCTTGGAATATAACTAGATCAAGAATGGACGTATTAATATGCAAGTTGCAGAAACAGCCAAAGTATATCTGTGGCAGCACTTGCTTTTCCTAGTAAAGAAATAATTCCTTAAAGTCAAGAAATTCTCAGGGTATTCCATTTTTACATGAGAGGAAATAAAAACCTGAATTTAGATGCTCAAAGAATAATTATAAAAACTGGCATTACAAATTCCTTAACAAATAATCAAATTAGGTGAAACTTAACTGAAAATGTTTCCCCTTTCAGTCTTTGTGGTGGGAGCGACGAGCCTTTCCACTGAAGGATGAGGATACAGCAGCCTTATTATGCCAAGATGAAAGAAAGGATCAGACTGAGGAGGCGAGCACAGCCATCTGCGATGAAATCTTCTGTAGCACTACACCAGAGAATGGCCACCCTCCAAAAATGAAGTTAGATGGGATGGAACAGTATAAAATCTTTGGCATAGGAGTTACTAATGTTAAAAGAAATAGGTGACAGAGAACATATTAAGGAAACTATGTAACTGAAAGGAAAAGAGGGAAAAAAACCTAAACCCTCTTGTGGATCTTCCACCTCCTCTAGTCACGATTCCAGAAAAGGAGGATGTGTTGCATGTATCATCTTCCACTGTTCATGAACCAGGCCAGAGAAGTTTCTTTCTCCTTCCTGAATCACAGAAGTAGATAGCTTTTCACCTACACAGATGCGAGTAACTTGTGTTTGTCAGTAATACAGATCACAAGCACTAAGCTATTAACTGCTGCAATTTGATGCCAAATCATACTACGGGGTAACTGTTAAGATAAGAGCCCCGCCCTGACAACACAGTTGATTTGCATCAAATGACAACTATTCTTTGCTTCTACTCTCATGGCAGTTCACTAAAAATGCCTCAATAATATATGAGAATATACTAGTGTGTATACAGAATATACACACATGCACACCTAGTCTTGAAACTGTATGTATTTCTACTCTATGCAGTGTAAGTTGCCATGAATATGGAGCACAGGTGTGGACTGAAACAGACATCTGAAAGCTTGGACTATGGAGGGGAAGTTGTTCTTCTTTTATTCTAAAAGTTGTTTAACCAATAAGTTATTTGGAAATTCTTATATCAGATAATACAATATTCATTTATTTGAAATCATTGTTCTCTCTTGAACTAACCACTGACTTTCTGCTTACTCCTAACAGAATTAAGAGAAGCAACTTAAGAGTTTAATATATTGATACATTTTAAAACTATTGTCTTTAAAAAATTCACCCTGTTTTATTTGCTTTATGTACCTCTTTAAGACAGCAATTTAAAATGAAAAACAGCATACAAATCATTATATGGTTGTAACTCTAGCTAATGTACAGCTAGAAGCTTTAAATTTGGTTTCTCTTTGCAATAGCTTACTCAAATATCTACTCTTAATAGGCTCCTAGAACAAGAATTCAAGTTTTTCAAAGACTACGACTTTAATATAGAATACTGAGGAGTGTACATTAAAGAAAATGCTTTCCAGAGCTATAATACCATTTTTTTTCTAGATGAAAGTTAAGGACAATTTGTATCCAACACTTTTTGTTATGCAAAGAAAAGTGATTCAATTTGTAGTTCCCATAGTACTGAAAATCTGGCCACTGGGCTTAGTGTTTAGATACTGATGATTTTGTTGAGGATCAGAAATTAAACTGGTCCCTGCAAAAAGGGGGTAGGGGAACCATTCAAATTCAATACTTACAAACTTTTGCTTATAGTTTTACTGTAATTTATTTTTAAAGAAAAAGATAACAAAAGCCAGAAAAATACAAGTTGTCCCAGCAAAAAAATTCAAATCTTTGTCATGACTGATATTATAATCTTCTACATAGTTTTTTAATTAAAGTTATTTCTATATGCCTTGTACTGTATGATTTGATTAAATATTATTACTAATAGTACAAACTTTTCGTAAGCCAAAATAAAAACAAGTATTAATAAACTTTACGTTAGAGGGCAGAAAAAAGCCCCAACAATCTGTCTCATGCCTAAGTTTGTCAGTATTCTTAATTTTTAAAACCTTATTTATCAAAACTCATAGTAGCCTTAAGAGATTTACTGATACTGGTTGTGTTCTTGTCATATTCAAGAGTAAGTGTGAAGTTGCCAATATGTATTTCCAGTCTCTTGGTAACTGGGAACACTAAGTATTTATTATTAATACTTAGTTCATATACGAAGTTCATAGATGAAATCTGTATCCTATCTTCTCTTAGAAATTATATGCCGGGTCACATCTCTAGTTCCAGAGTATCCTTGGCTCACTCTGACTCTGCTAGAGGGTACAGTTATGCTAAAAACAAAAAGTAAAGAACCTTTCTTGTGTCTAACCCACCTCTTGGGAGCTATTTGTAGTCAGAGCAGTAGGACATACCAGAAAGCATTCTTACTGAACCCTTTTTATGTACCAGCCCAAAAAATACCTGCCTAACAATTATAGGACAATCTACGAGTTAATTAAGCACAATCAAAGTGCTTAGAAACTTACAAAACATACACAATGCTTGCTATTCTGTGTTGAGCATCCCCCTACAGTCTACGAGTAGAACTATAAACTTTACAATATCATGTTATGCTTTTAATTCTCAACACATTCAACATATATGAGTTGGTAGTGAAAATAGGTTGGGTGATTTTTATTAAGATCAAAGAGCTAGAATGGGGCCAACCTGGATTCAACCCACGGGAGCTCCCAAGAGAGACTATATTGTTCTTTTCTGCTCAGAGCCATCACAACATATTATTTGAGTGAGAACCAGGAGCAGGAAGGAATTACTGGATAGTGTGCAGTGAAAAAGAAAATACCTTGATAAAGACTGTGCTTACATATCAGAAACCCTAGGCTTCAAAAATTATTTTTATAGTCTTTAATAAACCAACTGTAAGATTAAAAAGTAAAGATGTTTCAGATGCGAGACCATGACATGTCATCCCACCAAAACTTCTGATTTTTGTCCCATTTCATTCATATTCTCAGGCATATAAACAAACCACAAATGACACGAAACAGAAAATATGGATGTCATTTGTTTTAGGAATAAACTGGGGAAATAACAGAACATTCTTTTTAAAAATACAGAAAATGGTTTTCATAGTAGCTAATTTTCCTCTTTAGGCACTAAGACATATTTCTGTCTATAATCATAAAACCGTATTTTCACTCTTTACAAAAATCACTTCCCAATATAAACACGAATATTTCATCATGCTAATTTCTAAATGGCATCACTAAAAAGATAGTTATTTCTAACCTCTTGAACATCCTGCATAATTGATTTTAATCACTGGAATGCAGCACTGCTTCAATTTGTTTCATTGTGATTTGGTAGTTAATATTTCTCTTTTCCAGTAAAAAAGATTTCATGGGCAGAAGCCGGGTTCCTGTGACTTCATCGATCAAGAGAACGTTTCTGGGCAGCTTCTGAACAGACATTTCTTAGTAAGTTGATTACAGATCTGGGGTCGTCACTCCTCATGATGGCACTGCCAGACACAATCATGTTAGCTCCTGCCTGCAAGAAGTACACAGCTATGTGTTAGCGTGGAAGAAACCAATGCAGAAGTCCTGGAGTAGCCTGTCCACCCTTGGTTCTGCCAGTGCTTTCCCAGAAGCTGACTGCAGCATTCTAATTCACTGAGTTACGAAGGGAAAATGTTTATAAATAAGGCCACACAATTATTTGTAAATGTGTCTACCAAGTCACTGAACTACTGGGCTAATTAGTCCTAAGATGCACACAGTACTGTTACCAATACTTAGATAGAGCTTTCAAATCTTAGGTACTCAATTCCCTTTAGGCCTTTTCTAATGCATACCAATGACCCCAGACACTAAGGCCTGTAGACACTGTAGCTGTTTGTTTCTAGAAAGTCTAAAGGGAGTCAATGTGAAATGAGAAGCTATCCATATAACACTGGGAACATTGGTGCCTTGTCATTTTGTGTCAGAAATCTTTATGCTTTCTTGGACTCCAGCATGGCTTACAATGCTTTAGAAAATTCTCCATGGATGACATTTTTAAATGTGGAGGCAAAGAAATGGGGGGTAAGGAGAACACCCTAAAAAGCTCAAATGAGATAACTCCAAATAGAGCTCTGGGCCTGGGATTTGTGTAATTCACTGTTAGAAGCTGGAAAATCACATGCTGAGGAAATTTCTCCAATGAGACCTGATAGTAGAGTGTGTATCTCCAATATCATTCTTTAGAATCTATAGGACTGTTGATTAAAATGTCTAATAATTTGAGCAGGACTAGCACCACAGAACTTAATAGGATCTAATAGGTAATGTGCTCAGTGATCATCTGTCCAGTCGTTTTCAAAATATTATCATTGACAATTTTTTTTTAAAGCTACGGTCTTGTCACGTAGCCCACACTGGCCTGGAACTTACAATTCACATTCCTCCTGTCTTTCCCGTGTCTGCTTTCTCAGTAACTGCCAAGCTTTCGATGGTTTGTATTTAGCAGAATAAAAATGAACCACCTGACTTATAATCACCTACAGTTCTCCAGGAAGGGCTGCCAACTAGTGACCATGTGACCTATGGTCACCTGCAGTTCTCAGGGCTGCCACCTTGTGATAACCAGGAGCAGAACTAAGTAGGGTAGCTCCTAGACAAAACTGGCTTAGCTTGGCAAATGGGAACTAGGCCTTGATTTTCAACAGAAATAGATCTATTTATTTCTTATAAGACACAAACAGGTAGCTAACACTTTTAAATTCTAAGAACAGCATGATTAGGCCAGTTAAATTTCTCTATTTTTCTTCAGTCAAGAAGGCATCTTTTTAAAGGAATTAATGGTTTTGTGAAGGGCTAACATTCAACACACTCTTTCTGGAGACCAGAGTTTACTATTTAACAATTTATTTATTTAGAAACTCTCTTGTTCTTTACTTTCCTAATCCTACATTTGAACCAAAAATATTTTCCCAAGAAATCATCCCCTTGAGCAATTCTTTGGTGACAAGCCTGTCCCGCAGATTGCTCTCCAGGAGCAATCACAGTTGAGGGGCAGTCTCACCTCCGCACACTTCTGAACAGTGTCAGGACCTACTCCACCATCGACCTCTATATCCAAAGTTGGGAACTGGGTCCTCAACCAGTGAACCTAGACACACACGAAGAAACAGTGACTCCTACAGTGGACAGGCAGGGGAAAGCAAACAACCACATAAAACATCACCGCTGACACAAGCTTAGCACGAACACAACATTATTGGGATCACTTTCAATAGACTGAAGCACATCATGTTTATAAAAGTAGGTTAGCAAATGACGTTCAATTTGCAATAGCTTTGCAGAGACTCTAATGAAAACTCTAACCTAAGATCATAGAAGTAAGTTTTAAAATATTGCAATATAGTTAAAATAGTAGAGTTTATTTTAAAACCTATCATAGTGTATTACAGTATTTGAAGGCATTTCTGTTCCCTCATCTCCAAATCAGGCATATCTCAATGAACCTTGGTACAGTCATGTCTACTGAATACACATTTATAATAAAAGCCTAACCCCAGAACAGAATATTTCTTTTACCTTGGGCATCATATCTTCCATGAACTTTTGGCCTCCAAACCCAGGTTCTACCGTCATTACCAAGGCCATATCTATTTGATTAGCCCATGGGGCCAAATATTCAACTGTCGTTCCTGGTTTAATGGCAAGGCCAACCTGCAACAGACAAATGCTAAACCACATCATTTCCCTACTGCAGTATAGTGACCAAGTTTTTTTTTTTTTTAAATCAATTTACAAAACAAGAGTATGCTAATTATTCAGAGTATGACATCAGTGTTTGATTTGGATTTATTTACCTTTTTTGATTTTTAACCCAAAAAATACTTTTCTTACAATATATTTTCATCATGTCCTCAACTCCTGCCAGTTCCTCCCTACCCATGCAACTTTATAGTCTCTCCTGCTTTTGCTTAAAAAAAAAAATACACGTGCCTGACCACAGTGGTGACACATGTATATTTTAAAGACACATTTTTTTTAATTTAATTTTTTAATCCCAGCACTCAGGAGACAGAAGCAGATGGATCTCTGACTTTGAGTCTGGTTTACAAAGTGAGTTCCCAGATAGAGAGAGCTACCAAACCAAACATGCAAACATACACAAAAACAAAAATCATACAAACAAACAAAAAAGAAATAAAAGTCCCCAAAAGCTCACCTCCAAATAAACAAACAAAAACATGGAGTTCTTTTGGCATTGGCCAACTCCTCCTGGGGACTGCGCCTACCCTAGAGTTTGGCTAGTAGACCCAGTAAAACTCCATTGTAGAAAACTGATTTTCTCCTTGCCAGTGGGTATCAATTACAAATAGCTTCTTTTCAAGGACTGACCCTGTGTATCTACTCCCTCTCTCAGTGACACACTCAAGCCAGATAGGGTCCTAGCATTATTTTTGTTTGCTTTTTAAAGATAAAATGGCCATTAAATGTGAATGATTCCAGGGTAGTGACCTTCAGAAACCTAAGTGGAATAATACCTTATAAACATTTTATACTTTAATACTGGACCCCAGCTGCCCACATCCAGTCGTTTCCCTGTCATTTTCCCCCACCTATCTTTCAATATTTGACAAGCACTGGTATAAAATATGACTACTACCATCGACTTACCTTCATCCCATTCTCCCGGATGTCTTTAATCAAAGCCCCTGGGTTCTCAGTTGCCTCAAGATGAAAGGTATATTGATTGGCACCTGCCACAGCCATTGGCTTTACCCACTGCTCTGGCCTAGACACCATCATGTGCATATCTGGGAAAAAAAAAAGACATCTCCTGTTCATTACTGAGAGGAACATCCAGCTCACAGGATGAAGTCAGACTACAGGTTTTTTTTTGTTTTGTTTTGGTTTTTGGTCATCACACACACATTTAACTAAGATAAAAATCAAAAGCTTGGAAAGGAGTTAAGATGATAACTCCTTTATATACCAGCATTACTGTATACATTTCTAAACTAATAAAAACATTTTAATAGGTAAAAAACTTCACATAAGATCAGCAGTCCTTAGACAGATTCTAGCACTTTCTGCCTGATATTGGCTAGCTGTGCAGTTGTTATATGCATTAGAATTTCTAAGTACTGATTAGCACATGAAATGCTAAGAGAAAGTACAGAAGTTCTGCTTTTTGCAATTTATTTGTGTAGTTTCATTTTGCAAGTTTTCTGGTGTCAACTGTGGTCTAAAAATATTTAACAGAAAAGTTTCTGAAATAAACACTTGGTAAATTTTACACTGTGTAGCCCATACCAGCCTTCTCATTGAGTCATCCTTCTGGTGCACACACACTATATACTACTGCCTGTTCACAACCTGGCAGCTGGCTGAAGTCATCACATCCAATGTCCAGGTATCATAGTGTTTATGACTGACTTTATTTCTATAAAATCATTATTTTTGTGTGTGTATGCATGACATATGTATAAGTACAAGTGTGTGCATGCCATAGTATGCATGTGGAAGTCAGAGGACACTGTTAGGAGTCCAATTTTCTCTTTCCACAATGGGAAAAAAGGTTAGAACTGAGGTTGTTAAGCCTACAGAACACACATGTTTATCCTCTGTTATCTTGATGACCCCTGCTGTTTGCTTGCTATCAGTAGCACAGCACAAGTGTGATGATGACAAGTGGACAAGTCATAAATGCCTCCTTCAAGTATCATCTCACATCATTTGCAGGTATTACAGTAAGAAAATGTCACAGAGACTAATTATAAGTTATGCTTTTAACACAGATATGTGTAAGACAATCATTAATGATGCTATATCCTGCAGTAGCAATATCTAGATAAGATATTCTTCATTTAAAAACAAGCACATCTTGGTAGTATGGAAGTTTGCATTAATCTTTAATAAATAGTAAAATCATATGTACACCAAAAATCTTTTTAAAATCAACTACTGTATGCCTTATTACTAGTAATAAATATGATTTATATGCTTATTTTATATACCTGTATACCCAGGGCTGTGTAAAAATTTCTCAGGGAATAAGGAGTCAAGACTGGAGAAAGTTTAATAACCCTGGCTCTACATTAGGCACAGTCTTGTACATGATCCTGTACTACTGTGGAGGTAGAATCAGGAGGACCAACAGTTCAAGGGCAGCCTGAGTTATATGAGACCCTTCTTCCACCACAAAATTGCACAGTGTGTGGGAAGTGTCTTCTAGATATAGGTGATAAAAATCACAAGAGTCAACACTTTATAACAACAAACTAAGTACTCTGGGCACATTTTACGATGTGTCAGAGGTTAGTCATATTAAATGTACTTCTGACTTAGGATGTCTCATTCTACAGTTTATTTGTGGGAACAAAGCTCTGGGACACGATGAGGAACATCGAGTGTGGCTGCAAACAGAACAAAGCAGCTTCCTAATACTACAGTTCCTTCTTACAAACTCTTTGGTAACAAACATAAGGTATTTTCTTTCAAGTGACAAGTTTAATTTGTTAGTTAAAAAGAAAGTCTGTAAAACAGTCACTTTCTAAAACAAGCAATTTAGCTGTCATTTTTGTTTTTTCCCAAGAAAAAACTAGTGTTTGGAAAAAGCAGCCAGTTTAGTTCATGTAATGGTGCAAGTTGTCTGGCCCAAGAAACGTCCCCAAGTGAAAAGTGTCACCACACCCTGCAGCAGAAGTGCTTTGTTCTTATTCTGTCACGTGATAATCAACAAGACATTATTCAAAGACAAACTTATTAAAATAAATATTCTAAATTGCTTCACCAAAGATGCATCTGTATGCACACAGCAGTGAAGGACAGTCACTACAGAAGGAATCCAATGTCACTGCATCATTGACTTGGTCATGACACCAAAAAACTAACTCACCACTGATGTGCAGCGGCCGTATGGACAGTGACAAACAATGTTTTAGTATTATGAAAATAGTTGTAACCTCATAAATGAGCTAAAGAGCGTTTCCAAGGTTCCCTACAATACAGACCACTACCTTAGATAATAAAGACTTTTCTTGTTTATTTCTTAGCTGGTTTTTGTACTCAAAACTAAGACTGCATAGGTCAGAGCTTTCAAAGTATCAGGGTCAGATGGTACAGACCTGTAACATAAGCATCTTCAGTGGCTAAGACAGGAGGATTATAAGTTCAAGTCCTGCCTGGGATACAGAATAAGTTCTAAGTCAACTAGGGGAACTTAGGGAGACCCTGACTCAAAAGTAAAAGCAGGGCTAGGGAGATGGCATAGTGGATAAAAGTGCTCGTCATGTAAACCTTATAATCTGAGTTTGATCCCTGGAACCCATATGAAAAGCTGATACAGCAATGTGGTCCCATTTACAGTCTCAGCTCTCTTACGATGAGATGGGAGGCAGAGAGAGAACATCCAGGAAGCTCTCAGGCAGGATAAATGGAGTATGCAGTAAGACAGACGCTGCCTCAGAAGGGGGGAAGGTAGACAGTGACTTCCAAAAGCTGTTCTTTGACCTTCCCTCCATGAGTGCACTGCGTCACTGCACCAATGCATACTCACACCCATGCGCGCACACACATAAATACATATAAAAAATTTAAAGTAGAAGGCTGTGGCTCAAATTGGCATGTGCAAGGTTCAAGTTCTGATCTCAGTTCCAGCAACAATCCCAGAACCTTAGAGGTTATACATACAACTGACAGACTACTTGTTTATTTATTTTTAAGGATCTTACTTTAAATTATGTAGTTATGTATCTCTCTGTGTGGATATTAGCACATAAGTACAGGTTCGCACAAAAGCCTGAAGAGGGAGTTAAAGATGGCTGTGAGACACCTGATGTAGGTGTTGGGAACTAAGCCCTGATCCTCTGGAAGAGCAGAAAATGCTCTTAACTGCTGAACCATCTCTTTAGCCCTGGTCTAGTTCTTAAAATCCAGTCATGCATCAATTGTCACACAACCAAAATCAAATTGTTAAACTATAGAAGAAGAAAAAAAGCCTCAGACTCCAAGTATTAACACAGTATTCACCCTTATTTTGAACAAATTTTCTAAAATATTAAGTAGCAAATTTATATACATGTATATATCATACATGTCTGCCTAAATCCAGGATGAAAAAGTAGATTGTATAAGGTGGTGGCAGTGGTATTATAAGAATGAAAGACTGATGATAGAAGATATAGGAAATAGTGAGAAATGAGAACACGAGTCAAAAGAAAAGGAAAAACCAGTGGGAAAAATATGAGAAAGAGACAGTGGGAAGTGTAGCTACTGTATGTGGGAGCAGTGTGATTTAGTTCATCATTTTTCATAATCAAGATAACAAATTTAATTTTAAAAAGTCATGGTACGCAATACAAGCAGATTCAAGAAGAAAATTACTTTAAAAACCTCCTTCCCCCAAAACATTTTTAAGGTAATCAAGATTATCTTTAAGTACATAAAATTTAAAAAGATGAACATGTTGGTAGACATAAGGCAATAATGCACATTCTTTTGATCCACTGAAAATGAATGAATCCTTTCCCAGGTATGTTCAGGCAGAGCTTGAATAAGCTGAGGAATGGCTATGATCAACACAAAACTATAAACTTACTTTATATGTTTGGCTCTGTTTAATTTTTGTAACTCAACTGTGTGATTCTCAGGTATGAACTTTGTAGCTGACAGTAACATGTTGCATGTCAAAAGGCTGAACACACTTGCTTGAGGCTGTGTCCGTAGCTGCATTACTGACAATAGACATGCATGGCTACTGAGGACTTTGAATATGCTTACTGTGAATGAGAAACAAATTTTTATTTTAATATAAATAATTAAATATGGGTTTTAGAACTAGCACCTGAACATTTCAGCTAGAGTATTTTATAAAATGTTGTACTGCCAAAAAAACAAAAACAAGTTTTCCTTAATTATACAAGTTACATGAAATACTATAAACTTGATTCTATTTCAGTTCAAATAACTTCTAGGTTGGAGGAATCTATAAACAAAAACAAAACAAAAAATACAACCTCCTGCAAAAGAAACAAAAACCGCTTTATATTTATTATTCCATGAAATGAAGCCTATCTTTGAAAAGACCATATTTGAAAGAAATAAACTAGGTGCTGGAACACTTAGTTGAATCATAAATTAAATTACTAGTCATACTAAATGTAATGTCTGCTTAGTCAGAAGAAAAGCTAAGGTTGGGGATGGACAGAAGAGTCATCAGTTAAGAGCATGAGCTTCTCTTCCAGATGACCTAGGTTCGTTCCCAGCACCCACACGGTGACTCACATCC
Organism: Dicrostonyx torquatus; assembly: GCA_028555095.1. Taxonomy (NCBI): domain Eukaryota; kingdom Metazoa; phylum Chordata; class Mammalia; order Rodentia; family Cricetidae; genus Dicrostonyx; species Dicrostonyx torquatus. The sequence goes on along the minus strand of JAQHUG010000102.1, from coordinate 1,356,739 downwards.
TTCTGTAACTCCAACTCCAGGGAATCCAATGCTCTCTTCTGGCTTCTGAGAGTACCACACACACATATACATACACACAGGCAAAACACCCAATAAGTTACATATTATAAATATATGTAAATAATAAATATATATTTATAAATAGATCATAAAGAAAATCACGAGTTGAGGTCCAGCCCTCCCTTCATGGATCATATTATAATCAGTTCTAAGAACAGACTAAAAAGTGGATAAAGTTAGTTTGGACCAGTTGCTTAGAAAGTCCTCTCTGAGGAAAGAACAAAGAATCTGAGGACTGTCAGTGAGGCCCTCAGCAGAAGAGTTTTTCCAGGTAGAATCAGGTTCACGGCCGAAGGGAAGGGGAAGAGTGTGGATTGCTAAGAGCAAGCTAATGAAGGCCCAGCACAGGAAGTAACAGGAGAAGGGTGCAAAATGAATTTGATCAACCAACCTCTGTTTCCTTTATTTAAGCAATGTAATCAGTTTTAAGTGTTTAGCAACCCACTTACCAAAGAAAGGGTCCTGGCCTAGCTGCTTTCGAAGACTTTCAACCACAGGATGACCAAAAGTGATGTTGGGAACAAAATGCCTACAAAACAAACAAATAAATCTTACTCTGAAAACATTTTCAATTTCACTTCTGCATTTATCAATATGCTTTATGAGAAAGAAACAACGGAATGTTTGGGATGGCAATTTTTTCCCATATAATTCTTAAAATTTTTAATATTAGACAAAATTAGGCAAAAGTAACCAGGTAAGATCAGGCTTACAATTAATGTGTGCTGTCTCATATATCTTCATAATGACAAGTCTATAGTTCATAAGTCATGACAAGCAGAAATGGAAAGATGACAAAAAATTTCTGACTTCCTCAAGTGACACACTAGTTATTAAAGGATTCTAACAGAATCCTGAACCTGCCTCTAATCCACTTCAATCACACAACACTGAATGACAATTTATTTAAACCCTTTAAACAACAACCATTAAACAATAGCTTGGTATTACCAATAAAGCTGGTATGAACATATTAGCTCAATCAGTCCAAAGCACACTTGCTCGACTATGTTCACAACAGCTTTGTCATAGCCAGAGCCTGAAAACAGTAAGATGCCCCTCAACTGAAGAAGAATGGATAAAAATGTGGGGCATTTACACAATGGAGCACTACTCAGCTGTTAAAAACAATGACATCAAAAATTTTGAAGGCAAATGGATGAAACTAGAAAAAAAAGCAACATCCTGAGTCCTGACCCAGAAGAACAAACGCAGTGTGTACACACTCACAAGAGGATAGAAGATGTAAAGCGAAGAATAACCAGACCACAGTCCACAGCCCCAGAGAGGCTAGGGCATGAGGGCTCAAGGAGTGATATATGATCTTCTGGGGAAGGGAAACAGAAGAGATCTCGTGGGTGGACTTGGGGTAAGGAGCTCACGGAATCTGAACCGCCAGCTAGGAAGCCTGCATGTGACTGACTAGGCCTGTGCATGTGTGACAGTTGTGCAGCCTGGACTACTTGTGGGACTCACAGCAGTAGTAGTGCGTTGGCTGACTTGTAGGAACCTACTCCTCATACTGGTCTGTCTTTCCCAGCCTGAAGAAGTAGAAGAGCTTACGTCTACAGAAACTTGGTAAGACATACTTTGTTGATACCCATGGGAGGCCGGCCCTTCTGAACAGAAAGAGAGGAGGAGTAGACTGTGGTGGGGGAAGAAAGGTGTTGAAGGGGAGGGGGGAAGGAAAATGAGGAGGGAGGGGAAACTGATTGGGATGTAAAATAAATGACTAAATTTAATTAATAGAAAATTCTTGCAAGGCAAAGACTTTATTTATTTATTTATTTATTTATTTTTGGTTTTTCGAGACAGGGTTTCTCTGTGGCTTTGGAGCCTGTCCTGGAACTAGCTCTTGTAGACCAGGCTGGTCTCGAACTCACAGAGATCCGCCTGCCTCTGCCTCCCGAGTGCTGGGATTAAAGGCGTGAGCCACCACTGCCCGGCTAAGGCAAAGACTTTAAAAAGCAATTTTATAAAGCTGTGCTGGAGAAAAGTAACTTGATGTGTATCGGAGCTGGTAGTACATTGAGAGCGTAGTTTACCTCAGATATTGTATTGTTCTCCATACCTCCGACTAATAAAATAAGTACTTTTTACATTCTGTTTCAGGAACATGATAACTGACATCCTGAAAGAAGTCAGTTAGTAATCTGTGGAACAGAATTAAGTCAGCCTGCCACCAACCCAAAGCACTTAGAACCTTCAACCTTCTTAGTTCACCTTCAATTGTATCCCATTGGGATACAACCTGCTCATTTAAATGTTTAGGAAACCACTTTCCCTCGTGTAGGGTGCAGCAAGTCCTGTGTTATTTATAAAGAATAGGCAAAGCCTTTACAATCTCCTACACTCCCTTCACTCATCTAATCCAATCTCATTAGCAACAGAGGAACAACTCAGCAGACCCTCAGCTGCAGGACAGTTATCAGTAGGAAGCCAACTGAGCATTCTCCAGCTGCTTGTACACCCAAGACAACCCCAGGGATAATTCTCATCAATGGTCAGTCAGTTTAAGTGACAGATGCCATTGTAGAGTCTAGAACATAAAACGCTCAGGCTAAGCAGTCCTAATCTGAAATCCTATAAAATTAGGGACTTTTTGAGCACCAATACGATGCCACAACAGACAAGGTGGTAGGTAAATTGTTATGCTGGTGCTCATGGTAATCCCAACACCTGAGAGGCAGAAGAGGATCAGGAGTTCAAGGTCATCCTCAGCTACACAGAGATCCTACCTTGATAAAGAGAACTGTACATAAAAGTTTTAAGAGACATATATGAATTTCATGAACTTAGACCTGTGTTCCATCCCCAAAGTAACTTATAAAGCACATACAAATATTCCGAAATCCAAATAAAACCCCAAATCTGAGACAATTCTGGTCACAAACATTTTAGATGAGAGAAGCTCAACTTGTACCCCTTTCCTGTTCTCACTTTACCTACCAGCCTAGAAAGCTCTTTCCAAATAGAGCCATGGGGTGGAAGAAGGCGAATTCTCAGAAAAAGCACATGGAAGGGCACTCATACTCAACTGCTACATTATTAGCAAGAAATAAACTACAGTGCTACGGTACTAAAATCTGGGCTTTGAGAAAAGCTCAACAATAATGCCCATAGCAATGTGAAGAAGGAAAATGGCAAAAGATTAAAATAAAAGCAAGTGTCCCAGAGCATTCTACATTAGAAGATCAAAGGATTATGGAATGTTGAGATGAATAGCATTAGAAATGACTGAAACAGAAGTGAAGGCAGAAACAAGCAAGTTTAGGTCAAAGGGAGAAAGGCTGTTGATCAAAGCAGGCATAGGTTCCATCAGATTAAGGGTGTCCAATGCTAAATGCAGGTGTTTGGAGTTTATTGCACTATAAATATCAAGTAATAAAATACATACAATAAAACATGAAGATGGACTTAGCAATAAGTTGCAAAAGGAAGGAGGAGGTATTGTCTTAGTTAGGTTTTATCATTGTGAAGAGACACCATGACCACAGCAACTCTTATAATTGGGGCTGGCTTGCAAGTTCAGAGGTTGAGCCCATTATTAGCATGGAGGAATGCAGACAGACCTGGTGCTGGAGAAGGAGCTCAGCTTGAGCCTGGCTTGACCTTCTGAAACCTCAAACCCTGTATTACATACACTTCTCCCAACAAGGCAACACCTTCAAAAATTCCACTCCCTATGAGTCCATAGGGACCATTTTCAGTCAAACCAGCACAGGTATTAATACTAAGAATTGGTTAAAAAAAAAAAAAAAAGACAGACAAAACTAAGAGCATCTGTCAACAATAATTAGATACAAGCTACATGTTTAGATGACAGGCAGGATAAGTGCTTATAAAAAACTTACAGTCTAGTTATAAGTTCCAAATACTTCCCATTCACTAAATTTTAAATCTGGCAACCCTGTGAGACAGGTAGCGCCTGTATTTTACAGGTGAGGGAATGCAGCCCCGTGTCACACAATCAGTAAGTACAGGTGGCAGGCAGGAGCTAACACACACTACAAAGTCCAGTCTTGGTCATGACATTGACCTATCAGGACAACAACAGCTGGAACAGCGGTCCTGGGAGAGGACAGGAACTCTCATGCAGGACAAGTGGACCAGTGTGGATGAGTTCTCTAACCAACGGATCCTTGGCAGTTCCATTTCTAGTATTTAGAACATTATTCTACTGCCTGCCTAAGGGCAGTCACTATCAGAGCTCGATGACACACTTAAGTTACTTACACTAGAAATAAGGGTCAGGTAAGCAGGCAGCAATCCCAACGGAATATTCTACAATTTCACACAAAGTCTTTAAATGCATATACTGTTCTTTTAATTTACCGTGTGGCTTTGAAAATAAGTCTGCTCAAGTTTATGTCTTATTTATTAAGAAAATAGTGACAAAAGACAGGCTGAGAAGCAAATAACTACACACTTACTTGAGAAACACAAAATGTAACATAAAAACTCCTCTCAACTCATGTGAGCAATTTGTGTTTGTGTTCCTGGTGACAGTTCAATGAACTGGGTTCCCTAACTCTACCAGGAACATAAAATACATCAATATTCTCACAAAAAAACTAAACGCTTGTCGCTAAGCCATAACCAACAAGGACAGAAACCCAGGCAATAAACCAAGTATCTTGGAATTGCCTGACACCACCAACTATGAAGGGATTTACAGCTTCTTCATGAGGGCTCCTGAGGTTCCAAAGACCCAAGAACATGACTTTTTATGTTATGCCTCAAAGATCTCTTACCAGACTGGAAAACTCTAAATGAATTCACTCTAAAGAAAAGGAATTCACCAAAAAAGTCAACTTTATCATGATTTTACTCTGACATTTATGCAGTCTACGGCAGACAAATCAACAAGATGGTAAGAGGATTAAGGTCGGTACAGAATGTACCAAGACTGGAACCAGAAAACAATCTACCTGTGAATCAGGAATCAGAGTTACTAGCCAGTTGCAGTTGGCAAAGTTAAAAAGCAAAACTGAGCAGATGAGATGGGCTGGAAGGGGGTAAGACACAGACACAAAAAATGTAGAACTGGCTAAAGGTGCCTGCCTCACTCAACTCCAGCCCATCATGGCTGTATCAGAAAACACAACATGGATGCCAAAGCTTTGACACTAAGTCAGAAATCCAGTATTTATTTGAAATTTCCCCAATTTAAAATCCTGAAGACTAGATGTAGATATTTGCTCTGCTTCCATGGTTGGGATCAGCCCATTCCAGCCACTATCCTGTCATGGTGTGTTTTGTGTTTTCCTCAAAATGTTTTTGCAGAAAATAAATCTGCCCTTTATTTTAGATATTGAACCATACTTGTGTCTGGCCACCTAGTGTTTCCCATCCCAGTTTTTTTACTTTCTAGATAAATTCAGTTTTAAGCAGGAAGAAAAGTGGGGGTGAAGTGGAAAAGAGAAGGACTAACTCTGAGGCCGACCACCTTTGTAAAGGGAGCCCATAGCTCACTTTTGTATGGTTGCCCTGGAAACACTGCACCACGTGGCAAATGAGGTGGCCGACACCAGCTCCTTCAGGTTTTGTCTACTCAGGCAGGACGGTGGGAAACAAGCTTTACTTCTCTAAACTGGTTTCCTCTTTTGCAAATGATGACTAGAAACAGCTTTTACTCAAGAAAAAAAAGTTGGTCAAGATTAAAAGGCATAAAATTTGTACATGAAGAATCTAGGTTTCCCAAGCCAGTGCTTCCCAGCAAGAATAGAACAATTTTTTTTTTTTTTTAGAGAAAAAAAAGTCTGCCTCTTGCCTTATTTACTAAACTTATGTCTGCCATGGGGAGGGGTCTGCTGGGAGAGCGAAGGTAATTCTTAGCGATGATAACATGGATGCACAGAGCTTTACTTCACATACCAAGGTGAGCAAGAGACAGACCCTGCTCTCAGGAGAGAGAGAAAATAATACAAATATAAATTGCTACTTGAAGATTACTAACTAAAACTTGTAATTACTGAGTATAAAAAAAATCCTTAAGAGTTCTGTAGAAGTTCAGGCCTCACAGAGACATAGTTACAGCGCCTCTATTTTGGTTCCACTTTTTTTTTTTTTTTTGCTATGAAACATGGCACTGTACCTCACTCTTCATCGACAAAGCATTAACCTCAAAAAGTACCTCATCAGCCCACAGGTGTCGGATACAAAGACTTGGATAACTAAGGAATGCTGAGAGCAGGAGACATAGTCCTACACAATACCAAATGGCCAGCTGTAAAAATATACACAAGTAGCATATAGATGAGCAGGTCACGTTTATGTATTTAGGGTGTGTGTGTGTGTGTGTGTGTGTGTTTGTAATAACAATTAATTTAAAAAGAGGCCATGGATTTGAAAGAGAGCAAGGAGGCAGTATATCGGAGGGTTTAGTGGGAGGAAAAGGAAGGGAGAAACAATGTAATTATATTACAATTTTAAAAAATAAAATAAGTTTAAAAAGAAGGTTTAAAAGGAAGTACTGGACCTATTAGCAAACTGAAAGGAGCGTTCTCCATTTATTCGTTCTGTATAAGCAGGCTCAGAGCTACACCTGCAGCCTGACCCATGCCTGAGTTTTCCCAGGCATCAAAAACACAGGCACAATCTTTATGGTGCACACTTGGCTCAGTGGACGGCTTTCAGTACGTGTTAAAAGAAAACAAGAGATTTAACCACGGAGAGCAAAAGGAGAAAAACTGCTACAGAGTAGCCAGTGACATTAAAAAGGTGCATCTCGGTGTGATGGCCCAAGCCTTCAATCCTAGCATTTGGGAAGCTGAGGCAAGATTCAGAGTCTGAGGCCAGTTCGATTTTACGTATACCTTGTCTGAAAAACAAAACGAACAGCAAGCCCCACTTCCACCACAACAAGAAAAGAAATAAACTAACCTCCTGGAAATAACACGTATTTGCTGACGTGAATGAGGGCAAACAGAGTTTGATTATCTGAAATATATTTTCCTATCTAAACCCAAGGCTTTTAGCATTCAATGCGGAACTTCCGGTGGGGAATGCTAGTCAAAGCCAAGAAGACTCAAGTTCCAAGTCTGTCACAATCTTCTGTAATCTTCAGCAAGTCTTACGGCCTCCTCTGGGTCTAGGTTTATTTCTCACTTTATAAACGACTTAGGACCCTGATTCTGAGCATGATAAAGCTAAAACTACAGTGCTTCAAAATTACTTACAAAAATCTGACCTCCCTGAAGAGCAGGGTGCCTGAAGAGAAAATAGACAGAAAAATCAGACTTCGAAAGGTTATTCGATACGACTAAACTGTAGAGAATGTGTTACCCGTCAGGCGCTGGACTTGCTCATTTCATTTTTCCAAAGACGCGAAAGCTTTCTATTATCAATAATCCTTCCATTTTCCAATCACTACAACCGAACCTCAGTGAGGGCTGAAGCGGCTTGTCTAAAACAAGTCAGCAAGTGGTCGAACTTAGGGACCACAGACAGGTGTCAAGCTCGCAACCGTGGACGAGTCTGTCTCCCAGCTCTGTCGCGGACAAGTCGTGCGGGTCCCACTGAGCCTCAGTTTCTCTGCCAGCTTCTGAAAGAAATGCCCTGACTACTGAAGGTGGCTTCAGGGTCCTAATGTCACAGGTTACTGGGGGTAGGGAAGGACTGGGAACCGGGCCCCGAAGACAGCCAGGGCCGGCTCGGTGCCCTCAGCAGAGCGACCCGGGAGGCCGCCCGTCGCAAAGGGGCGCCGTGCACCCAACAGGCGCTCGCTAAGGTGCAGCGACGCGACCCGCGCGGCCAGCCGCCCCGAGCCCCGCGGAGTTACCCGTCCATTACATCCAGGTGCAGGTAGTCGGCCCCCGAGTCCAGCATGCGCAGGCACTCGGCCCCCAGGTTGGCCAGGTCGCTGTTGAGGATGGACGGGCCGATCTTGCAGCCCGACGCCATGGTGCCGGTTCCCTAGAGCGAGTGAGCCCACGAGAGCCCGGGCCAGCGAAGACTTCGTCCCGATTGGGCGCGGCGCACTGGCTCCGCCCCCTCCGACCCCGCACTCTCTTCCGGACTCTGCCGGAAGCAGCGGTCCTGCGGCGAGGAAGTCCCGCCTTCTCCTGGGGGCGGGGCTGTCAGATGGGTGGCGAGGGGCGGGCCTTTTGCCTCCGGTCTTGGGGTTTTCTTCTCAGTAGGATAGCTTCTCCGTTTTGTAAGGAAAAATAATTTATTGAGTATAGCACAAGAAGGCAACGGGCCCATCAGCTAGACTACTGCCTACAATGTAGGAATTTGTTTTCAAAATGTATTTTTTTTTACTATTGCATATATGTATACCTTATATTTTGATCATAGCCCCGGTTACCCGCTCGTACACGCTTTCAACTCCTGCTGACCCTTTTCTTCTTCCTAATTGATCCGTCTCCTACTTAAATATGTTTGTGTGTTTGCAGGTTTTGTGCAGGTAGCCACAGTTGCTTGTGCACTCGGAGTTGAAGCAGCCCTGTCACACCCCATAGCCAGCATTTTATAGCACTCCCCACCCTCCAGCTCCTACAGCCCTTTGGTTACCTCTTCCTCTTCCCTGGTCAAGGTGGTGAGAACAGGTGGCTGCTGAGTGTAGGAGTTTCTTAGGATTCCGTGGTCCTACTTCCTCTGGAGTAGACAGATTTTATACAGTTGTTTATATTATTCGGCCATATTTCTTGAAATGGGTAAGTGTCCTACTGCCAAATGTGTCCAGAGTCTGGGTCAGGAAGAAATATGAAGCCATATGAAGATAATCGTGGATTCGACAAGAGGAATTTCTAAAGGACAAGGATAGGGTACCTTAAAGTTTTATTCAAAACATAGCTGATGCTAATTTAGAAGCGATGGTTTCTATTGCCACAGACAGAGGACAAGTAAATCTTTAATGTTCTGACACTGACTACCAGAACTCCAGCAGGTCATAATCTGGGCAATGAAGCTAAATTGCCTGCCTGTCTTCCATCCCTACATTGCGCTTTATTCTGAAAGGTGGAGGACGGGAAGTGCCTGTAGGTGGATATCAATTGTATATAGAAGTGGAGGGGACCGATTGGTGATGTTAGGCCAGGCATAGAGTGCAGGTATGAAGAACAAGAGACAAATAAAGAAGGCACACTCCAAGTCTTCAAAAATGATCCTGAATGATCTAACCCATTCCCAAAGGAGAGAAATTGAAGAGCATTAAATACTTTTAGATTTATTTTATTATATGTGCATATTCAAACACAGAAGTCAATAGCTTTCATAAATATCTTTCATAAACATCTCAGTATTTATTCATATGCATTTTTCCATGCTCTTTGGTCATTCAATATTCCTAACAGACTTTATAGTCATCTGAGGGAAGTTGGCTGTGTAGTCAATCCTTTGTTTTTACCTACAAAAATGGCTAAAAAAGGACTTTAATCCCATGGTCACAGTGACTATTAAGATACTATGGAGGTACATAGACTTATGATCCTAAATGATCCTTAAATAATATAAGTAACTTTATCATAAACTTTTCCAAACACATTCTGCCCTCAACTTGTTTTTATTCTCCTGAGTGTCAAATCAAAGTTTGCTTCTGAAATGCTGCAGTTGAGACCCACAAAAGTAAATGAGGAAGTGGGACATTTTACTCAATGCTGAGACACAAGGCCATGAATTGGAAGTGCGAGGTCACAGAGCAACAGTGAGACTCAGTGTGACAGCAGCAAATTATGAAGAGTTCTCTGGTAAAGTATCCTGTGGAACCCAAGGAAGGTATTTAATTCATGTTTTAAGCTATAATTCTATAACTCTTTCTTCCCTATAGATCTCTCTACATACACTCTTGTTTCCTCAAAAACTCTAGGAGGTGGGCAACAAAATGGAAATTTCTTCATCTGACTAAAAAAACCCCCAGATGTTAAAAGAGAGATGCCATCTTGTCTTATGTTACTCATGGAGGCTCGATGCAAACCAACTTTTGCCTCCAGCACTGCCATGTGCCCAGTTGTGCCCTTTGACGCTTGTAGTTCTTAGTGACTTACCCAAGGCACTCAGTAACTCACTTTTGTTGTCAGAAGAATCAAGTAATTTAATAGAGTTATAGAAAGCAGTGAATGCTGAAAATGAAAATGTTTGTTCTGGAAGAATCTGCATCCAGGATTTAAACTGCTTTAATTTGAATAGTATAAATCTGTACCCACTATCATGGATGATATGTCTTTATTCCAACGTCTCTCTATAAAGTCACTTTCCAAAGGACCAATCTTCACTGAATGTAATTTTTTAATACCTGGCGAAAGTGAGTGCCCGTTTTATCCTTCCTCTGAATGAAATAAATATTATTAAGCAGCATATATTAAGAAATAAACCTATTTTACTAATATTATATTGATCATAAATGATGATTAGTGCTTAGTCACATTTTGAATATTGTAAAGATTGTCAATGAACTCAAACATTTGTCTTCCTTTCCCTAACTGTTTTTCTTTAAATGGTTCCTTCAAACTCCAGATAATAGTATTCCTGAGAATACATCTTGTGACAGTCTTATGCACATACATATAGATACTTTAGTCATCACACATAAACATTCAACACATTACATTCAACACGTTTAAGAACACCATAAATGGTATAGATGCACACATCTGCAAAATTTCAGAAGCCCAACACAAGAGAGAGCATTCCCACTCTGTAAGTCCCTATTTCTCAGAGTGGACAAGTCTTTTTGCTTTTTCAAGATAAAACACTACTTAGCTTATTAAAAAAAATTTCTAACAGATATCCATACATGACAGAGGAGTCAGGTTAAAAGGTAGACCAGTAAAATCATTTTTCAAACAGCCCAGCACATATGAAATATATAAAGATATTTGGGGTTATTACTGAGTATTTAAAAATTCATTGACCTCTACACTTCTTAAATATCTGACATGATTATAGAGATTTTGACTCAAGAATCCCCAAACGGGAACAAAGCACATAGACACATAACTCAGACACTTGTATGAACCAGACATAAGGCCTCTAATGCTAATTGAGCAGCATAGTTTTTAACAGGCAAAACACATCAGTTTAGAACCAGAAAACCACTTTCATGTTGGCTTCTGCACTTAGGGATGAACTCAGCGTTAAGTATAAACGATGTGAAGATGTTATAGCACATAAAAGAGGTCCATTTATCTCCTTGATTTCCCATACGTATTCCCAGAGGTGATACCATCTTGATTTTTTGAACTGGGGGATTTTAAATTTTATTCTAATTAATTTATAGATACTTTTATTATCTTTGTGAATGGGGCCACAGTCCCAAAATATAATTGATTTTATAAATCACAATATAAACTATGCTTATTTAATAAACAATTCTAACGTAAAAATCATTTTTCTTTATGACTTGTTGGATTGATAGGTCTCCTCTTTTTATACATGGACATTTCATAGCCAACATAGTTAACATTTGAGCATATAGAATATATTTTGAACTCATCTTCACACAATCAAACTCTGTTTACCCTCTATTTGAAGACTAACACACACACACACACGCACACACGCGCACACACACACACACACAAAACCATACCAGTGTAGGTATATATTTCTTTCAATACTTAGTAGTTATGCAACATTTTTCTAATGTAAACTGCTAAACTTTTGAAGACCATTTATGAACTGCACGATGCCCAGCCCTTTTATAATCTACTAAGTACTGGCCTCACAAGCCTTCCAAATTTTATTTTATTTTTTGAAGTAACTGCACTTCAAGTTAAAGCCCTATTTGTGATATGTACAAGCTGTCCAAGTCTATGAAGAAATTGATTACTCTGTATTTTTTCTCATTAAGTGAGATCTCTTAAGGATCATAGAATATTTGACTACTGAGAAAAATTATTTTCCGATCTGATTCTAACAACTTAACTTTAATGTATGAAAATATGCCCTGAGGGGCAGGCACAAGGACTGTAAGGGAAAATAATCCCCTCTCCTAATAGATCTAATTTAGACACTGCTGTCGTTGAGGCTAAAATTAGGAATGCCATCTCTTTCAAGCAATGCTATTTACATTTAGCTTTTTATAATTATATAGCTGTCTATGTTATTAATTCAGAATCATATCTGAGAATTCCTAGAATATTCTGTCTAATGTGATATGAAATGGTCTGTGGCATTAGAATTTTGATTTATAGCATGTAGTGAAAACGACAGTTAAAAATAAATTTTGAAAAGTCCACAACTCTAAAAAATAGTGATTTGTTTTTTTAATTTTCAGATATATTGTTGACTAAAACAAAATAATTGCCAGGTTTGTAATTTAGTGTCTCCAATCTAATTATTTTCTTGTTGGTTGTTTTTATGTGAGTTGCTATGCATATAGCCACATAATGTAAAATTTTTGAAACTACAAAAATAAAGATTTTCAGGAAATGTATAATGTATCTTAAAAGCCTGCATTCCTCTTTAGAACATATCATCAGTAGTAGTCTTATGAGGGAAGCAACAGTATATATTCTCAGCTGTCTGCAATAGTATATATATTCTTAACTGCTCAAAGCAAGGTTTATAGAATGTGCACTGGAATGGCTCTTTCCCCTTGTTCCTCTGTTTGTATGATCTTCACATGACTAAAGACTTTTAGATATTGATTTTTAAGATGGTTATGACACATAAAGAGCTTTGACAGCAAAATCTACTCAGACTTAATGCCGCCCACTGGCTATAAAGTGCTGTTTTGGAATTAGCTGTTCCCATCAAAAGCATTCTGCTGTCAGCAGTCTCCTGTGCACTGCCCCTGCGACAGAGACCTAAACATGGGACTCGTCTGGTGCTGCATCCTTCTCCCCCAGCTCAGGAGGAGTGAAAGTGAACTGGCTGGACAGCAGGGGGTTCTCCATGCCGTTTTCCTCACTGATGTGAAGGACAGTATCTCCATGCTGTAGAAGGCTGGATGTCTCAAGGCCAGTGAAGTCATCGGGGTCTGAGAGCTGAGTAGAGAGGGGAGTGTGCACTGCAACACCTTGTTCTTCTGTCTCCTCCTTTTGTTCTTCTTCTTCAGCAAGAAGGGGCTCACTCTGTGATCCAGAGAACATAAAAACGGCTATGTAGCTCTAACTGGACAAGAACTAACTCCTGTCTCAGGAATGATCTATAAGGGCCCTTCCAGCTTTCAAAACGTTGGTTTTCTATCCGTTGACATATAATTTTGGGGGGAGGGGGAAGGACCATGCATATCTTATAATCTGTAAAAATGAACTGATATAAAGTATTGCTACAGTTCCTTTTCACTATTGACGCCCATGCAAACATGTATGCTAATATTACCCTTTGTTTTCTTTAACTCTCACATCAGAATATGGTACCTGTAGAAATTTCTTTCATGCCGGGAGTGGTGGCACACGCCTTTAATCCCAGCACTCAGGAGGCAGAGACAGGAGGATCTCTGTGAGTTTGAGGCCAGCCTGGTCTATAGAGTGAGTTCTAGGACAAATAAGGAGTTCTAGACAGGCTCCAAAGCTACACAGAGAAACCCTGTCTCAAAAAGAAGAGAAAAGAAAAAATTATAAAATAATACTAATAATACTATGAGAAGGCTTCATCTAAGCTAGTAACTTCACATGCTTTACTTGAAAAATGTTCCAACTGTGTATCAAATTTTTGTTGTCAGAGATTATTCCAGCTGAAAGTTATTTCTTAAATTAGTGGAAAATTTATTTCTTAATTTAGTAGAAAGCATAAAGTTTTCCACTAAAGACATCTCTTGGTCTTTCTTATTTATAGATATATTATTGAACAAACACCTCATATGGATTTTCTTTTTCACAATGGCAAAAATAGTATCTGTTTGGGTAATAACGTGTTACAGACCCAGACTTAATTATTCAGAAGAAATAATTCAGAAATTATTCATTTCTGAATATCACATCTAAGTGGCTCCTGCAAATAAGGATGCAGGTTGCAGGCCTTGCTGTTTCTGTAGCACCCTCACCTGCTTGGGAGACACACTGTGAAGGTCTGCAACAACAATGGCAGGCGAGGATGTGAGCACTGGTTTGTCAGTTCCTTCCGGCTTCCTAGATGGCCCTGGGCTGCAGCCCTGTGGTTGGCCTGTGGCAGGAACTATGTCTGTTGGGACAGCTGTTGGCTCTGGCTGAGCCTCAATGAAGGTCACAGATCGCTTCTGATCAACTGTAAGTTAGAGGGGAACCAATAAGTAAGTAGGAGAGAAATTGGCTGTTGGTGCTTAATAATTGACATTAACCAGTGATTATCATAAAGACATTGCTGGTTTGTAATAAATGAGATCTTATATGGCCATTCTATGTATTTGTATTTCTCCTTATACAGAGAGAGAAAAACAAAATAGAGAGAAAATAATTTCTACATAAAGCCTAAAGCAAGATGCAAAGGCTAACTTATCCTAATGACCCTCCTACTGATGAATTCTAGAGCCAAAAACCACAAAGAGCTATTCACCGTGCCACCTTTAGTAAAAAGCCGAATGATCTGGTTTCTGGATTCAGTAAAGAAAACACAACCTTTTACATTCAAGTTTCAGAATATTAAACAATTTACCTTGGGTCGTTCCAATTATCTAGGTTCACAGGGAGTGGGGAAAGGTTGGGGAAGATGAGAAGAGAAAAAAGAAGTAGTAAAGTTTTCTGGGAAACATCCTAAGACCTCCCCAAAAGTAAGGTTATTGGCATCTTCTCACTTTCTGCAGGCTTCTAGGCCAAGCTGCCTACCGTCACAACAGTGGTGTGATCAGAAGGGGCACATGATAGCTCTCTCACCAGATGGCTTTGTTTTAGGTTGAATGCTCCTGCGGGTGGTGGACAGTCGAGCCCCATGGCGGTTTCTGGGTTCAGTTTGAGTCTTCTGCCTTGACAGAAGAGGGCGTCTTAGCTGAAGAAAATAGATAAAATAAAACTGGCAAGAAAAGCCAATCATCTGGGAGCCCTGAGTCAACAATTCTACTTGTTCCTTCCCGTAGCTTTGGAACATTAATGGACTTGAAATGCTAAATTTGAGAATTTCAGTGGGTAGAAATCCCCAAAATAATGCTTAATACCTGACTTTTGCTTATCTAAAACTATAGTTGAACATCTCTTAACTCTCAGAGAGATGTGTTAAGAAACCAGCCTCGGGCAAAACATTGGAACTTTACTTAGACTTTTGCTTAGAAAGCAATGCATAATCCAGGTGCATACCTGAAATCCCAATACTCAGGAGCCCGAGGCAGGAGGATTGTGTGTGATACCAGCTTGGACTATATACTGAAACCATGTCTGGAAATTGATAAATGAGAGGAGATAGGTGTGAGGGAGAGATGAAAGAAGGGGGAGAAGGGGAAGGAGAAGGGGCTGAGAAAGGGAGGGATCTCACCTAAGGAAATCACTCCCAGGCTGGCTTCCAACTCTATGTAACCCAGGCTGGCATTAAACTCATAACCCTCCTCCCTCAGCCTCCTATGTTCTGGAAATGCAGGTATTCATCACAACACCCAGCTGAAAATATGATCTTCTGTTTCAATATTGAATTAAATATCTAATGTCAGGGTGAGAAAGAACCGTCTCCAACCCTCTAAAAGCAGGTACTTGGTTAACTGTATAACAGCCAGTTCAAGCACTGCCAGTGAGTTTGACTGGAAAAGAAACTTGCCAGACAGAGAACAAGAAGATTTGTAGGCTGACATCCATTTTCAAACAATCAGCTTTGTACAATAAAAGATTCATATTTGCAATAGAAACCTCACACTCGCAGTTTGCCCAAGCAGTTACCAAGCATCCTTTATAGTTGCTGTGCACAGCTTATTTCAGGCAAGAAGGCCAAGTGTAAGCTTAATAAACAAAGACATTAGCAAGCAAGTGGATCTCCCTTCTTCCAGGATGACTCTGTAGCATCTCAGGGTCTACTTACCTGCCTCAGGCCCCTTTTCCTCCCCAGTGGCTGCTGCAGGAGGAGGTTCTGCTGGCCAGGTTCACTCTGCACACTTGCCACCCTGCCAAGCATCAACAGCATTAGTCTACCCTCGAGACAGCTCCAAAGACCATTCTCTGGTGGGTGGAACAGTCACTTCAAAGATATCATTATCTTTGAAGGATGGTTGGGGAAGAGTCCCTGGGGTAGGGGCTTTCAAAGGCTTGAAAAGGAGGACAAGGCCTTGTAGCCCCAAGCTGTCAAAATTGAGATTCTGTTTTCAATCACTGATGCTGTATCTATCATTCAGCAGGACAATGGTTTGATCACACCCCTGGTTTGGAAGCCATCAAAAGGCTTAACATGTCATATTCTAATCTCAATTTTTTTTCAAGGGGAATGGAAACGCTGGCGACAAATACACACAAACAACTTTGTCACATGGATGGGAACACCTGTTTTAAAACTTCCAATTTAAATGAAAATAAGATGGACAAATATTGAACACATCAGACACAGAATCCATTTGGGTGAAGGGACACATTCAACACATGTTTGCAGCCTGAAGTCTCTGTGACAGCTGAGCAAATAGTCACATGGGTAAAACAATTTAAATATATTTGAAAACTATTTTAGATTTAAAAGGCTGGCAAGGAAACTGGCAGTACAACTCAATTAGCTGCACTCAAGTGAACTGTGCAGTTGATAAAATGAACAGTCTGCTCCCCCCAAATTACTGTGTATGTGTGTCTCATAAGCAAAAAGGACTACTGACGGGCTGCTACTTTAGTGTTGGTGAAGCTGAACATACTGAAATGGGCCATGATTCTTTTTCATTCTTCATGCATGTATCATAGGTGTCTACAATGGAAGAGAGAATGAAAAGAGAAATACACTGTGCCCATATGACATTTTAAATCTGTGATTGATGTCAATGTGATTAATTGATTAATGGTTAAATGATGTCTTTGCCTTTGCAAAAGGAGAGTCATCTACAGATATTGCAATGGTAAAACATCCCACAGAGGAACCCAGTCAGCAACTGTCCACAAAAAGAAATAGAGAATGATCATATCTACATATTTCTGGGTTTTTAAATGTGCTACATAAACACCTCGCTGCACTTTTAGTAAAAGAAATTAGTTACAAGATGGGTATTCAGGTGCTTCTCATGTATGGTACTGTCATTGCTATGTCAAATGAGGTCAAAGCTATCATTTAAAGTACAACTCGTATTTTACTAGAAGAAAAAGCAATGACTCAGATCTGTCAAATTTTCTAGGAAATAGAGATATGATTACATCATCTGAGTAATCTACAAAGTTCTACACAAAATTCTACAAAGAATACCAAAAAAGAGGCATTTAAAACTTCTTTTCTTGCCCCCAAATGAAGTTCAATTGATGTATGTTATATGACTGTAGCGTGTATGAAGGAACTCTATGCTAAAGGAGCAGTGCAGCACATCTTGATAATCAGTCCAGACTATGATGCTGGCATGTCTGAAATGACATCTTCTTATTAGTTATCCATTTTAACATGTGTCTGTTAAGTTGGGAAGCATATATATACACAAGTAGGAACACATTTCTCCCAATACCAAGCAAAGCTACCATTGGAATGGATTCTTCATTGACATCTAGATGTTACCTCAGTTCCCTTGGCCATAAAAGGAGGTTGATACTTACCAACTACCTCCCATTAAGGTAGAGAAAAGAAGTTAGTTGATGTAAAATGGCTTGTATATGACAAGTGACATGTATAGCATGCTTTCTTGTTTTACACTTGTTGTTTGTCATGAGTTTATTGCTTCTAGGAAACTAAAAGGAAGTATTTATTGGAAAATAATGGGGCAGAGAAAATGAATACGAGGCAGTCCTCTGATCTCATTTTTATTTATTAATCTGAGGTTGTGAGAAAAAAAATGGTGCAAGAAAAGAAAAAATATACATTACTTGGAGAAGTAAATGTCACAACATAACAGTAATTTTATGATGGTTCCTCCAGGGGGAGATCATGAGCGTCAACATTTCTCTATGGACAGAGAGGCTTATAGCTGAGAAATCTATTGTCTTTAGTAATTGGTTATTTTATGTAAATAATATAGGAATGTGCACATCAAAAATGAAATTATAGAACATGCTCCTGGAACACATTCTAGGCAATAAATTATACTTGCCGTAGAAATACAATGATGAAATTTCTCCTTGCTACATCAATGAATTAAATCACATGAATTATAAACACCTAAACAATTAACAATGTAATATAGGCAAAAATTTTCATATCTTGGAGTTTGCTTCAAATTGGAACTTTCTATAAAAATTAGCTTCAATTTAGTTTCCATCCCTTCACATAATGCAATACCTCAGGCACTTGTAGGAACTGGGAGAAACCAAGATCTTCATACTAAAAACCTATCTGCATTTTGTTCTACTTTCTATTCTACATTTTGGAAGCAGTCTCATCTAAAGTCTTCATCTACCATAAATGCAATAATCAAAATTGTTTTCCTCATCAAGAAGTTACAATATTTTATTGGGAGGTCTCAAATTTTAAAAGTGTACTTCAGTACTAAATACTTTTGAATAACTTAAATATATATTTCTTATCCAACAATTATAAAACACAGTTGAGAAGTTGAAATAATGTTAAGATTTGCCAAACTAGTTGATCAAATACTAAAAGCTTTATCTGGTATAGAACACTGATTTCTTGGAAGCATTAATTTTAAGAATGACAGCTGTCTTAACCAAACAGGGTGAAATAGTAAGTATAAAATCTAATAAAACTTTCCAAATTTAAACTAACACCTTGCAAAACATTCATAAGTAAATAACCTTAGTTGTAGAGGGCCATGGTCTCAGTATGTTACCCTGCTGGCCTGGAATGTGCTGTGCACCTGCTTCAGTGCTCCCAAGGGCTACGGCTACATGACAAGCCTGTGTTGGCATGTCTTCCCTTCCCTCATGTTTTCGAGTTCCTGAAAATATCTCCTTGGAAAAATGATAGTAAGATCCAAATTTTAGAGGAGAAAATTCAGTCAGAGCACAGCAGAGTTGGTGGGATTCAAACTGTGATTCAAAGCTAGTTCCTGTTTATAATTCAAGGAAGCAGTTCATAAGCTAGGGGACATCTGTGCAATGTTAGAAAAATGATTTCGATAATATCACCTCCTTCACATTGCTGCAGCATAATGGCCTGGACTGAAGTGTATACATAGGTGTATATTTCCTAATTATATTTCTTTAAATAAGCACTGTGTAAACAAGGAGCCATTCAGTAATGCAGGCTTAAATTTGTGTCACTTAAATTATAAAAAATAAACCATGTATTGCAATATACCATATATAACCTAAATAAAAAGTTAAGCAGGCACTCTGCATGACAACACCCTCTGAATAGTGAATTGGTGTGTTTATCGCTCTTTCTATACTTTTGGCTTGAGCTTTTCTCTGGTTATAGAGCTCTAGAAGTGGAGTATAATGCATGTGGCGCAGCAATTTATCCTGAATGACTGCATTGTGGTGGGAACTCATGAAGTCAGCACTAAAGGAGCAACAGGCACACCGTGGAGAAGCGAGCAGAAGACCAAAGCTCACTCCTCCCTTTCACAGTGTTTCAGTGTGCTACTCAGCCTCCACTGCACCCGCCACAATGTAAGTGCTACAGAATTTACAGACGAGAGTTTCAGATCAGACTGTAGTAATAACTGGAGTTTAGACATAAGGACTGACAAAGCAAAGGCAAAGCGGACATTGTGCGTCCCAGGGCACATTATCTTGGCCCTGTCTTTTTAGCTGTACTAAAGGTTGGTGGAATCTTTCTTGCATTTTAGGAATACCAGGCAAGTTTTCATGCTTAGAGGTCATGTATGAGCATGAGATGTGCATTACTACGTGGGTTATTGTTATTTCATCTAGACTACAGTCTTGCTCAAACTTGGACTGAATCCTCTGTGTCACTATGACTAAGCTTTTCCAAGATTAAAGTGCCAAGATAATTTCTTTTTAAATCAAGATTCATTGTTGACTCCTGCGTTAAAAAATATCCTAACATGGGGCTGGAGAGATGGCTCAGTGGTTAAGAGCAAGGGCTGCTCTTCCAAAGGACCGAGTTCAATTCCCAGCAACCACATGGTGGCTCACAAACATCTGTAGTGAGATCTGGTGCCCTCTTCTGGCGTGTGGGCATACATGGAGGCAGAATGTTGGATACATAATAAATAAATAAATCTTCAAAAAAAATAAAAAAAAATCCTAACATGTTCAAACAGAATCTGGTTCTCAACCATAAACATCTAGCCTGAAGGACTTCAATCACTTCTCTAGAACTTTATTATTCTGGAGGGAAAATATTCCCATGGTATTCACATGCATTTGAGAAATGTCTACACTGAGTTTCTATGCCTCTCAGAGCAGCGCTCTCCATAGAGGAAAAGTCTTCCATGGAATTTTGATTTAGCTAATTAATTTCCAACAGAAGTTTTAAGAAACAGAACCAGACAGAAAACAATGTTTCTGATGAGAATTTGGGGGCTGAGTCTTTAAAAGAAATGTATTGGTGTAATTTTGTAAAAATCTTAGAAGTTTCTAATTAGGGTATACATGTTTTTCAGTTCCCATCACCTTATCTGGCTGTCTTCCCCACTCAGCCCGCATAGACCAGCTTGACTCCTTTGTCTAAAATGAGTGGCATCTCGGAAGCAAAGTCCTATAAAAGTTAAACAAGGATTGGTGTGTGTGTGTGTGTGTGTGTGTGTGTGTGTGTGTGTGTGTGTCAGCGTTTACTGGTTTCCTTTCTTTCTGTGTGCTTCTTAGTAAGCTTGGGTCAGATTTTCTTCAGGATAACTTTGAGAGTGCTTCAGATCCTGCTGCTAAAATGTATATTACATGTAATTCACGTGGTTATCAACCTTTCTATTTTTGGATTTTAAGAATGTGCATAAAGAGTTCTTGTGCCAAAAAATAAGAAAGTCTGCAAACAAAATATATAAAAACATGCCATTTAATAAGCCCTCCTTTTAGTAAGTGCTCAAACTTTCTCTCCTCCAAAGAGAACTTGCTGAGACAATGGTATTCAAGAGATACAGCTTGCAGCATATGGCAAAGGTGGATGTGCTAGTGGTTGGTGGGAAGCCTCCACATTAATAAAATTATTCCAGAATCAAAAGCAAATTGTTTATATTTCCATTTCTTAATGACCACCGCTGGGCCTGGTGACTAGCACCAAGGTCCAAAGAAAAACAGTGCCAGCAGCAACAGATCAACAACAGCTGATTTAAGATGGTCATCAAAATGCTAACATGATCAATTCACCTGGAGACGAGGTCTCTAATTCTGGCTCTGAACTTGTCTTAGCACCTAGCACAAACACTGAGTTTTCTCCTTTTGCACCAGACCTAGCACAGGAGTTAGTTCAAATAACTCTAGTGATTTGAACCTTGAGCTCGCCAAGTCTTTCAGAAAATAATAAAAATCAACTCTACCCTGTCTCCTTTCATTGGGCTGTGACTTGGGCTAGCAGAAGTAGAATCTGGACTAAACTCTCAGCACAAAGCCATCTAAAGAGAAGCCTGACTAACACGTCCTATCCTTAATCATCCACTGATTAGACTGAAATTCAGGTTGTCCTAGTCCATATGCAATTTTAAGCATTAAGCAATTACATCTTTGAAAGCACTGATGCCCCTGCTAGACTTGGCTGCAAGTTCTTCAGACATTATAAACAATTAAGGGAAATCTCCAGGACTGTATTTTTCAACTTCCCTCACCCTGCAGCTCCTTCTAATTAATGTTGCTCTCTGAAGCACTTCCACTTTTACCAATAAGAGACTAATCTGTCCAAGCAAGGGCTTGCAAACACAAATGAATGTCATGAATTATGGATCCAGAAAAAAAAAGACCTGATGATGGACTAAATTTCCCATTTTCAGTTGAAGAAGAAAATGTGAAATCTGAACAAGATGCAAAGAAAACAAAAGACAACCTTTCACAGGAACGGCCTCTCAACATTTCCTCATCTTTGGAATAAAGCAATAAACGGGATAGGGTACTCACTATAGAATGCAGCCCTGGGACTGTTTTCTCTTGGGATTGGACAAAGACACTCTAAAGATGAACAAGAAGCATTGCCCCTAATGAGGATTAGTTGAGAGGTGTAAATCAACAGCACAAGATTAGGAATGTTTGACGTGGTTTATCTGAGTGTTAAAGGTGCAGTACCCATTTCTGAATGCTTAAGCAAATAGTCTAGGTATTCTACTGTTTTCATTGTATGACTTCTGTTATTACTTACCAAGAAAAATTTGCAATAGACTTTTCACAGCAAGTGTTCTAGTCATCTTTGTGCTAGAACCAATATTCTTAATATGTGTTTGAACACACTACAACGATGGCATGCCAAGCAGCATGCCTCAAAAAGAAGCAATCCCACAAGTGGCAGTGACATGGCTGTTCCCACAGCATCACTGTTTTCTGACCATCTACGATATTAGCTAAAAGGTCTGACTCGATTGAGTACAGGGACTCCCTGAGAGGGAACTGTACTAAAAAAAAAAAAGACCCCCCCATAAAGCAATTCTCAGTGAATATAAGTGTGGAAATGAATGATTAAATGAGGGGAGGTACTGGGTATTGGACCCAGGGTCTAACACATGCTAAGCACATGTTAGGTACTGGGTATTGGACCCAGGGTCTAACACATGCTAAGCACATGTTACTACCACTGAACTATACCCCTAGCCCTTGGTATATAAAATATTTTAGATATTCATTATTCATGCCCCATAGAATATTCTGCAGTTTTTTAATTAAGGTTTTTAGGCTATTTGTGATTGATCTCTAAAGCTGTCTGTAAAGAAGGAGGGTCTGCTACACCTTTGACTCCAGGCTCGTGTGTTCATGAACAACAAAGGGCGAGGGATGGAATAGGTACCAAGACGGGCAAGAGAAAACGGAGGAGACAGAGTGACGGAGGTGACAGGGAACAGCTAGTTTCCCAGAACAGACACCAATAGACAGGTAGCTTTGACACTGTACCTAGAGAGGCTGCCCTCGGCGGCCAGGCCCTGGGAGTCATCGAGGACATTAGGTTCACTGCAGGAGGGGTAGGGAGATGAAGCATTTAGGGAAAGAAAATGCAGAAAGAAAAAAAGAGAAAGAAAAAAGAAAAGGGAAAGGGGGAAGAAAAAAGCATGCAATTTTCTGTTTCCAAGAACTGAAAATAAATAAATTTAACAGAACAAGGAAGGAAAAGGAGACAGTCAACCATTTCACCTTGTGCTGGGTTTGTCAAGACATAGGACTCAAGGCAATGGGGGAAGGAAAGACCGGATGGGTACGACTCGCAGAGGAGTGCTCTGTTCATTGGTCAAGAGTTAAAATGAGCTCCAAATGGAGACATGAGCTCTGGAATGCCTCGCAGAGTGGATCCACAGAAGATGACTCTATGAGTTCTTTAGTAGCCTTTTGGCTAGGTGGTTAGTATTTTTGTTTGTTTGTTTGGTTTTTCGAGACAGGGTTTCTCTGTGGCTTTGGAGCCTGTCCTGGAACTAGCTCTTGTAGACCAGGTTGGTCTCGAACTCACAGAGATCCGCCTGCCTCTGCCTCCCGAGTGCTGGGATTAAAGGCGTGCGCCACCACTGCCTGGTGTGGTTAGCATTTTTAGCATATGTTATGGACACAGAATTTTAATGATCAGACCTCACATTTTCTTGTAGAGCCTAACATTACCACACAGAAGCCACTTACCATGAATGGCCACAACCAAAGTCTGGAAACTGATGCCATTAAGAAAAGCAAAGACAGAGCCCAACTCCCCCTGCTAATTTTGCAATGAAAATATCAATAAACAGATGGAAGGTATCTTCAAAAAATTAAAAGAACTCACATTTACCTCTCTATTATACACTCTCTTGACTGAATTGTAAATTCAACGGAAGTCTGTCATTTGGTTAGTTAGTAACAGTTTACCCACTTATTTGGATGCAGCTGAACTAATATTCATTAGCACATCTGTGCTATATTTTATCCACTTTCCCACCAGGTCTAGCACTGAGTTAGGCAATCATAAGGCATTCAATATATATGTATTAAATTGTGTGTAGTCAAGCATCTACAAAACTGAAAGGACTATTATCAAAAACCTGAGTGTCTCTGTCTCAGGAAGAGAATCATTTTCTTGGTAATGGACAAAGACAGTGTTCCCTTCTCCAAGTTTTCAAAATATAATCCAAGAACAAAGTGATTCATTATAATATATTCTTTTTAACTTCTGGAATATGTTTATACTAGATAAAAATTTCCTTTGCAAGTAAGTTGATCTATCATTATATGTACGGAAAAAGAATTAGTAGTTTGACTTATTTTGAACAGCTCAAAAGCTCTCTAATTACAATTTATATTATTTTAAATACAAACATGTGGATAGTAAAAACTAAGAATAAATTAATAGTTACCAACAGTAACTGCTTATATTACTTTCTTTGGATATGTTGTTTGGCTCTTGATTGCATATTTAATTTATAAAATCTTTTTTGCTCAAAGAGAAATTATCAAGTTTTAGGTTACATGAACTATTTATTGAGTGTTTTGGGTATAGTATACTTCTGTATATAGACTAGATCAATTTGAACACAATCCTATATCCCTTTTGATATTATGTTCTGTGTGTGAATTGTGCTACTAAGGGTATTAAACATGACAGCAGTGAGGGATATAGCTCAGTGATGTAGCATAGATACGGCTGCGTTGCAAAATATAAAATAACACATTAAAAGTCAGGCAACACCAAAAATTGTATTTCAAGAATACAATTCTTGAAATGAACATATTAGTTCTTTAAAAAATAGATTAACTCTTAGCTCATTTTTGTATTATAACTTTATTTAAAATATGTAAAATTAAAACGAGTTTTTATTTAAATATATTTTAAAATTTAAATTATGTAAATTATATATTCTTGTTTTCCCGAAGTATAAAAAGTTTAAAAACTAAGAGCCCCCAAATTTGTTTTTAAAATTCCACTCATACGGCAGAGAGCACCAAGGGCTTTTGCCTTCAGTGCCTTACTCATTGAATCTGAGAGTTGCTAATATAGAAGGTCCCCTTCAGAGCACTTCACCCTACTTTAGCACATAGCTAGAGAGTTGTCAACTGCATGGAAATGGCCTTCCCATGGTCCACACA
Source organism: Dicrostonyx torquatus (assembly GCA_028555095.1). Classification (NCBI taxonomy): domain Eukaryota; kingdom Metazoa; phylum Chordata; class Mammalia; order Rodentia; family Cricetidae; genus Dicrostonyx; species Dicrostonyx torquatus. The sequence continues at coordinate 1,331,627 of JAQHUG010000102.1, read as the reverse complement.
GTGTCAGAGGTATATTTTCTGCTTGATGAAGCATTCCTACATGCGGGTGAACATTAACTGCAGAAGGCTAAAATCCCAGATTATCACATAAACTTGTCTACTCTTGCCAAATAACCATTTTCTTGCTTGATGATAAATCTGACATATAAGAATGGCATTGACCAGAAGAAAAGATTTATATTTCTGCTCAATAAGAAATAACACTTGGACCTAAAGGTGTGGTCTCATTTCGACCTGACTTAGAACTATTACCCATAGGAACCTTCTTGAAGGTACTTTCTTAAACAGTTTCTCTTGAAACATAACTCATACCTGCTTCTCATTCAGTTTTTATAGGATGATGTTAGTGCATGTTTGGAATTTTTTCTTTTGCCCCCAAGTACAGAATATAAGATAGTCATAGGCCTTTACCTTTGGCTAGGTAACATGCCCACCTCAGCCTGAGGTGCAGACATGCTGGAGACATGGCTGGAGAACCTCCTCCTTCCGAGGGCACTCAGGAGACTAGCTTCCTGTTCACTTACCACACTGGGCATGCTCACAGAGTCATCTGAAAGTGCAAAGGGATCAATGTTACAAAACCATAATACCTATCAGAAAACTACAACCAAAGTGGTACTTGAGTTCCATCCCTGGCTTGGGTACAACCTCAGGGCTGTCTTTAAAGCTAAACAATCGTAGCCATCTTTGTACTACAATAACACAGCAAGCTAATCAATGATACTTCTTCATGTCTACACATCTCCTACCTCCCCACAAAGTAGAGCAGCCTCCACAAAACACATGCGAACTTCTTTACTTTTATAAGTATAAACCGATGCGTACCCACAAACTAAAAGATTTCAGAAAAGCTAGATTGTACATATATGTGTAAAGACTATTGCAGGAAGAGTTCAGTTGGAGTTTGTTTTAGAATAAGTCAATTCCATTTCCTTGACATTAAAAAGCTACTCAGTACATTTAGTGACTTCTATCTAGCTTGCTGTGGGAAGCAATATTGCAGATATTGTAGGAAAAAATACTGAAAAAATGTAATATCCTGAAGTGCTTATTTTAATCTAAATTTTTAGTTTTTAAAGAGGCTCCCTTTCCCTGCAGAACCAGAAATTAATGTACTTATATCCATAAGAAAGTTAGCTTTAGTACAAATTTGCACAAGTTGACCTCATGCTAAGTGATCTAATACTGCTTGTTACGAAACCACATAAACTTCAACAAATAAATTGTGTTTTGCAGATGTGTGCTACCATGGAAAGTCATCTGATACTATTTAGAATATTCTAAGTGATATTTCTAAGATACATTTTCAAATAAAATCATAAATATGAAAACTGCTATAGACTTTAATTTGTTATGCAATGATTTGACTGAATCTTGACATATTACCTTTGTTGTATGTTTACAAAGAAGCTAAAAGTGGTGGTGCACGCCTTTAATCCCAGCACTCGGGAGGCAGAGGCAGGTGGATCTCTTTGAATCCAAGGCCAGCCTGGTCTACAGAGGGAGCTCTAGGAGAGGCTCCAAAGCTTCAGAAACTCTTGTCTCAAAAAAAAAAACAACAAAAAAAGGTAAAAAATTAGAAAACTTTATAGAACACATTGAACTACAAAAGCCTGTCCTAGAGTCTCATTGATTATCGTTTGAACTAGGTATCTTAACATCTCCTTATAATTTATTTACTCATTATTGATCATTAGTCTTATGTTTTCTTCAATCAAGCCTTTTAAGTGCTGTTTGTAAATGTCTACTTCTCTACAAAATTACATTTAATATCATAGAAGACAGAAAATATGTCTTTCTCAATTTTTTGTTCTATACTTAATAGGTTTTACTATGTACTTCTATGATTGGAAGAACAGTTTCAATTAAAACAGTTCATAATCTTGTTTTTATACCCTTTTACATATAAACTAATGTTCATTCACATCACAGCCATAATTGGCAGCTTGATTTCTTGAGATAACTGTGATATCTGAGAAAGATATTAGCAAAAGACTACATATCTTCTGATGCCCTCCACCCCATTGTATGAGTGTTGGATTCTACCAATGATGTCTCTGTTCCTTAATTCCATCCTACTGTCTCTCTAGGCCAACTACTTACTCACAAAGTTACCCGAGAATAGACTTGGTCCTAGGAAATACTGAGGCATAATTTCCCATCATTAAAAAATTTTGGTAGATACCATTTCATATATTAAAGAAAAGTATAGATATTGTTTCATACATTAAAGAAAAGTAGAATTTACTTTATAGTTTGAACTGATATCAGGGCTTACTGTTTATATTAAACTGCTCATTTTTGGTTTTAGACTATAGTTGGCAGTAGAGCACTTGACAGCGCTTTGTAGGTATGAAACCTGAGTTCAGTCGCCAGCACCACCAAACCTTAGCACTGCCAAATAAATCGAGAAGCCCCCTTTTAAGTTAAAATGTCAGGGACCCAGTGTTCTGGTACATGATCGTGCCTGCAGTTCCAGCCTTCAGTGGTGGAGGCAGGAGGATCAGAAGCTTCAGGGTCATCCTCGGCACTGTAGGGGATACAAGGCCAGCCTGGGATCATGAGACTCTGTTCCAAATAAAAATAATCAAGAAAAATTTAAAAGTAAGCTTCTCCTTCTTACCTCCCACACTGTGCTTTTTCAGTCAGTGTTTTGTGAGAGACCAGGTGTCTGGATAGAAGTGGTTTAGAGTGTGATTGCCGCCTTACATGACTAACCCGCAAACTAAACCTGAAAATATTGGTGATGAGTACTTGGACAAATCACATATTTCATCTTATATACCTAATTGTGGGGAGCAGAAGCATTTTACTCATCTTAGTGAAATTCACTCATCTTTAGTGGAAATTCAGCAGGTGTTTGCTTTCACATCCTACACTGCTCAAGCACACACATGCAGTATTTATTGATCTGCTATCTCCCATTTTGCAACAGTACATCTCTAGCACATGCATCAGAAATTCCTGGGATAACTGCACTGCGGGAGAGTCTCTAAACTCTACGTTGTTTCCCCACAATCATTCTGCTGACTTTCTCCTGGCTTCCACAGACATCATGTGCACACTCTGCCCATTTTGCTTTGACAAATGGCACCTTGTGAGTGCTGGCTGTTTCTCTAGCCAGGATGCCCAGGAGAAAGAGGAGTAAGTTGTTTATTTACTGTCTAAATGAAATTTCCAAGAAAAGGTCAGATACATACTTTTCTCTCTCTCTCTCTCTCTCTCTCTCTCTCTCTCTCTCTCTCTCTCTCTCTCTAAATATCTAAGGGTATCAATTTCATTTTGAAACCTCTTTTTTTTTTTAAAAGATTTATTTATTTATTTATTTTTTATGTATACAGCATTCTGCCTTCATGTATGCCAGAAGAGGGCACCAGATCTCATTACAGATGGTTGTGAGCCACCATGTGGTTGCTGGTAATTGAACTCAGGACCTCTGGAAGAGCAGCCAGTGCTCTTACCCACTGAGCCACCTCACCAGCCCTGAAACCTCTTTTAAAAAGGACTAAGGGAGCAGACCTGGAAATGGCTGCCCCTTCTTTCTAGACAGACATCCTTTGTAGGCCATGGCTCGCGTGGCCAGGCGGGCTTATTGCTTGCATAGACTCTCACTTACTTTCCTCGTCCTCCTCGTCAGTCCGACTCAAAGTGTCCTGAGAAGCCTGTTGGGATGGTTCACTGTCCTGCTCCCAGACAGTGCCTGTGCCTGTGTTGGAGCGGGACATGGTAGCCAGACTCAGGCGGTAGGCAGACGTGGACGTGCCCACGGTACTGATGGATGTCTTTCCTTGGTAGGCTGGGGGTTGAGAGATTAAAGGAAATGGTGGTAAGGTCATGATAACAGAAATGTTTGATTAAAACTTCTTCAACTTGTGTTCCATACTAAGGAGATTTAAGATAAAGGAGCAGAAGAAACTGGGGGTGGGCAGTACTGGCCACTGGTATATTCTAAGTAAATAGCTCTCTTATGGAGGCCTGAGGTCCCTATCAAGAGAAAAGCTTTTTGCAGTTTTTTCTCTCAGTGTGTTTATTTTTCATTTGCTTAGGCAAATAGCATATCAACTAATTTGGACTTAAACTGTTGCTTCTAAATCTTTGGTTTTATTACTACAGCATGTGAATTGCCCACATAAGTATATTGGAATAATAAAAAATTAATATCTTTTATATGAACCTAAAATCAAAATCAGGATACAATGCCAAAGAGTTCTCATTCCCTTTTCTGAAGACAGCATTAGATAGCTCTCAGCTCTGGGACAGGTGTCTCTATCAGATTCATCAGATCTCTACATGGCAATGTGTAAATATTACCAACGCTGCACTTTTAATATTTGTGTTTTGAATATTTTGCAAACAACAGTAAGCATTTCAGAAAGCAGATAAACCACAGTCTTTTACACAGGGGTGACGACTGCCCTCTAATGGTAGACAGTGATTTAACTTCGTCATTCAGGAGTCTGCTGTTACAGAACTACAGAATAAGCAAGGAAGATGCAAGGAACAATCTTCCAGGTTGAAGAAGCTCCTGCTTGTCCGCTTTGCTTGGCTCCTCCTCCTTCTAATTTGTGAGACACTAAGAAGGCTGAGAATCCACAACACAAATCTAGTGTAAAATCACCTCACCGGCTTCACTTTCTCACTATATAAACTATTTAACCCTCCAAATATCAATTTCCTCCTTTTAAAATTGGGCTTAGAAAGATACATTTTACAGATACTTGTGTGGATTAGAGGAAATAACGCCTGTAAGTAGTCACAGATGCTCAACAAAGTGAATTCTCTATCAAAAAGGGAACGAAAGAATGTAAACACCCTTTCCCCTTATTAAATATCTAAGTGCTTAAATGCTAAAAAAAAAAATTAAAAATATTTAGGAGAAGAATGTAACTAAATTCGTGTGACAGCCCTTTGACTTTTGTTTTATTATTAGATATGATCTCTTGGTCAAATCTACTGGTATATCAAGAGAGCTAGTTCAGATGGTTCCCAAGGAGCAGTGAGCTGGGCAGAGATTGTGAATTCCATCCATCAGACTCCAGAGGCACCCTTCACGCTTACCTGATCCACTGTGGACTGCCTCTTTCAGAATTTTCAGTTCACTGTTGAACTCTGCAATGAGCGAGCTCTTGCATAAAGGGCGGGGGATGAAGCGCCGCTCTAGCTGGTCAGAGATATGTTGCCGGGCAGAAAGTTCTTCATGGTTCTCTGCCGGTTGGGCCAGTAGCTAAAAGGCAGGCATTGCATCCTCAGGACCCCAATTTTCCCATCTGTAAAACCGGCTCACTGTGATACCAACCCACTTCATAGATTCGGAAGAAAAGAAGGCGATTCGGGAAACACTGGTGCCAGCACAATGCCACTGTAGTGTCTCCGCACCAAGAAATTGGGGCATGAGAGGAACAAAAGAGTAGACTAATACTGGGACTCATGGAGGGGAAAAGAAGCCTTGACTGTCCCGTTTTTTTAAATAGTAGATTTCAGATGCTACTGACATGAGACAACATTCTCTAGAACATTCCACGGGGCCAGTTTTTCTCCTTTCTTTAAAGAGATAGGGATGACAAGTGGGATGAGAATAAGTTTGGCATACTTATTAAGTAGGTGAGGAGGTGCTTTAAATGTAAAATTTTCTCTAGATGCTTGCTTGGGGCTCCATCCTCATCAAACATGGTGTTAACAGTCTCTAATAGGCTAACTGGGCGCAGCATGTGTGGGTCCTGTGACCGCCCTGCCGCACCCCCTTCCGTCTCCCCAGCTCCCAGCACTACCGCCTTAGTAGAAAACTTCAAGTTCACTGACTTTTTGTGACAGGGTCCCTCCACACCTTGCATTGGATGAAAGGGCGCAAGAGTACGAAGATGGGTATCCGGGTGCGCACGATGAAGTCGAGGAAGTCCCACAGGGCCAGGCCGCCCACCTTCCGCAGAGCCATCTCCTTCACCTGCAGGCTCAGCCAGTACCACTGGCTTCCCAGCTGCCTCTCGAAGCAGACGAGAATAACCTTTAGGGCTTCAGAGTAGGAAAAGAGAAGGATCCTGAGGGTTTGTGCTTCAGAGGAATCCTGCCCACAGTCACAGCTTTTGCACACAGGAAAATTCGTTAAATGCCACAGTTCCAGAAACTTAACCTGTACCCCGAGCCAGTATTCCAGACATACAGGTAAAGGTATTTTGATGTGAGTTAGAACACAATTTCATTAAGTGCTTTGAAAATCCCCATTTTGAAAGCAAAATAAAACAAAAACCACCACCACCACCACAAAAAACAATGGGGTAAGGTAGGTAGTCCATTGAACTAAAGAGGCAATTATAAGTATGTGTGTTACTAATGCTTTACAGCCCATAGGCTTTGTCACAGTGGCTTTACGGACTCACCAACAAGTTACTCACATCCCCAGCTAACATCATCATCATCATCATCATCATCATCAAAAAGATACAATATCCTAATCAAGGAAGAAATAAGTAATACCTTCATTAAAAAGGCAGAAAGTGGAATGGAATAATTTTTTTTTTATTCCTGGTCTTACATAAAGAGCTCCCTTTCCCCACTGTCTTCTGTGTTCCTTGACTTCACATATGGTTTTCTGTCTGCCTGGATGTTTTCTGAACCTGGCTTCTTAGGCCTTGGGCAACCCGAGCACCCATTAGGGTGGGTCCTATGTACACACATTCTGTTTTTTTCTCTTTTTTTCAGGCCATAGAAATGGTATCTTATATACACATCCCTTCAGAATGCTACTTAAATGCCCATTTCCCATCCTCCAAACTCCGCGGGACTGTCTAATTCAGTGAGTTTGTGCTTATGTGCCACTCTCCCAACAACATCCACTTTGGTGAGCTGAAAAAACGTCAGGAGAGTTGCCCTCTTATGGGGTTCCATTGCTATGCTCCTTATTCTTGGAGTCAGTCCAAGAGTGGTCTCCCCTTCCAACCCTGGTCTACTTCTTCCTTTTATGAGGTTCCCCGCTGTTATGCTCCTTATTCTTGGTGTCAATGCATGAGTGGTCTTTACCCCTGGTCTACTTCTTTCAGGGACACTGACTGACCCTCTGTTACCCCATGGGAGGGCAACCCTTAAAGTCAGGGATGAGGTAATAGGGAAGTCGGAGTTTAAGTGGGGGAGAGGAATTGGAAGCTTGTGGGAAGAAGGGACTGTCCTCACATGATTAAAGATCAAGATGGAATTGTCTTATAATGACAATAAAGACTCTGTCAAGGAAGAATAAGAAAGCTTGCTAAGGAAGTAAGGTCCTGCAAGGCCACCATGTCCTACCGCTCAGGATGTTGACTGCCAACTCCAAGGGCTTTATTTCCATAGAAGACTGACCTATGGTAAGCACAGTGTGCACTACCTCACAGGAGCTGCCAAATCTGAGTGATCTTGCTGTCAGTCGGAAAGAGGTAATCCTTCCTTATATATTCTTATGCAAACAACCAAGTAATCCAGAGAGTGCATATGTGAAAATACTCTGTCTTTTGACATACATTTACTGAAGTAAGCTAGTCATGCAAGGGTATTTCTTGCTCAAGTGGCTTCTTTAAATACCTTCTGAGCCAAGATGGATCACAGTACATACTTCCATGGGGAGCGAAAAAGAGGAGGCGGAAAAAGAGACCCACCTAAGTATGCTGCCTGGCTGGTGGACTCAGCCAGCCCTTCCTTGCGCAAGTCTTTGCCTGCATCCCCGGGAGTAGAGCAGTGGGCTGGGGAGCTCTCTAGCATGAAGTTCTTGCTCCTGGACGTGCTGATGGTCCGAGGGGGCAGGAGCACGTTGATGACAGTTTGCAGCAATAGCTGTACCTCGGGCTGCTCCAGCCATGGGCTATCTGAAGTGCATGTTGGAAAAGGAAGGGGAAAACATGACAATTACAAGGCAGACCTTCCATGTTAAACACTGAGCAATGTAACTTCTTCCAGTTCCAAATCAGAACACATAGAAATGTAGGAATTTCCCACCAAGTACTGTTTCTTCCACAGACAGCACAGCATTTTTGGCACCTGAGAGTCGCCATAGCTGGCATCCAAGGGCTTATGTGCCAGGACCAATCTCCTGTTTATAAGTTCATTCTCTTTTCTTTTGTTAAATACTTAAATGTACTGACCTTACATCTGAGATATGCTTTTCCTAAAAGAAAGTCCCCCTTAAGATTATGTTGGATTAAAAAAAGAAGATAAAATGTTACCTATAAACAAAAAGAAGGAGGAGGAGGAGGAAGAGTCATGTGAATGTATTGATGGTTGGTATCTGCAGGATTTCTGCTAATCACAGCGGCCATAGACTAGTTCAGTCATCAGTCAATTCTCAGTGTAGTGTACTTGAACTAGTTAACACTTTCTTAACCCAAACAATGTACTCTGACCTCTGCTGTATTGAAATAATTTTAAATAGGGTATTTCTTCTGAGAAGTAGAGAAGAGTCCCTGGTCAGATAAACCAAATAAAACTCATGTTTCCAAAACCCCATTTAACGCATTTAGGTTCATTTCAGTTGATGAGTTTCACGTGGAAAGGAAGAGCAGCAACAACACCCTGGTAGTTAGAAAACACAACAACAATGGCACGTTCCCTTTAGTTAAATTAATCAGACCTTTGCTTCCAGATCCTACTGTGAGCACAAATGGGATGAGCAGATTTAAAAGCATCCCTTCCCTTCGCTCTTGATTGGTGAATGGGGAGATCACATGGCTTAAAGGGAAATCTTCTTTTAAAGCCTGTGCAGTAATAATAGAAAAAAAAAAGATTAATTGACCACTGCGCCCATTGTGTGCATTTGTTTCTACAGAGTGTGTCGGCAAAGGTGCCTCCTCGCTGGCTGCACCTGGAAACTATGAGTTCAAGTGTCTTCTTTGTGGCAAATGAAATTTGACCCACAATGATGCTTTGCCATTGACTTCACATAACAGAGCTACATTCCTAAAAAGACATTAATAGCTTAGGTGTCAAGTGAAGAAGTTTAATATAAGGCCCACCTCATTTCCCCCACTAATTTCCTCCATGTGTCTACCCAGGAAAATGAAGAAAATGACAGCATAGCACTTTCTCCATGTGAGGTTATTTAAAAGTTCTTTAGGACCTGGCTAGGCCTTCTTCAAGCCAGAAAGTAATAAAGGAAGAAATCAGTGACCTTTGGAAAAGAGTTATTAAGGTGACTGCGGGGTCATCTCTTCCCTTCACACAACAGCCACCATTCTTCAAGTGCTTTGTACACCCACCCATCTCTGGGTGGTAAGAAGCCAGATGGCCACACAATGGGGAGGTCAGCTATACCTTTATATCCGGTGGATTCCTTCTGTGATCACAGAGTAAAAACTGGGTGACACAGAGAAACAGTCATGCTGATTAGGATTCTGTACCTTTGTTAATAAAGTAGGCGACTCATATGTGTGTTTAAAATAACATTCAACTCACAATCACTAAGGAAAATAAAGATATTCAAAGTCTGGTAGTAACGTGTGAAAGAATTTTATACTGTAATTCTTTCTGAAAATAATTTAAAACCAGACTTTGAATACTATTGCCTCTTTTGATTAACAATTGTGAGCTGATTACACATAAGCCATTAGTTTGCACATAGCATACATGACACAGCGGTTGCTGTGGTTGTGACAGGACTAAATGACTCTGCTATTTTTGAGATCTCGAGAAGAATTACAGAAGCACAACTTAGGGCCATGCTCAGGGTTGAAGCTCCAAAGCCATCAAGGTTTGGAGGTGTTCACACTTCTGTTTCACAGATTTTGCCCAGCCTTTGCAGAAAGAGAGAGAGCACCGCCATGTGGTGCCTCCACCAGCAACTTAATGAGCGTGACAAACAGGTAAGGCAGTCACACCTGTATCTGCAATGCTACAAGCCGGACAACAGCTGTGCTGAAGGGCAGAGGTGGTGAGAGATAAGGGCTGAGATGAAGAAGGGGTAATCCATCAGCAACACTGGAAGGTCCTACCACTCCCATCACCTGAAATACAAACAGAGCACATGACCAGCCTTGACCATTGCAGTTTCATGCAGCTGTAGTAAAGGAGTCTCATTCACTAACAAAAATATTAACAAATTGAAGGTTGGGCATGGTATTTTCAGTCTTTTCTTTCTCTATGCCCTCTAAGGCACGTAATGTCTGGAGTCAGGTCGTTCATTATACTGAATTCAGTCAAGGTTTTATAGAATGCTGTTTATAGCTAACTATGTAGGCAATGAGAGATGAACTAAAAAAAAAAAACTATTCTAATTGGGAGACTGCACAGTTATTTGCAGTCGGCATTCTTGGATGGAGCAAATACTGACACGAATGACGATGATCGCAGCACGTGTGCACTAGGCATTCCAACTACACGTTTGTTGCCCGACTAGTCAAGCAGCGGATTCTACCAGATGGTACGCTCGAACATGGTTCTCATACATTGTACAAAACCTTGTCAGGACCAGACTCTAGATATTACATAAATGGTGAAAATAATTTTTCTTTGCATAAATCCTAGACTGGCCAACTCATGGTGCTATGTGGCCCTAAAAAAAAAAAAGAAAAGAAAAAAAGAAAAAAGAAAAGAAAGACTTCTTTGTGTTTTAAGGTTCCCCTCCCCAGACGATCTCAACTTCTAGCCAATTGTGCAGACTCCACCACTCCACTCTCCAACTGGCAGCCCTCAACTCTCAACGCAACTTTGAGGTGATTGTCAAAGTAGTGCATGGGAAGCAGCCTTCCGACATCCCGCCTGGGCAGGATGGGCCCTGGATCTCCCATGGACCACCTTGAAATGGACCTCACTGTTTTCAGTGTCACCTGAGCCATCTGTTTTCATTGGTAAGTAAGGGGCACAAAGTGGTTGACCTGTAAATCTTCAGTTTAGAGAAATCAATAGCAGAGTAAAACTGTGCAAAGTTTCATAAGATTGCCACTTGGCTACTCACCAGATTGACACAGACATTGATCAGTGACCTAAGGTGAGGCAGGAAGGATATGATTGGCTGCCTCTGAAGTGTCAAACAAACCCCTTCAATCAAAGTGCTGGCAGGCTCCCACTCAACCTGTCGCCTGGAATACAATATAGGAGCCATTAGCGCCCTGGCTCCCTTCTGGAGAGTCTGAAGCAAGTGAACGAGACAGTGATCCTGGCATCAACTAAGACAGGACGTGTGCTGAGACAACAGAGTGCTTCACACGGGATGGCGATTACCCATGCTGTTCCAAAAGCACAGAGCACACTGGGAGGGGAGGAAGGAGACTGCAAACGCAGCAGAGGCACACTCCTGCCCAACCGACTAATGAGACAAAATCTATTGAAGAAAAAACAGAGAGGATGAATGGGTCATACTTAAAGGTCTCCCTAATGTCATCTTTGGGAGGAGCCCTATCCTATCATTTCAGGAGACACGAGAAGTCTTCCAGCAGAGCAAATCTGCCCCTACCTGCCGTTCTTAAATGTACTTATCAGACTACACTTGATACAGTCAGTGTTCACACAGGGCTGTTAGTGGGGTTCATATGGCTAAAGTCCTGTCAAAAAGAGGGAATTTGAAGAAAATGGTCTAAAAAGTTCTCTTTGCCTCCGAGGAAATGATGTCTTGGATTATTTTCTATGGTGGTACAGACGGCGGAGTACACACGCCAATCAAGGTAATTAATGCAGGAGTTTTCTGTCTCAAAACAAAATAAGTCTATTCTGCTAGGCTCTTCTGATGTGGAAATTATTCTAAGCCTACATTTTCTATGAAACTGCAGTTTGAACAATGAAAGAATGGAGATGTGTCACAGATGAGGAAACACTGACAGCCTGGATGCCAGAAGTGCCCTAGTAATCCACAGCTCGGCTTCAGACAAAACTTTGTGCGTTGAACTAAGGTTACATGAAAGCGTTAAAAACAAATCAACTGTATATTATGCCATGCATCCCAGGAAAATTTCCCATAGCTGACCAAACCTGTGAATGAACCCAAAAATTTCCTTTCAGGAGATATTATCATATAATAGGGTTAACTTTATGACAAATGAGTCATTGTATGGAGATGTTTAACATCTTTAAATGTCAAAGTACTCAAGAAAAATAATTTATTTTGGCACATGCTCATAAGACACTTAAACATCTTGGATCAGTCATTTACCAGCAGATGCAAGTGTTCTACTGGGACCACCAAAAAATAGTGCTTAAGAACAGGCATCTCCATGCCACTGAAAAAAAATGACCTTGAAATAATGTCTTGACATCCATCACCATGGTACAAAAGCTTAGAACAAGTGCATAGACTGATAGCATCCGATATTGCTCTTTTGTTACTCAGCATGATGGCATAAATGTGCAGAGCATTGCCTAACTTCTGCAAAACTTCTGGCAAACTGAACCTTAAGTACCAAAGTCTGAGGCAAAGTTGTTTTTGAGTTTAGTTTTAAGGAATAGAAAAAGCTCTCTCAGTCATCCAGATCTGAAGTTTCCATTTAGTGGGTTTGTGAATTATACCATCTGCTCACTGTGACTATAGTTTCCAAACTTGGTTCACATTTCCAGAAAGGCTAATGCAGAGGCATCTGCTCATTGGAAGAGGATGAATGGGTATTTCTCAGGCCACCAAGAAGTCACCAGGCTGTAACTGTGTTTTAAAACTCCACTGAATAAGGTGAATGTCAGAATTTGATATCAGCCCTGTGCCCTCTGGAGCTGCAGTTTGGCTGTTAATTATAAAACTTGGAATTTTTCTGTCTTGCTATGCACCCAAATAAGATAGCGTACACTGTTAATATAGTACTTTTAGCATCAAATTAATGTTTCTCCTCTCTGTTGTTGATTATTTGTAAGGCATTCTCTCTCCTACTTCAAAAAGGATTAATGATTGTTGAGTTCTAATATGGTTTCTTTATGCATCAGATGAAGAACTAGCTGAGAGATGGACAGACACCTCCTCAACATAAGTACAATATATTCCTAAATAAATGTTATTTCCTCAAAACAATTCTGGCTACTGGGGAATTTATTTCCTAATTATCTGTGCACAAATACCACCAGAAAACTTCTAACTCATTTATTTAACTAATGATTGACCTACTATGCTGAAAATGGCATTTCTAACTGTGTGCTCTGAAATATCTGGCCAGGAGGTGTCCTCACCTCAAGGTAGGCATCTTGTGGATTTTGTTAAACATTCTATCCAGTCTCTTTAGAATGAGGATAAGAGCTGGCCTCACTGCTTCCGCTGACCAGTCGGTAATGGGTAGCATCTCCATGATGTAGCGCCGAAGGCCTCGGCTCTCCATTGTCTGGGTGTCATACGGTGCCAGCTTCAGAAGGGAGTGTGCAATTTCTGCCAGCCTAAAATTATTTCAGAAATAAGGAGCAGAAAATACCACAGCAAGAATAATTCCACAACTTCCTAACTAAGAACATTCTCCCCAGCACCCTCTAACCCTCTGCCTTCCTCACATGTATCAATACAATGATATATGCTCATGCAACGTCAAGGAGAATCATGGAATGCTTCAGAGAGTAAACACGAGGAGCAACTAAGAAACAATAAGGATAGGTCAAATGTGTCTAGAGAGTGCTACTTCTTTGTGTGTGTGACAGGTCTCACGTTACCTAGATTGGCTCTGAACTTGCTTTGTAGCAGAAAATGATCCTGAACTTCACATCCCTTTGTTTCGCCGTCCCAAGTTCTGGGATTACAGACATCAGTTACCATGTCTGGTTGTATGGGTACTAACACACACACACACACACACACACACACACACACACACAGAGAGAGAGAGAGAGAGAGAGAGAGAGAGAGAGAGAGAGAGAACAATGGGAATGCTGTGCTCTTCCCCATCTCATATATTAACTATAGCATTTTAATAAAGAGAAAAGTTGATAGTAGCCGGAGAGGCAAACTAAACGCTTGAAAGGATCTGCAGGAAAACCTCTAGGCACTCTTTAGGAGTAGCATCGAAGCCACTGCCTACCTCTCCAATGCTTGAATTTCATAACATGTACCTCATCTGACTAGCTCCCACAGATGGGAGAAATCATTACTGTCAAGAAAATTAATTCCACTTCTGCAGACTGCACTGATAGAAGCCACCGTCATGTGAGGTTTCTAAGTTGTCTCCAATATCTTGTTGCCAGGCTTAATTATGAATGCACAAGTTCCATTCATCATCGCCATGGAAACTCTTCATGCCAAGAAATAGTTTCCATCTCTTTATACTTGCCATCTTCATTCCTAACCGGACACTGTCCTGGAAAATGTGTGTGAGTGCAGGTGCACAAAAAAGATGGCTCAGTGGTTAAGAGCATTGCCTGCTCTTCCAAAGGTCCTGAGTTCAATTCCCAGCAACCACATGGTGGCTCACAACCATCTGTAATGAGATCTGGTGCCCTCTTCTGGCCTTCAGGCATACACACAGAAAGAATATTGTATACATAATAAATAAATAAATATTTTTTTAAAAAAGTGATTCCAATAGCCTACACATTCGTATTGTTTATCCTTTATTCTGTCTGTCATAGAAAAAAAAGGATTCTTTCTTAGATTGTTTATATCTAGATAAGGGTAATTTTATCTGCAGAGAATCTTCTAGAAACCTTCACCTTATCCCTGCATGTTCTTAGAAATTCTACTGTAACACATAACCAGTCTAAACCAACATGGGGAACCTGGGCTCTTATAAACCATATTTTGTTGAAGAAAATGAATCAATACAACTAAATGCAATTTCCCATTTGGTTGAATAAGCACTGGAGTTTAGCTCTCAGAAAAGTATGTGTTTTAAAGATAGCTTTGAGGATGTTTGAAAAATAATCTATCTTTAAGCTTGAGAGAAATACACCAAGCAATTGCTCTTTTATTTTATTGACATTATGGTTTTATAATTGAGAGTATCTAACTAATTGCCTAAGATTCCAGAAATTTAACATCAAACTTACGGTTCATGAAAAAAAATTGTATGATTTCTTATATTTTGTGCTAATAATATCACAAACATATAAATATTTACATGCCAATCCCACTTTTTCCTAACTCTCTACTTAGTGCATTCTATCTTTTTGTATCATGTAGTTTTTAAGTTGCCTGAAAATAATAAACAGCTAATTATACAAGTGATTTTAGTACTTACAACTGTGTTATTTTCTCTTTCTTTGTCCTTTGAAATGCACTGTGAGAACCTTGAAAATGGGCTTTATTTTGTTTTCCTAATGTCTAATATAATATAGATCATTTTCATTAGTGTTAATGTCTTTTTGTACCTTAAATCCACACTAAGTACCAAGTTGCTTAGGGCTTGTTAAAGTGTTAACCTCTAGAGGGTGCTCAAGGCCTCTTTGATTATTCTTCCCTGAAATGTCCGAAGAAGAGTTACAGAACATCCTGAAGAACCTATAGACACATAGACATGCACACAGATACATTCACCCAGAGAGAGACAGACAGACACACAGAAACAAACACAAAGAGATAGACAGACAGAAAGACAGACAGACAGACACAGAGAAACATAAGATACACACAGATTCATATACAGATATATACAGTCACACACAGAGAAATAGATAAGACACATATATACATACAAAACAAACATGCATACACAGACACACACAGTGATACATGAACACACAGACACACATGTATGCTGATTCACATAGAGACACATAGACATGCATACTACACATGCGCACAGAAACAGACATAATGTATACTGATACAGACACACACACTGACATATGTACACAGACACACACACACACACACTCACAAAATGCCTGTCAGTAGAAGTCACTTTCTGACTGTGGAAATGTGGTTTGTCTATTCACAGAATGACTCTAGTCAATTAGAGATAATATGTGGGAAAAGAGGGGGAGGGTCTGACTAGAGCCCTCAGTTGCCATGGCAACAGGATCTTGAACCATTGTAGCCTTCTGTCTGGGAACTGCATTTCTCAGTGTGAAATAATTTCCTCATCATTGCACAGTGGGGAGGCCTGAGGCTCTCCAGCATGGCCTGGTGTGTGCCCATACCTCAGGGGAGGTGAGAGCATTCCCCTCATGCTTCTGCACTTGGTACTTTCACCCAGCACTTACTAATTTTCTTTCAAAAGATAATTTTAAAAGATAAAAACAGAAGTTACTAATCAGGACACTGGTCTGTTTTGTCGAATTATAACGCTGTTTCTAGATGGCCAGGAGAGAACTATATGTTTAATTTTATAGATATAGTAAACATTTCAAGTAAGTCTTTGTTAACAATGGAAGTTTTCTTTAAAGGAATTCTTACGATTCTTTACAAACTGTTAGAAATACAGCTACTAGGTCCTCTGGGATCATACTTAAAAATCTGTGAAAACAGTACATTATGGACTGAATTACTATTTTAAAATCATTTTTCCCTTTCTAACCAAGATCTCTTTAATAGGTAAAATGTTCATTTTATCAGAAGGATCTAAATGGAATGAACCTAAGTCACAGGAAATAAATTATTTTAAATATCTCATTTATTTTCCTGGAGGAAGCTCCATAGTCCAACTTGACAAACATACAGAGACCCGTGGCTTGAGATCACAAGCACACTCCAAGGCAGAGGTAGGTACCTCATGTGGGACTTCACGTCCAGCAGTTCCAGGGCGGTCACCCGGGGTTCCCCAGCCAGATTTTGCAAGATCTTCAGCCTCGGCCCACAATGTTTATAGAATTCTGTGCAGATATTCAGCAGAGATTCCCGGGGCCTTCGGAATTCTTCTCGAGCAATTCGTTCATCTAGCTCTTCTCTGGGGAGGCCTTGCCCTTCCTCCAGTAAGTGAAGGTTTTCCCTGGGAAAAATGTGGACACGTGGTTACTCGGAGAGCAGAGAAATATGAACCCTACTGAGTTAAGGACTTGGAAGGCAGAGACACGCAGAAGCTCCTTCGGAGGATGAAGATTTGTTTTCCCAGGAGACGTGGCAGTGTCACCCTGCAGTGGCTTTCTTTCCCTGAGCTACTTGCTAAACATTTACATGGGAGCAGTTTTATCATGCATCCACTGGATGCCTTAAACGGAATCAGAGCTCAGATCTGAAGGCCTTAGTCACCCCAGTGTGTCAGAAGGGATATGAAATCAGAGCGAGTTTTCCTGTACCTGATAAAGTGCAGCTTGGCTCCCTGCTCCTGGTACCTGCCAACCAGAAGGACAATCTGCATAAGCCCCAGAGCAAGAAGGGAACTCCTTGGCTGAGGTTTTCTAGAGGCTTTTAATGGGCAAAACCCTCGGAGGCACACACTCTGATAGAGGCAAATACACATGTTAACTCTGACAGGTTTTACCTCCTTTTGCTTGACCATCATGTATACTGCAATTACAGCTCCTATAAAACATGTTTCATTGCCATAAGAAGTGTATAAGATAAATTTAAGGCTCCATATAAATGCATGGACTATAGCCAAAGGAGATAATATTTTTTTTAAAAAAAATTGAAATCTGAGCCTTGTTATTAAATACTATTTCTGTTTAAGGTGATAAGGGAGAGGTATGTAGCTTATTTCTATTATTTTGGAAACACTTTATGACTGATCGATTCTGGGACAATCTAGAAAGACAGAGGATCTATGGAGTATGGGAAGGAGAGGGCCTCTCCACTCTAAGGCCCGGTAAATCCACTGACCAGCTGGAGTCCAACAGACCAACATGACTGCGGCCTCCTGAAGGCTGCTTGAGTTTCTCCTTGATAATTTTCAAAGCAACTGTGGTATTTTCTTGTACCTTTAAACTCTCACTCACTTTTCTTATCTTGAAAGGCTTTCCTCACAGATTTTCACACTTAATATTGTGGGTTTTCTGTTTTGTTTTCAGGATTCCGTTTATTCCCAGGCACTGAAATGCAGCCTGGAGGCCACAACAGAGCACAGTGAGTTACCTGGTGTTCACTCCAGTTGACATCGTATGATTGGCTGTGGTTGTACCCTTGTGACCTTGATCGCTCTTGCTCATCTGTGGGGCTGTCATGGGCCTGCAACAACAACAACAGTGGTTTCCAGAACAAAGCAGCAGAAGTAGAAACGCTAAAGAAACTCTCAAGCTGTTGAAGTGTTCCTAAGTAAGTGTTCAAATCCTTAAAGGATAGGTGGTCCAGCTTTGTCCTGAGAGGCCCTTTAAAGACAAGGTTGATTACCAAGTACTAATCAAGGTTTAAGCTCTATGTTTTGGTTCTCAGAAGTAAACCATGGCTTCAAATAAGACATATACTCACACTGTGTCAATTGACAGAAGATTATTCAACAGTTTTTGGGTAGCAGGAGGCCAACATTCTAGATAACAGAGTCAAGAGTGTACATAAATCTTCACAAGAATTACTCTGTGCTGTGGAATAATGCTTTTGTACACTGTAAAGATTTGTCACTAATATTTGTTTAATAAAACACTGCTTGG